>VWZG01012340.1:1156943-1257373 GCA_013396735.1 Grallaria varia | reverse complement strand
CTCCTCCCCCTCCCCTAGGGCGGATCGTCCCCCGGCCTCCCTGTATGTGAGAGACGGGGCCGGCGCCTCGCACGGAGCCCGGAGCCGCCGCGGGAGCAGCGGAGGCTTCGCGGAGCGCTTCCTGCCCACCGCCCGCACCGCCGGGCGCGGCAGCCCCAGCATGGAAGCCATCGCCAAGTACGACTTCAAAGCCACGGCGGATGACGAGCTGAGCTTCAAACGGGGCGATATCCTTAAGGTAAGTGGAGGGTGGGGGCTCGGGAGGTCCCTCTTCCCCCCCCTGGGCTGTTCAGCTGCTCTCCGAGTCTCTTCCTGTCTGACGTTCTTTCGGGTCCCCGGAGAACGCCATCTCCTTTTAATGGGGAGCCTCAGGATCTCCTAAATCCCAGTCACACCTCCCTAAGAGCAGGAGAGGCTGCTTTATTTATTTCAGTGTTAAGCATGCATCCCAGTCTCTTAATTCTGTCTTCTGAGATTGGAATATTTGAAAACTTAGTCATAAACACTGCACCAAATAAGCAGAAGTAGAAGATGATCTCTACACTGAATTCCCCTTTATGAGAGGAAGCCCCATAAAGTAATCAAGATCAATTTGGTATTCCTTTGCTGTGCCTCCTGCCAAGGATCCCAATATCAAAGAACAGTGATTGGATTATTTCTCAGTAGATAATCTTTTAGCATCAGGCTGTCAAATATTGAAGCTGAGTTTTATCTTCAGTCGTGATGAACTCAAGTGATAAGCTTGTGGCTGAATATTTAATGGATCTGTGCAGATGGAAGTGAATGTTGGAGTGCATTAGAGGAATTTGGGTCTATACTTCTTTCAATATGCCAAAGGGTTTGGAGGCTTCATCTTGGCTGTATTACTGGAATTTGAAAAATATTTGAATTTCTAAAACCTTAATAAAACTGGACAAACGGAAGAAGCCTAAAATTTTATTTTTGGGGGGAGTAAAGTGCAAAAATCCATAGTGATTTGGCTTCAGTGAAGCATAGCTCAGGACTTTGTTGCTTCCAAGTAATAAGACCATATTGCAGAATATTTTGTTGGAGTTCATTCAGAGTCATTGTTCTCCATAAATGTTTAAAGTGGTCTTTACCTTCTTAGCGTCATATATTTAATATTGAAGTATTTTAGGCTGCTTTTTTCTAAAATGCTTTCAGTCAAAGCAGTTTTGAGAGGTGCCTTTTCTGCAGATGTAACTGTGTGTATGCTGACAAATCACGTCCTGCAAACCTCAGTGGGATTACTCATCTGCTCAAAATTTTTGCTTGGGAAGGGCTTGATATTTAACTACTATTTTAAGATAAGTTGGGAAAAATAACCTCTGTGTATAAACTTAATAATGTGTCACTCATAGCTGATATTTCAATAACATAACTGAATTTTTTAAAAGCATGCCACCATAGACAGATAAAGGCTGCAAAAAAACTTTGAGATTAACTTATAAAATGATTGCATCTGTATATATTCTGCAAATCCTTGACCCATAATTGGCCTAAAAACTCCTGTTAGACCTGTACACCTCAATGCCACTGTGTGTGTAAGTTACCAGAATATTTCCTTTGGCTGTCTTAAACATATGAGACTGTCAGAATTTTGTATGCCTTCTGTGATATCCTTGCATTTATATTTTTAACCTGAGCTGTATTCTTCTGTTTCGGGTTGCTACTAATTGCTCTCAACTTTTATAGTGTATTTGAAGTAGAACACAGCTGAAGTCAGCTTGTAGAAAATGCTGAACAGGAAGGAAAAATTAAGTATAATGAAATGTAGTTTATTTTAAAGTGTATTATCAATGATTTTCATTTAGTTTGCCATAGAAGTTTGCTGAAGTACCTGAAAAAATGTCTTATAAAATTTGCATTTGTTTTGAAATATGTTCTTCTCTAAGAATTAATGGAAAAGTAACTTTTTTCAGACTTTTTAAAGTTTAGTCTGTGCTAAAAGTCTTGCATCTACACATAGTGGCTGAGAGCAAGATGTTCTTGAGTCCTATCCGCTTGATGTTATCTCATAGTTACAAATTTCGTCACACAAATAGAAACACAGTGGTATGTATGCTGTTACACTGCATTAATTGCATTTTTTCTAAAATACAGAGAGGGATTTTCCTCCTTTACCCAATACCTGGGCTGAACACTTCCTCACAGCATTGATGAACAGTTCTTTATTCTGTATTTCCTTTCCTTTCAGCTCATATTCTGAAAATGTTTACAAATTTTACATGTTTATTTCTTATGTGCATAAACTGAGTCATAGAAATGGTAAATTCTTGAAGATTATCAGTAAAGTCAGTGAAAACTCCAGGGGTTTCAGGAATCCTTCAGCACATAGCTGAGCTGAGTTCTGTGCAGCATGGTAAGATTTACTATGTAAAGCTGGCAAATTTCAGACAAAAAAGCCAAAACAAGTTGGAATTGTTACGGTTCACTTTGGTGGCACTTTGTCATTTTTGAAAAGTCTGTTTCACTTTAAGTGTTTTTGAGGTTGTGGAAATTTATTTCCATCAGACATTCCAGATGGGTTTGTTGGAGCTCTGCTCATGACTGAGAAATCTCAGGGTATCCCAGTCATGTGCCCCATGTGATCTCTCTTATTAACCAGGTCGATCCTCCTGTCCTCCAGTGAATTGGGAAGAGAAGGAAGCTTGTAACATGTTCAGTGCACCTGCACCTTTGCTCTTTAGGTGTCCTCTGTTGAGGGCCACGTGTCGCTTGGTTTGTGGTGAAGACTTTACTGTGAGACAGCTGTTGTGATGCCTTGGCCACACTAAGGAGAGAACAAACTCTGTAATAGTGTAATTCCTGCTGCTGGAAGTTCCCATTTCTCTCTGTGGGGAGCAAAGGCAGAGATGCCCAGTCTGACTGCTCTGACCTCAGCGGATAAGTTGCCTATGATGTCATGTGCCGTTACTGCTGCCTACCCACAGATTCGGGACCTGATTGAATAGCACTTGAACTGTAGCCATTAAGCTGGTTGTTAGTAATCTTGTGGCTGGTTTCCAAAAGTGAATGAAGATAGTTGACCTTTGCCTTGCAATTGTAAAACAGCTGAGTGAAGAGGAAAAGTGCTTGGCCTTTTTGTTTGTTTTTTTTTTTTTTGTGGGCACTGTGTGGTCAAAGCTGCTTCTGTGATTTCTGTAACCCTGGCAGTACAGTGGGTCCCTCACCCTTCTGTCCAGTGTCTCTGTAGCAGTGTGTGGTACTGCCATTCAGGAGCTGCTCACTGACAGCTTTCTCTAAACCTTAAATACTCCAAATACTCCTTGCTGAACCTTTTCCCTAGACAGGTAAGATTGCTGCTTCCTTCTGTGTCCTGAGTACAGCTCAGTCCTGAGTACAGTGCTGCAGCTCCTGAGCTCTGTTCTTTTTCTGTGCTGGTGGTTGCTTCACAGGAACTGGTTGGTGACTGGCACCCTACTGGAGAGGGGTTAAGACGGCCTGTCCTCCTACTTCAAAAACTAATATAAGGAAGCTGAGGGATTCCTACTTAAAATTTAGATTTACTGTTTTTTACTTTGAACAGCAGATGGTTGCCCTGATGCTTTTTGACTTGCTTAAGTTGGGAGTAACTTCAGTCTCTGTTTGTTATTCAGGTTTTATGTGTCGTCCTCCCCCCCCAAATTATTGGCCTTTGTAAGTGGCAAGTATCCAGATATAAGGTGTGCTAATACATGCTGGTGGTTTGGCAGCAACCAGGTGGAGAAGAGGGAAGAAGAATCACCATTCTTTGTCATCTCATCATCATTTCGTTTTTCTACTCTTCCTCAAACTAATCAGAGGTGTAGTTAATGCCATGGTGCTGTGAAAACTGTTGCTGCATGGTTAATTCGGAATTAAATGTTAATTAGTATGTTGAAGACTAGAATTGGTTTGTTTGTTTTGTTTTTAAACCACTACTCCATTTCCTCTTTCTGCTTCTGTCATAGGGTCGGAGCATAGCTGGAAAGTGATCTTCTCAAAAACTGAATAGGTTTCTGTTCCAGTAGCTGTCAGCATAATTAATTCAGCTTAGAGATTGTTTTTTGAGTAAAATTACTTGGGTGGTATTTTAAGTAGAAGGTCATCGTCTTGGATTTTGAGGTTTTCACTTTTTTTGTGACACACAAACCAGCTTCCCTATGTGCTAAAGATTTCCTTGATAGGTTTTTGATTACTTGACAATTTTGGTCAGCAAAGTCAAGATTATTTTTCCTACTCCTATAACACACTTGACAGTTACCACAGGTTCTGTCCATGTGAGTGTTTGTCACCACACTGATTTTCTTTCTGTCAGCCTTTAAGAGGATTGAGTGTTTGCAAACAGTTGATGCTGAGATGGCATTTTCAGTTCCTGCATGAAAACCTTTTCTGTTTGTCAGGATACAGTAGAACAGTTTCAAGTAGAGGGAGGAGTACCATAAAGGAGGGGAGCAGTGTGTCCCTTCTGTTCTTTCTCATCCCTTGTCTGTGACCTCACCCACATTGGCTATTATATTGTGTCTTTGCTAGAGAACAGAAACTCATGGCTTGCTGAAGAGTAGTGTGAAGATTTTTCCTGTTTTGGGTGAAATTGTCTTCACTCTTACCCTTCCTCCCCTTCCTTACGCACTCCTCCATCGTTGCCTGTTTTCTGTAAGGGGATGGACTCAGTGTGGTTGTGTTGGTTTTTAATATGTGAGAAATAGTTTTCTGAATTGATGAGTCAGACAAATTTCAAGCACTGTGTGCTTTGTAGTGAAATAGGTCAAATATTAGAACAGGTTGCCCAGAAAAGTTGTGGAATCCCTGTCCTTGGAGATACCCAGACAGCTCCCTGAGCACTCTGATCTAATTAGACCTGCTTTGAGCAGGAAGGCGGATTGGGTGACTTCCAGAGGCCTCCCCAACCTGCATTGTTCTGTGACTTAGCTGTGAGTGGCAGCTCTGCTGTGTGTGGTGGCTGATTTATAAAGGTGCTCTTGGGTCACGTTCCCTGGCCAACAGCCTTGAATTGAGATTTGTCATCAATATGGGGTTGATATTGCAGTCCAAGAAGGCAAAATTATGAGAACATTACAAAGAATGATAAACCCAAGTACAGTTATCTTAAATGTAGTTGATGTGGCATCTTGGCAGTTGAAGATCTGTGCCACAAAGAGATGCTGCTATAAGAAGTTGTGTTCTTCTGGTCTGCCCAGTTATTTAATGCCTCTGTTTTAGTGCAAATTCAAATATTCTTTCTCTTATATATAAGAATAATTTCAAGGTGGGTTGTGTTCCATTAGCCAACTTTTCTAGGCATCAAGGTGATGGGTGTGAGGAGGAACTACCTAACCTTCTCCAGGTGTATGTGCCTAAAAGAGAAAACACTGGTGTTCTGTATGTGTGAAAGGATTTGGACCTGCTTAAGAACAGGGTTGTGACGCTGAAGGTGTGTCTGTGCAGAAGACATAAATACGGAGTGTTTCACACTGAAGGTGTAAAGTGGTCTTTGCAGGCAAGGAGTAAACACACTCCTCCTTAAAAACATCTTTGTATTTATTTAGAACCTTCATGTGATGAGTATTTAAACACGTCACTGAAAGCAGAGAAAGATGAGCACTCACGAGCTGTGTGCTACCTGAGGCTGCTGGAGTTGAGTGTCAAACAAACACTGATTGAAGCTGATGGTCAGCTCAGCTTGTCCAGTTATATTGCCTTAACTTGTATTGCATTCTCTGATAACCAAGGAGATGGTGCTAATTTGAAGTTCTGTTTCCTTTTGCCAGTTTAATGGAAATGCTGTTACAGCTTCTCTGTGACGTCCAGCTTGTGATATGCTCAGGGTGTCAGACTTCTGACAAGTGTCAGCACAGGCACAGCAGCAAATCACAGTTTGGCTTGATGCATTATTTAGCTCTTTTGTTCAACCTGCATGTCAAACTGTGACCAATGTCATGTGCTTTTGTTTTTATTTACTGGCAACACAAAAGTGTCACCTCCCTTCTTTGGTTCAGTGACATTTCCCTCATGTTAACTATTGTGATTAGGAATTGTCTGAGGATTTCAGATCAGTAAAATCTGTTTTTCTTGGATATCCTCATTGTAAATGAACTAACTTTGGTTCAATTTTTTGTTGTTTTTAATTATAATGGTAAAAGCTTGATCACAGTTGGGGGAAGAAAAGAGGGATTATGACTTTTAGTGGCATGTATAAAGGATGGTGAATGTATTCTCAGCTTTCCAGTGCCTGTGCAGAGCCCTGGGGAGGAGGAATCCTGTTTGTAGTGATAACTCAGTTTCCTGATTTCCCTCTGTAATCAATGAGGATCCAGCTAAGCAAGGGCAGATAAGAAATCCAGTTTTTCTGTGTGGAGCTCAGCTTCATATAAGGAGTGACCTGTATGATTCCTTGATAAAATCCTTTGTGCTTTAGTTGCCAGTGGCTATACACCAGAAATCAATAATTAAAGCCTAAACCTCAGGATAAAATGCACTAGACAAAACTAATTATATTTTTTTGAAAGTGGAAGAAAATTAGGCATTAATACTCTTAACAACACTGGAGCCAATAAATCTTATAATCTCACATTGAGCAAAAAGGAGGATGTCATTTACCAAACCTACTTAATTTTACAGTAGCAATCTAAACTAGAAGAACTACTAAAGATATATTTGGACATTTTCACAAGTGCTGTGAGACTGCACTGTTGTATCAATATAAGCTATTATACCGATAATGGCAAATTTCCCTACTTGTTTATCCCTGAATTAAAACCTTTGCTAAATTTTTAATAACTTTATTTATGTATGTCTTGAAAGGTCTGAAAAATCAGAGCTAGTATTAGACCGAGAACAATAAACAACTTTAAAAAATCCAGCAGATACACCTACACACACACCCCAATTAAAGGACATTTAAAGCCATTCACATAGTGAATATCAGCAGAGGATTTGACAGCATACATGAGCTGAGTTCTGTTTGAGTTTTTCCTATGACTGTGCTATGTGGCATCACCTTTCTTCTGGTTTGTGGTGTTGAATTGCAGAATGTGCTTTCCAGGTTTGACAGCAGAGAGTTGTAGCAGTGAGGCCCGAGAGGTGTCTGTCACCCTGCTGTGCTCAGAGGTTTGTGGGTATGTCTGCACTGCAGAGCCAAGAGATGGGACTGGATCTTCCTTACCTATAGCCAAGCTAACTTTCAGGTAGCTGGAGTAGTGATAACCACATTATGGGATTCAGTGTGATCTACAAGGCTCACATGGGACTCTGGATGAACACGTCGCTGTGTTAGTTAATGTCTGAGCAGCTACTCTGCAGGTCTTAATTAGCAAGATATGTAGCAAAGGATAAGCCTATTTCCCTTCTTCCCCCCTGCCCTTGTTTCTCTTAGTGCTGGTGGAATGGGTTCTAGCCAGGGAGATGAAGCTGTGACTTGTGAATGGGATATTTATATAGAAAAGTGACCAAGGAAATGCATTCATTCTTTGGTGCCCAGTCTTACAGACTTAGAAATGCAGCTTTTGTGTAGTTATCTGTTTCACTGGGGCACTAGTGAAAAGAGGCACTAGGTCTCCATGTTTTATTTTTAACTTGCTTTATTTAGCCTATTTTTTTGTTTGTGGTTTTTTTTTTAAGAAAGCTGGCTTTGATCTCTGTCAATTCAGTTTTCTCAAGTTCTGTTAAATTCAAAATGCAAATGAATAGGTGATTTGTATGTGTTTTGCATTTCGAGGCAGATCAGCACATTGATACTGCAGCAGTTTGATACATGAGGTCTTATCTGCAGCTTTATCCCACAGCTGTTCTTGCTCTTTCATTTCCTTTGCTGGCCCTGCAGTGGCAGTTAATGTTATCTCCAGGCTGGGCAAACACCAGTGACTGGAAAGGACACAGGGAAGTAAATGTGTTTTTTAGATACTTTGGCCCTTGGGAGGGAAAATAAGATAGGAGAATACTCTCTGTGACTCTGGGGTGGGTTGTTTGAGGGTTTTTGCATTATCTACATTTGGAAATGCTGTATTAAGTTGTTCCTCCTCTCAGATTGCCAGGCCTCCTTAGACCAGCAACATTGTCCATCCCAATGTGTCAAGCCGTAGGCTGTCCTTGTTTGTCACATTTGAGGCTCTTGTGGCCTGTTGCTGAGTATTTAAAGCAGCATGTGAGTGGCACATGCCTTCAACTGTGAAGACATCTTGTAACACCTCCTAAGAGTAGGTGTTCAAATGGAACAGAAACTGTTGTGAAGCAGAATGTCTGTGGTGGAGCCCGAACTTGTTCCCATGGCTTGTATGCATGATTGGTGCCACCATCTGACAACTCAAGTGAGAATTGCTTTAACAAACTTAAGAATGTGGTTGGGTTTTTTCATGGTGACATGTGCTAAACACATGGGGTTGTACAGCTGAGCTCTAATGGAGCAAAAAGTGAACTGACAGTCTCCAAAACTGCTCATGAGAATTATTTTTAGGATATTTATTATAGTCCTGAATCCCAGATGCTACACTACAATACTTCCTGATTAGTTACTAGATGCATCTGAAATTTGCATTTTAAATGGTTGTGTTCATAATTTTCCTCAGCCTGTATTTCTCTCTTTAACAAAAGAATAGTGTTTTTCTTTAGATACTCAATAAAAACCCATTTTAAAAATGTCTTCGATATCTTGAGGAGCCTAAGAGGCTCTTTATCCTCTTAAGGAATAATTGCTCACTCACATTTCCCTACCTAACCTTGAATCCTTTTGTCTCCAACTGTTTGAGGTTGTGAAAACAAATAGATAGTCCTGGTATTGGGAGATTCATCAAATCAGTTGATTCTGATCCCATGGTGGCAGGTCAGGACAGTGACTGGAATAAGGCTTAGGAGCAGCTATTTTTGTCTAGGAAGTAGATTGTCAGTCTCTGTAGAGTAATTAATTTAGAATTGCAAGGTTCATACATTACTGCCCTTTATAAATAAAATATAAGAAGGGAATACTTAGCAGAGTGGATTTATTCTCTTTGTACCTGCAGGATTGAGCTGCTTTGCATGTGTTCGTGTCAGCCTGCACGCCTTGTTGGGAGCTCCCTGTTGGCTCTGCTGCAGCTGGACCTCATGCAGAGAGCAGAAAGCACTTTTTTTTTTTTTTTCAGTTCAGCTGAACTGTAATTATACTGTTAGTCTCTAAAACCTCTTATTTAAATAATTTGTCTCTGGAATTCATGCTTTCTGCATGGAGCCAACTTACTTCTTGCTCTAACTTGTACTAAAACTCTACAAGTTTACGTGTGGAGGGGAGAAAAAAAACGTGCTGCTGTTATGCAAAATTGTTTCCCTTGGGAGGAAAGGGGGGAATTCTTCATGAGTTATGTATGAGCCAGCAGGTTCCACTAATCATAGCAGCTCTGCTAATGCAGAAGACTTGTGGTCTAAGCTAGTCAGCTCTCTGGTTTGTGAGAAATTGGCACAAAATTTTAAATTCTTGCAACTCTTGCTGAGCTTGAGTAGGTTTTTCCATTGTAAGTCCTTACGTCCAGTCAAAATTTGAGTATTCTTTTGTTACCTACACTTCTTTAGCATAAATATGAAAACGATATTTTAACCATTTGATCTGGCTTTTACTTTCTGCTGTTAACAGTAGATTATGTCTGCTCAGAAAGAGCTATACTTAGATTCCTGGGATAAGGGAACTTATTTCAGACTAAATAGTAGGATTTTAAGCTGCATAAGCATGTATCTTTTGTGAGTTCCTCTGGAAAATCTGCCACTTAAGAGGTATTTCCCTGAGCTCCTGTGCAGTTCAGGTCTTGTGCTCTAATCTTTACTACTACTGGAGGCATAATTAATCAGGGAAAACACCCAAATTCCTCGGAGGTGGGAGGCAAACAAGGGTTCAAAGTATGTCCTGCAGTTGCAGAAGGGAAGAACCAAATGCAAGGAGAAAAATGAGGTGGAAATGGAAGCCATGCTGGAGACAGACAGCAAAAACCTGTAAAGGTGAAATTTGGCATTTAAAATGTTGTTTTTCCCAAGCTGCCTTCAAACAATGTTTGAATTTAGGTGCAATGAGCCCCAGCTTGACAAACATGCTTTGTCCAGGCAATATCAGGAAAACCTGTTGTACAGATATATTCCACAGCTAAATCTGTTTCTGTAATGTTTTGTATGTCCTCAAAGATTACTCTGACAAGACATGTCCTTAACCCTGGAAATGATAAAGTGTGGGCTGCAATTCAGCTCTGCTGACCACTGGAGTGGAGGAAGCAGAAGTTGCTTTTGCTTCCTCCTTGTCTTCACTTCTGTCCTTATTTCTTAAAATATATTTTGTACCAACGCCTCTGCCCTACCTCCCATGAAATTACAGTTTGTCAAAAAGCATGCATTTGTCTGTTTTGACTGTTTGTATCAGGGTGTTTAATTATTCCAGCATGAAGCTGTCTTGACACTTCCTTACTCCCTATTAGGAACTGATCCACTCCTCTTTTTTTTTCCCCTGGAAGTTGCCTCTTAGGCTCAGTGTCACTTGCTTTCTGCCAGAAGGGACAGATAAAGACTGTTGGGAGTCTCCCTAAAATCATAGAATTGTTTAAGTTGGAAAAGACCTCTAAGATCATCAAGTCCAGCCTTCCTACTTCAGAGAACTCAGGTTGAAACCATCAGCTCTCTCCAGGGTCACAAGAAATAAAGATAACCAAAGTGATTAGAGTTGACCCACATTTCCTGGCTTCCACCCCTTCCCTTTACAGCTTGTTGCGTCTGGAAATCTTGAAAGCTGTTACCTTTGCTCCCTTTAGGTAATGAAAAAGGAAGAGCCGAAGTAAAAAGAGGCTTCCAGTGTTTCTGTAAACTTTGTTGAGTTTTCTTTTCTTTGAAAAGTTTGTGTTTCAGTCCACCTGTCTCTGTTTGGATTACAAACACCTGCTTGATGTCACAGGAAGATTAGAGACAACTGTTGATGCTGTTTGCATTATGAGTAATAAGTTCTCTGAAATGTTTGTGCATTGGGAAGAAAAATTGTTTTGAACTTGCAAAAAAGTCTGAATGTATTAAAAAATAGGTCAATATATTGGCAAGAGAGCTGCTCTGCAGTCTGGCCAGCTACTGAAAACTGTCCGTGGGTGAGTTACATGAGCTGCAGGTTCATATTTGTGGAGGTGTCTGAGCTACCCCCCAGGTTATTGTTCTGAACCCTTTGGGACTCCCCTAGTTTAAAATTCTCACAAAGCAAATACAGTTATACTGTTTTCTTAGTTAGCTTTGAGTCCAACAGGATTTAGCTGTTTCTGGTCAGGATTGCAGTCCAGAAGGAGATGTCTGGCCATACCTCATCAAAATCTTCTAAAGCACTTTTATTTTTCTCTCAGTCATGGTTCCCAAAACTCCTAATTTACTAACTGGAGGGGAGAGGGCATCATCCAAATGGTGAAAACCAGCTCTGTATCCTAATGGCAGGGATCAGGTAACACTGCTGGGGTGTGCTTGGCTTTGGGAGGTTTTTCAGCACTCGCAGACAGATCTGAGCTGACCTTTCACATGGCCCTTGTACTTTGTTGCCAGTTACCTGTAATAGTCAGATTTCTCCCACTCACTGTTCATTGCCACAGATTATACTCTGTTTATTGTACTTTTCTAATGGATTATGCATTAAGCTTTCTGCTATGGAAGTAAATTCTAGCCTTCTCAATGTTAAAATAGTGTCCCGTGTCCTTCTGGGAACATTTCCCATCTGAGGTGAATGATACAGTTTTCACAATTAGGAGTAATGGAGAGCTCTTTACACATGAACTGTTCTTCTGTGGAGATCTGTACACTTTGCCATTCTAGACTGGGTTAGATGCACCCCTCCAGTGCTCTGTTTGTGAGACATTTAGCACTGGGCATCACCTTCCTGCTTGTGTAAGGTCTTGGCTTCCTGTAGTGGAGCTGAGTGACTCACTCAGCTGGAGGCTGTGTCTGGGCTATTGTGTTCCAGCAGCCACTGGTGGCCACACCTTCTGTGCATCTTTCTAAACCCATTTTGTGTCCATCTGTACATTACAGCATGCAATCCCCATAAAGTAAATGTGTGGAATAAAGTTGCTTTGTTTGAAACATGCTACTTGGAAATGTTACTGATTTTTCTCTTTTCCTCTTCTGTCCCACTCCCCTTGCAAGAGAGGGTAGGAAAACATCTCTCCTGTACTTCTCATGGGGAGAATGGATTTGCAAATGTCCTCTTGCCTTTGTTGCATTTTTCTGAGTAGGACGTTCCATGAGTCTGGTCTCCTATAGTACAAAAAACATCCGTACTCTGACTTATCCTGGTTCTTTTTGCAACGTTTTTTAGTTCATTTTAGTGTTTTTTTAGATGGGTTAAATGCAGATATTCAGGGGCTGACACAACAGATTTACAGTGTCAAAATATGTTTAATTTCTTTCATATGAGAATATTAGGGAATGTTTCTAATTTATTTTCATATCCCCTTGATTGTTATATTCGCTGAGGAGTAATAGTTTGAAGCCTGCAGCTTCATACAGTTACAGGTCTTCGGGGTTTTTGGTTGTGTTTTTCCTCACACATTACTTTGTGTATTGTATTTAATCTGATGTTTACCACTTGGTCTTCTGGTATTAAAAGTTATCAGTGCAGCTGATGCATTTTAAGGGTTGAGTACTCTTAATTACTGCCTTGATGAATTTTGCCATTTCAGCCCTCTGTCATTTTCTGGGATCACTCCTGGAGCTGCAGCCAGTCCTGGGTCCTGTGGCACAGCCTCCCTCTGCTGCAACATGGACCCTTTGGTTTCAGTGTTAGTCTCGTGTCAAGCCACCAAGGGCAGGGTTCTCGTGTTGTTAATGAGTACATTTGTGGGGATGAGTAGCCAAAAACATGAGTTGTATTTTTTTTGTTTTTGTTGGGGTTTTTTTTGTTTTTTTTTAAACTGAAGGAGCCCACATAAAACCTAGAAAAGCCTTGCAACTATACTAGTCCACATCAATGAGTGATTCGTCTGTCCTCTATATGGAGCTGTATTTTTGTTCTCTCTTGCCTCTGATTAAGTGGAGGTCTGAGGTGAAGATTGCTCTTTGCTTTTATAGCTTTGCCAGAAGGGCCCAGCCTCCAAACAGCTGCCTGAGAGTCAACTTAATTGGATACTCCCTGTATTTCCAGGCAGGCTTTATGGCTGTGGACTGGCAATATTGCTGCAAACCAGCTGGGACCAACCAGCATCTGCCCTGGTGCAGGATATGCATGTTAATATTTTTAGATAAGGTCTGATCCTGGTTGGTGAGTATGCCACTTCCACGTATTGAGGTCTTCCCAGAACTCCACTTTTGAAGAAGTTTTTGAATGTGTCCACACTAATGCATAGTCTGAAAATCCCATTTTGTTGTGTAGGAATGATTGACCCCTTGTCAAGGCCCTGGGGGCATTTTTTGTTATCAAGGCATTGATCTCCTGATTGGAATCTCCCAGTAAGGGAGAGCTTTAGTGCCTTAGCTTTTACTGAGACTTACAATGGAGATACTGTACTACTATTATGTACTTGGGAGCTTAAAATTAGACTGTGGTCAAATAAAATACCCTGGGGTGTCAGTGACCTGCATTGTGATATCCCTTCCAGGTTATTGCAATGGAGCCATAACGAGTTCTATTCTTGTTTTAATTTGTTCCTGACCTGTAACAGTTCTTCTAATTTGAGACACTAATTAAGTGATGGTTTTAGTTGTCTCTGATCTTTTCCTTAAAGAATTTTGTGCCTCAGCTGTCTTGACTTTAAGATTCTGGAGCAAGTTACTGCTTTTGGCATTTAGTATCTGCATTTCTGCATTATTCATATAAGGAGACTTTGATTTTTCCTTTTTGCCCATAAGCAGAGAGAGAAGCAATAGACTTTTCTTGTAGAGATTGCTAATCGTATGTTACATGAAACTGATAAATGCTGCCTTTTTCTTTAATGTATCTCTGTTCCTCTGGAATGTTGTAAGTAGTGCATTTTTTTAAATTTAAAAAATCATTCCTATATTAGGATACTGGTTTTCTTTCTTACCCTGAGTAACTTTGGACAAGTGTTTCTTATCCCAATTCATGTGATAGTGATCTACAGGGGCTGTTGTAGGCTCAGTCTGTTAAAGGTACACAAAGTTAGAGTAGAACTTTGTAAGTTCAATTTAAATCCTTTATTTTCCTTTTATGGGTATAATTGGTCATGAACAAATGCTGGTTTATTAGCTCTGAAGTGAAAGAGGAACTTTGTTACACAAGGGGAAATTTTTTGAGAATCACTTTGTTCCCCCACCACCCCTTTTTTTCCTTCTTTTTAATGCTTGTCATTTTCCCCTCTCTCCGCCCCTCCAGTGCGCAATTCAGAAGTTTACTTTCAATAAGCCTCCACAGCTGTGATTTTGGACTTTTTCTGTGGCGAAATGAAAGTTAAATTTGCATTGGTGCTCTTGGTCTTTGCACCTTGCCAGTCTAAGAGAGTAGGAATGGTGTTTGGGCACTGAATGTGTGGGTGTCACGGACCGTCAGCAGCTCTCTGGCATGTGTGTGGTCCTTGCTGTACAAGTGGCGTCTTTCCCCCTTCTTTCTTTTCTCTGGAAGGCCAATCTTTTCTTTTTGGCCAGAAACTGGTAGGCTTTTTATGGTTAAATTGAAGCCACTGTGATTCCAAAATTTATTATTCCAACTTTGAGTACAGAATTGTGGGTGTTTCTTTCTGTAGCCTATTGGTTCCCCACTAACTGGAAGTTAATTTAATGATGGGTTAGGAGAAGGAAAAAAAAAGGATTAGTGTTGGAATGAATCAGCACTTTTAACTAAGGCCTGTTGTGACCCAAAAATAGACTAAACTTAAATGTCATTAAAAGATTTCTGGGATATAATGGTTCATTATCCTGTGGGAGCCTGAAAACAAACATACATTTCTTCTGAAAGTTATCTTGGGTTAAAGATCAATATGAGACATTAGTACACCACCCCCTGCACTGTGTTTTTAGGGAATTTGGAGTGTTTGCCCTATTGAGGTTTGCATATGCTAAAGGCACGAGTTGCTGGGAAAGCACTGGGGAAGCTTTGTGCAGGAAAGGCTGGAATATTGGCACTTGTGTAAAAGCTGGGATTGATGGTGGATAAATGTGTCACCCAAGTCCTCCTACTAAATTGACTGAGGATACAACGCTAAGAATATTGACATACAAGTGATCAAAGAGCTGAAGAAACCTGGAAAAGAAGGATTTATAACTGAAACAAGTTGTTTGGGGAACTTTGTAGATTTTGAAAGATAACTCTGCATAACCAGTTGGTGCAGTTTAGTTTTACTGGCTTTTAAAATTGTTAAAATCATTTCTCACAGCAACCCATGAAACAAAGTTGTGATTAAATATGTTTTCACAAAGGATATTTAGCTGCAAAATCCACTGAAATCTGTTTTTTCTTGAGTGTTTTACTTAAATTTTTTTTGGTTTAATGTCTTTGCCTTGTGGACTAGGTTACTTTTGAAACTTAAGTTTGCTTCTTACAGGCCCAGAAATGTGGATTTGTAGTGTACCTCATATCCTTGGCAAACAAAGGTGTCTCAGTACATTTGCTATTTGAAGTCTTTTTGTCTTGGCACAACCTGGCCAGGTGGATATGACCTGGTGGCTCGAACAGCCTGTAAGAATGGACTGTTTGAACTGTCTTTGAACTTTGGGTTATTAGTGCAACACCAGCATAATCCTAGGGTTTTTTTTGTTGTTGTTTTTAAACCAACCAGGTTGGTTGTGGTGGTATTTTGTTGTTTTTTTGCGGTGTGACTGATGACTTGCCCCTGTCTTTGGAAACAGGTGCAATGTGCCCTCTCACGCCTTTAAAATCAAGTCCTCCCAAAATCTTTTCCCATGAAATGTCCTCTTTATTATCCTTTCTTTCCTTCCTCAGTTCTGTGTTGTATGGTCAGGGAATCACTGGTGCTCGTGTAATGTTGTACAGCAAAGTTGCACCTCATTTCTTGTTTGGTTCTGTTTGGTGAGATTGAGACGTTCTGTGAAATGTTTAAGTGTGTTTCATGTTTTAGAGCCACTGCCCTCAGTGTGCGTGGTCTGTTCTCTTACCCTCTGAGAGGTTTGCGAGCTCTTGGTGTGCTTTGCATTATGCAAATGCGACAGGAGTGAGTCAGATGATATTCAACATTCGGATGAGAAACCATTTGCAAGTGTCTTCCTCTTGTGTGTGCGTGTCCCACTAGTGAGGAAGCTGGAGCAGCTTTGCAGTTACTGGAAAACAAGATGAGTTCCCGTTTCTCTTAAATATTCCCCATTTGAAGATCAGCCAGACTGAGTACCTGCGTGTTCCTTCTGCAATTCAAGATGGTGCTAGACATAAGTCAGTAAAATCAGATTAAATAAACTGTATCAGTCAAAAATGCAGTAATGAAAACTGTCACTCAGCTACTGAAAAATCTGATAAATATCATTGCAGTTCCGTTGTGGCAAATTAGTGTTTTACATGCCTTAAATGGTATTTTTTTTATACTGTGGAAAACTGAACTCTTATGTCACACTGAGCCAAAATGTTGTTAGCTATGTGCACTTAAATTGCCTTGATTTGTACAGGGAAAGATAAACTTCATTTGATTTCTCTTTATTTTAGTCAATGCTGCTTTATAACTAATCTAGCTTGAAAAGTGTCTTGTCTTAAGCAAGGGTTTGTTTACATGCAGTTGGAATAAAATTCTGATAGCAAAAAGTATCTCTGTCAGGAGGGTAAAATGCCATTTTGGTGCTGCTGTTCTTTTTGTGGAGGTGGGATTGTCGGAGCAGCCCTGTGGAACTGATGGGATTGGAGCTCCTCTTCTGGCATTCCTCAGTGAGCCATCCCAAAATAAGTGCCTTTGGCAGATCTGCATGTTTTCCCCACAAGGGAGAGTTAGATTTGACATTTTAACATCTAACAAATAAGAGGTGGGGCAGCGACTTCTTCCCATGTGCCAGCAGGGCTGAGGCAACAGAAAGAGCTTCGCATGGAGACCAACCAAAGTATTAATTGTGGTTGTGTCTGTATAACACAATATGGTATCACAGGGGCTGTGAGAGTGTGAACAGGCTTTTTGTGGGCTGAATTAAGACATGTTGTGAAATTATTGGCCAAGAGCAGATGGATGGGAACTGTGATCTGAATGTTATGAGAGTAATTAGTCTGAACTGACAGGTGAACCTGCTCGGTAAGAGATTGGATCTTGGGGTGCTTTTTTGTTTTTTGCCTTTTTCAGGTCTTTGTTTAACTGTCTTACAGTGCTGCTAAACCTCACATCGAGCCTCAAAGGTCTCATGTTGCAGGCTTTGATTGAGAGAGACTGAGGCTTTTGCTGCCCTGCAGTGCAGGGCTTTTTTTCTGGGGAGAAGTTAGAAGCTGTTAGCTGCTTGAAAAGTAGCTTTCCATTTATCTTATAGCCACCAGTCTGTTTTTAATTCCTTGGATGGTTTCTTTCTTACCTCTGTTTCCCTTAACAGTGTTATTTAATTTCAAGGCATCATCCTGATCCTATTTAGTGCTAAAATACGGCATTTAAAAAGAATTTTTATTTAAGTTACCCTATTGCTGATTCTTGGCCAGGTTCCACTGAGATAGCAGACAGTGGCCACGATAATCACTCTTGCATAGTTGAGGCTCTTTCATACCTGCCAATATTCATATCCTGCAGAAAGAGTAATTAAGGGCATTCCACACTGCATCTCTTCAATGTGCTCTCTTGAAGCAAGATTAAAACTGTCCCTTTCTGCAACTGCTTTGTGTCAAACTGATTGTAGATGCAAATTGCTACTTTAAATGTATATCCAGTTTACAGTGAAAATCAGTGAAGTCATGTGCAGGTTTGAGATCTTTGTTTTTCAAATGACTGGCTCTTTACTCACTGCATTCCCAGTTAAGGCATCTGGGAATGTTATTGGCTGGAGTCTCAATAAATTAGTCTCTTCTTCTTTAATATTCTGTAATATATTAAAATTATATTGTTGTATTACTTACTGTTTGTGTAGTATGGATTTACAGATGCCTGATTCTCCCTCCCAGTATGTTGTATTACAATTGGTTAAACAGGTACAAATCTAGCAAAATATTGACTTACAGCTATGGGGACCCTTGCAAAGCTGCTGATTCTAGGAAATTGGCCTCCTGTTATCTCTGATTTCATGTTTTTTCCATCTGTCTCAAAATGAGGAGATTAGGGCTGATCCCAGCTATGTGTGTGAGGCAGATTATGGTAATCTTATTATTCTGATCTCATTACACTTAATCTCTAGATTTGAGAATGTCCTGGTTTTAACCCTTTCTTCAACAACTACAGAAAATGTAGTGAAAGAAGGTGTGAGGTGTGTTCTGCAAACTTCAGATTAAATGTTTGTTACCCTGAAATAGTGAGGCACTCAAAGACTTCCCCATTTATATACTTCAGTGGCAGTGGTTTGTTGTTTTGGAATTTTTTTGGAAAAGGGGGTTTGTTTGTTTTGATCTAAAACAAGCTGTCTAAAATTATGAGTAAATCAACTCATTTATGTTACAAAGGATGAAATTCACATGAGACAACAAAGTAGTAATGGTTATTAAGAATTATGTTTTCAGTTTAATACTTTTGGAAATCTAAAATAAGTGCACCTTCTGGAGACCTTTAGTTTATGGTAGGTCAGAATTATGTATTAGCTTTTCTAAAAAGAAAGAGGATTTTCCAGGGTTTTATCCCAATATTTGACACACAAAGCTATAAAACTTAACGGAGTGTCTTGTCATCTCATTACAAGAATATAGAAGTTAATGCAGGATGCCGGAAAATACATATCTGTATGTTTTAAATGCAGAGGGGAGAACTGAATTGCAGCACAGAATTCCCTGTTTTTTCCATATCTACAGCTTCATGCTTGTTAGTTTTAACTCTTGACTGATTGCAAAGGGTTAACTTTTTGGTCTGTGATGGAGAAGACTGTTCAGCACTGGGCTAACATGTTTTACTGAGGACACCAATACAAACATTGTCAGGTGGACTTTGAGGATTACAAGAGCTCTTTGTCTGAAACTTGGGAAGAAAGCTCTGTCTTCTCTGCACAGTGTTGGGCATCAATTATGAAACAAGTGGTATTGTTTCTTCAGACCTATAACTTAAAAGAACGCAAAATGACAGCTGCTGATTGTGGGAGTTAAAAAGCAAATGTAATTCTCTGCCTTTGAGATTTGTATTTTATTGTAACTCCTGTTTGAACTGCTTTGTAAGATATTTGAGGGGTTCTTTTTGTACTGCATAAATGGAGTTCTAGATTAGATACTTAGGGGACTCTTTTAAAAGCATTTGAATATTGCTTTGACTGTTCTGCTGGTCGTCTCTGAACATGGAGTGTATTTGCCTGTTCTCATCCTGAAGCTGCATTCGGAGAACATGTAAGAAGACTGGAAAAAAGGGGAAAAGATATGTTAGTGCATCAAAGCTGGGATAGGAGGAAGTTCCTTCTCCTGTGTTTGCCATTTCTAAACTGTTCCTTTCTGTACAATAGTGTTACACCTGGTTTGGAGAGGATCATGCTGTGCAGGAACATCACTGAGGTTGCTGCCACAACTGCCTGGAATGTCTGACTCCTACTCAGGCTTCTCTTGTTTGTGTAGTACAGGGACCACTGTGCTTTTCCTGCAGTTGTTAATTCCTGTGCTCTGTGGGTATGGAATTCACCCGAGTGACTGAGCAAGTTGGCAAAGATTGAGCCCTTGAAAATTACGGGTTTTTTTCCTTTCACCCTATTCTGTCTTGACTAACTTGGGCCAGCACAGCGTGGGGGTGGAGAGTGAGAGGTGAGAATGAATGGCCAGAGGAGAGAAAGTATTGAACAGAACTCTCTCACAAACTGCCCTCCTGGAATCGCTGCCTTGGGGACATGTCTGAGCTTTACAAACATTGTTGTGTGTCGCTGGTATTGTGGTGGTGCAGGCATTAGAGTGGCCCAGTGGACAGGGGTTTGGTGAGGTTTTTGTTGGGGTTTTTTGGTTGGGTTCTTTTGTGTTTGGTGGCTTTTCTATTTTGGTTTGGGTTTTTTTGGTATTGGGATGGGATTTTTTATTTATTTATTTATTTTTAGCTAAGGTTGTCTTTGACTTGCTATAAAGTAGTTGTGCTGGCTGCACTGGGAGGGGACCAGCTTTGATGGGAGCTGGATCAGTGCGCCCCAAGCTGCTCTCAGATTGCAATCTCCATTCCTGCCCTCAGGCTGTACATTTGGCTGAGTCTCATGATGGCAGAGCAGCCTTCTCTGGGCGATTATAGAGCAGCCATTTCTTTTTTTGTAACTTGAATTATTTTTCTTGCTGTTCTCAAGAACTCCTTAAAAATTTGCCTTAGCAGAAATGCCACTTCTATTGTGTGTTCACACTGGGTGGTGATGGTTGTTATGCTTTAAGTGTTGAGTTGCTGGCAATGTTTTAATATATTTTTAGATAACAGTGAGGTATTTGTTTTTCAAATGAGAGGTAGGAAATTGCAAAGAATAAAGAATTGCATGAGCTGGCTCAGTGATAGCATGCCTGTTCCATTTGGGGTAGTGGAGGAGGAAGGGGGAATAGATGGTGATGTCAGAGCTGTTGCTGTGACACTCCCCCAGTAATAATTTCTGTGAGGAGCTGTCAAGGGTGGAAGGAAAAATAAAGATGTTGAGAATTCGTTGACTTTGATGCTTGATGTGAGTCACACCTCCTCTGTTGTAAGGGGAGGATAATTCAACTGAGCACAGTGAGCCATTCCTGTAGCAACACACAGAACTTTTCTTTGCTCCCCTGGAGCTGGTTCTTGACAAAGAAGAGGTTAGATTGCAGTCCCTCTGCAACAGCCAGGGTTGGCTCTATAAACAAGGTCCATAAGCATCTTGCATTAAGATCTGGCAAACAAGCTTGTGGAAGCTCTGCGTTGATGAGGCAGGTCTTTAACTTTAGCTAAGTCTGTTGGCCTGGAGATTGAAAGATGAGTCTACATAATGTAGTAGAAAGTGCTGGAAGTTTTTAAGTTCTTTTTTCAGGTCTAATTATTGCTAGTTAGTCTTTCCCATTTTGCTGGGGTATGAAGTCTGCTTAATAAAAATCTGTGTCTTTCCATCCCACGAGCACTTTGACCATTCTGTTCTCCATCAATATACCTGGTAAATCTTATGGAAAAAGCTTAATTATGTTTTCCCAAAGGTGCAAGTGTGACTGCTCTTGCCTGTCCTAACAATAGGAAATACAATCAGTATACCTAATATAACTAAATATATAAAAATATGTATCTTAATATCTTATATTGAAATATATGTATTTTATGTGTATATATTTCAATTGGCCTCTGTCCGTAGATGCACAGTAGTTTGTGGAGAGCCTCTCAGATCCTGTTGCTTTGCAGCAATTGCTCATAAAATCCTGTGTGGTCTTTTAAAAAGTAATATTCATCTCAAAATAGTACTTCCACACCATTTATTTCACTCTTCTCAATAGGATGGGTGTTGAAATGCACGTGTAGGGAGTTCCAGGTGTATTTTGAAGTTGGGGAAAATTCAGTTCAAATAGGCTGTGATAATACTATTCTTAGGTCACTGTGCAACCTCTTTGGTGCTAAGAGGAAATTGCAACTTGAGCTTCATTGGCCCAAGTCATCAGCAGGGTCTGACCTGAGTGGTGATGACATTTGTGGCAGCTGCCTCAGGGTAGTGGAGCTGTGGGGTTTTCCTTCTTTACTTTCAAATGCAAATTGCAGAGTACACTGCAGGCACTGACAGAAAAGTCCATATGTGTCTTTGTGTGAGAGAAATTAGTAAATACTGATTGTTCAGTTGCTGCAGAGGGGTTATTGCAGTTGGCACTCACTTGACATTCTATGTCAAAAAGGTTTGTATTGTGCACTGGTATTAACATGTAATTTCAAACATCATAAAGCCCCACTTTCTCCTGTGTGCAGTTTCACAGTGTGCAGTTGGATGGAAGGGGTGCCTTTGCTCTGCATGTTGGTGATGTAACCTAAGAACTAAACTTGTCAGTGGGGTCAGCAGCTGTCATTCTTGAAGGTATGGAGCTCAAAAAGACTTGATGGATGAGCCCACCTGTATTTCTTGTAAGTGTCCCTGAACCTGAGAGCTGTTTCATGTGTGAAGTCTGAGTTTTTTCTGTCTATGCTGCAGAAATCTTCACTTGTTTCTTCCCAGGATCAGTGTGAAGCTTAGCTTATCCTGGCTGGCTGACACAAAGGTATGGCTGACCTGACCCTTTTTCTACCTTATCCATTAAAGGGCCCAGCTTCAGTTTGTATACAGATTGAAAAAGCCACTGTCTTAGCACTTGCCCAAATAAGCCTATCATCAGAAAACACAAACCCCTCTAAGCCTCAGCTGAGTCCCTCACTGCTGCTTCCCCATTTCCCTTCCCCCCACGTGCAGTCAGTAAGTCCTGAGTCTTTGTTGCCCCTGTACAGGACTACCCACAATGTTGCTTCTTGACCTCTTGTCCCCTTCTTCCCATAATCTGCTGTGTTTAACTCTGCCCAGACAGAACTTTGGGCAAGTGGAGGTATTGCTGCATGTTTGAGGCGGGTTGTTGCAAGAATTGTGGAGCAGGCCTTTTGTGTCCTTTGAAACTGGAATGAAGGGTGTTTCCTTCATGGCAGTGTCACCCCGGCATTCCTGCCTTATTCCTTTCCTTTCCATCTCCTCTGTTGCTTCACTTCCAGAGCTGTTCCCTACACTTGCTATGGAGCCAACCAGTCAGGTGAGAAACACCCCACCTCCCTAAAGTGTTCTGCACATCAGTTCTCCAGTCTGGTCAACTAAACAAGGTGTCTGTTTGCACTTCAGGGAGTGCAGGTGGCAGGGTGCAGTCACTGCAGGAGCCACCTCATAGAGCTGCTGCACCACCTGGACCCACCACAAACTGCAGCCTCTGGGTTTGTAGCTGGGTAGGAATTCCTGCTCAGAAGTATGAATTACTGAGTGAGGCTGTTCATTCCAACCTCAAGATGTGTGTAACATCAGCATTAACAGTTTCATTGCTGACTGTTTGGAGAGGTGCCTGCAAATATCCTTATTCCTGAATCCAGGCTTAAATCATCTGGATTTTGTCTTATAGCTCTGTGTTTAATTAAATAAGTGTTCTGCCTTTCAAGGCGTAACTTAACAACTGTGGGTTTTGAGGACCATCACTAAGAGATGTACAAAAGTTCAGTTAATATCAAAATAACTAAAGTGTTGCATAGTTGCTTCAAATAAATGGTTTTTTAATATGCCATTTATTATTAACATTTAATATGTCAAGTGTAATTAACCTAGGGTACTTTGTCCTACAGATAATTAGCTGTCAAATATTGTTCCTGAGATCTTTTTGGCAAAGAGCTAAGACTGTTTCACATTCTGTAAAATTTACAGTGCTCTAATATATTAAGTGATCAATATTAAATGCAAGAATCTATGCTAGTAGAATACTGAAGCTTTAAAATTTTAAAACCAAAGCGAAGTTAAGGTTTTTATTGCTCTGTTAACTTGTTTGCACTGTGAAATGAATGTGTAATAAATACTGTAATAAAGCAGTTTAAACAAAACCATGCATTTAGAGAAAGAAAGAATTTGAAGGTTATCTGTATTGTAAATATATGCCANTTACTTACATTACTAATAGCAGGAATTTGCCGCTTATCTTGATCTTTGGAAGCATGCTGGACCCTTTGCTCATGTGTTTGCAATAGCTCTTGCACTGGAAAAACCAGATCAAGCAGCTGCAACTCAAGTTAATCTGCTTCTTTTAAAAGCAAAAAATGAAAGTCAGTGTTTTGAACTCTTGAAAGTTTTCTTTAAGGCCTTTATAGGTTGTCTTTTCTTAGTGTGCTTTAAAATGCAGCAGATAATGTTTCTAATTGTATTTCCCGTGGAAATGTAGTTGGGTTTTGGTAATGGTTTTTGGACAAACTTTATAGTTTTTCCTGCTGGTTTGTTTTGTAGTCAGTGCCGGTATCTGTCTTGCTCCTCACCAAATAGTCTGACTGTCAGTCCAAGGCATGTACATTTTTTCTTTTAACTTTTTCCAGGTTTTCAAAGTACATCGAGAATGCAGTCTTCCTAATGCCTTTAGACATGTGGCTAGTCACTCAAACTCACCAATGTATCCTGGATTATCAAGACCAGGAGTCAGAGAATCAGAGAATATCATGAGCTGGAAGGTACCCACAAGGATAATTAAGTCCATCTCCTGGCATGGGACAATCTCAAGAATCACAGCATGTGCCTGGGAGTGTTATCCACAGCTCCTTGAGCTCTGTCCACTGCCATTGTCTGCCTGCTTTACGAGCAATCAGGGAGCCCTCCTTCAGGTGACACCTACTATTGTGATGGTTTGAAGACATGTGGAAACAGGAAGATGTTCAAAGGGGATTAATGAACTGTCATAGTCAGAAATAATCAAGCACCCCGATACACGATGTCCCCCAGTAACTCACTAGGTATCAGTTCCTCTGAAAATACCCCAAATGTTACAGTGGAAAATTTGTTTAAAGAAAGGTGATGTCACATTCTTAAGACAAGCAAAGCTCATAATAAGCTGTATAGACAGGGCAGTAATACCTACCCAGCGTGCAAAGAACTTGGTGCATGTAAGCTGTGGCTGGGGAGCCAAACTGTAGTTTGAAGTCCACAGGGCTGCTGTGAAACTGCCCTCTGCTCACATACCCTAAATTTCTGGTCAAAGATTAAGTCCAGATTGTCCCACTAGTAATCATCTTTCCTCCCATCCAGCTTTTCCAGCCCTGGGGTAGAGGTGCCTTACGTGATGTGGTGTTTTTGGAGGATGCTGAGTGAGCTGAGCAATGTTCAGCCTCAGTGGCTGCAGTCACTCACCTTCTTTGGGGGTTTGCATTGCACGGCTGTTCATAACCAGCTTGTCTCCCTTAACACATCCTTTTGGACTTCAGCCTGCTGTTACTTGTGCACATCACAGCACCTCTGTTGTGTACAAGCACAAATGGTTGTAACAGAGAACCTCTTACATGGAGCAGTTGCTTGATGTCACTCCACAAATAACTGTTCCTGTCTGGTGAACAGTGATAGGTAAATTGCTTAGTTGGTGTGCTGGGAAAAGCAGTAATTGAGTGGAAGTACAGGATTGGAGTGTTTGGTTTGGCGCTTTCTTCGGCAGTGAAGTGTAGCAGAGCTAATAGTACACGTCATCCATTTGGAACAGAAAGGACAACTCCAAAATTCAGCATTTCTTATGTTTCAGTCTTGGTTTTGGGGATTTTGAATCTGTAGATAGCATGAGGTGATCAAGCACTGGTTGTTACTGTTGCCCTATCCTGGTCTTTAGCAAAAAGCAAATCTTCCCATGTGCCCTAGGGAATGTTTTAGTCACTGACTGCTGTGGTGAGTTTAAAGGCAACATGTGGGACAGCCATCCAGGAACTCTGCCTTCTGGTCTTGGTGCCATCCTGACACTGTCCTGTCCCTGGGACAGGTGTATCTGCTTCCTCAGAGATGGTGAGAAATGCATTCTGCAGCATTTTAGTTAGAGATAGGGGCACAAAGTAGGACACATGCAAATAGGAGTAGGAACTGTAGGGTATTCAAGTAAAATTGTTATGCAAAGCAGGTTACAAATGTATTTCACTAGCTGTGAATCTCTGAGTTTGGGCTGTCAGTATGGGCTGTCAGGGACGAGTATTTCCTCAGGGTATTTTCAGTTTTACTGTATGTGACTAGCTTCATTTGTATTGTAAAGCGCTAGGAGGACAAGCACCTGCTATAATTACTTGTTCTTCATTACCTTTTTCAGTTTTTGTTTGATACACACTGTCAAGGCCTGGTTTACAACAGCCCCAGCATGATGAGAAGGGCATGAAAATTGGGAAATATGTCATTTTCATATTCTTGCAAACTGCCACAAGCCCACTGCTGTATTTCTCTGTTAAGGTGGAAAGCAGCTCTGAAACACTTAGTGAAATGCTTGATAGCTTTTAATATTATTTTCTGGTAGAGTGACTTTCGACCTTCATCCCTCAGAGCTTGTGCCAAGAGCTCTTACAAAAGCCTCACGATTTCATTAAAGGCTTGAAAGGTTCTACTTGGATAAATGGTCTGGGCCATATGATAACAGGTGTTTTATGCTTGGTGTCCATGTTGCTATAAACCTGATGCTACCCATCGAAACAGCCCTTCCTGTAAAATGGCCTGGAATTTATGGCACTGGTGTTTGCAGCAGATACAGGAATAGAAACCAGACCTTACTCTGACCACTGAGTGAAAGGACTTCTCTCAAAATCTTTCTTGTCAAACTTCAGGGTTTACCTACATGCTTAAGGCAATGTATACTCTGTTCTTTATGTTCACATGTGCATATATGCATTTGGGTTATTTTGGGGTGTGGTTTTGGACTTTGAACCTTCCCCAAATAGAGTAGGTGTGTACTCAGAATTCAAGGGTTTTTTCTTTCCTAAGTGAAAAAGAGAGGATGGCATAGAGCTCTCACAGAGCTTGACCTATTCTTCAGTTTGGTGCTTCACCCGTGGTGGTTCTTCTGGGACTCTGCTTAAACCTAAATTAAGCAGTGCTAAATAAAACCTCAGTGAGGGAAGACACTTATTTGCAAGCAAGTGCCCATCCCCACTAGTACCTGAGTGAACCAATCCACACCACACAGCAGAAAACCTACACAATGCTGGGCTCTTCAGTGCTTCCAAATTCTGTGTGGATTGGGTTTGAGATTAAGGAAGGATGTTTTGTCTTCTGTTTCCGTGATAACATCCTGAGCACTACAGCTCATTATAAAAGGCGGCTGGTCCTGGTCTTTAGTCACTGTAAACTAACCCTTGGTGTGTTAGGGAAAAACAACACTCCCCTTCCTCTGTTTAAGCAACTGTTCTTGTGAATCCCTTAGCATTCTGCTGTCCACATGTGGAAGCTGAGCTGTGGAGCTTAAGGTGTGATAACAAGCTTTTTGCTATTTGCACTCCATTTTGATCGGGCGCTGAAATGAGATGGTGCCTTCCTTGCAGCATCAAATGTTGAAGTCACCCTTACATTATGAAGTGTGTCAGAATTAGTGTTCACTTAAGCACCATAGAAGTTGCTGAACATAAAATGAATCCGCTTCTGAGAATCCCTGCTGTTTCAGAAACACTTGGGGGGTCTTCTAGATGTGTGAAGCCTAATTAGAACATGAGCTGTAGGTACTTCTGGCTCTGCAAACATATTTTTGTTTGGGTTGTAAAATCCCTAATACTGCTTTTTAGCTGCAGGCTGCCATGATTTCTGTTAGGGAGATTTTGCATCAACCTTCTTGAAAATACGCAATCTATGGTACCTACAGCTTAACCTTTATACAAGTAGTGATGGTGGGAGGACTAATTGGAAAGGAATTCTGTACTTGCTGGGGCTGACATCTTGCTATCCTTCATAAGCAGCCAAGGCAGAACTGGTGAATTTATCATTTTGCCTTTATGTGTTTGTGCAAACTTTCTGCACAGAAGGAAGCTTCATTGAAGGCAAGACCTGTGGCAAAAGTTCTTGAGCTTCATTGGCTCCTTCCAGCATCTCCATTAGACGTTTTGGAACTCACTGCAATATACTTTAAAATGCTGAGTTTTTTTCTCCCATCTTTGTGCCACATAAACAAAAAAAAGGTGAGCCATAGGGAAAGAGAATTGATGTCTAGATTGTTCTTTTTGCTGGAGGGGACGTGGTAGTACAAGACTTGCAAGGCCTGAGAGGCAGGGTGAGTTAGTCTGAGTTCTGTCCTTGTGGTTAAACTGGATTGTGCCTCAGCTAACAAAGTTGCCTCAGGTATTCTTGTGTTACCTACAAAAAAACCTAAAGGTGGTTTGAAAAAGTCTGAGTGTTAATTCCTTGCTCCTGTTCTTTCTTTGGATTTTGCTTTGTTACAACAATAGGCTTTACTGTGCTTGCCAGACAGCATTACTACGGATTTCTTGACCACTGTAGCCAGTGCTCCTATGGATTTGAGTTTTGCATGGTGAAATATTACATGGAATTGTAATGACAACTTCCCTTTATTTCATGCAGTTAGAAGTAACATCATTTCCTGTAATCTTACCCAGCTAGTTCTCCTCACCAACCCTTTTTGGAGGTTAGGGAAATACTGAATTTCTCTACAAATGTTTATAATGTGCAAACCTCCAGTGATGAGTAGTTTTGTGCAACAGACTGGGAGGACATTTCTAGTTAGTCTGCAAAGAGAAGCTTGGATCCTAGAGTGGCCGTGCCCTGTGACTTTCATTGCCGATGTTGGTTTGTCGTCTCTCAACTTTGTCATGTCTCCTTTACTTTAGACTAGTTCTCAGATCCCTTCAAGATGAATGGAAATAACTTAGAATTAATTTATTCTTAAATAAATTGAAGACAACAGTGTAAACAGCTTCAAAATTTGCTCTCCTTCCAGCTGCTTGGGTGTTGTGGGAAAGGCTGTGGGTGTGCAAAGTCCATGTGTTGAAGTAGCAATGGTCCCCTCAGATAAGGCTTCTGACGAAAGCACTGCCAGGGAGTGGGGGAGAAATGCCCCTGTGCTTTGTGTTTGTTGTGGTGGGAAAACTTTCTGAAATTTTCTTTTGAGTTTGTATTTTGTGCTCTTTTTGTGCTTTTAAAAAGACATGGGTGGCAGAAGTGTTTCTGTAGTGATAATGGGAACTGGGGCGAGTGAGAATGGAAACCTGTATCCATAACACATTACTGCATTTTACTGCAATCTACATCCATTATTTAGGTATTACCTGATGATACTTGGTAGTTGAGCGCAATTTAAGAAATAGTCTTTCTCTGGTTCTTTTTGGTAACATTAGTTCAGTGGTTGTTAAGTATTTCTACAGCTTTTATATCCACTTAGAGACCAAGTATGCACCATCTTAGAGCATGTCCACATATGATGCTTTAGGTTTTGATCTGAAAAATGTGGCTATTTTGCATTACCTGTGTGTTATGATAAACTGAATTGAAGGAAAAGCCTAAAATACTGCAGCAGTTGTGTTCTTGAATCACCTTGATTGTCTAATGTATCCTTCTACATTGTAAGCTTGCAGTTAAAATTAACTGTACTGGGTGTCAGGAGTAAATCAAGAAAAGAAAAACTGATTTGGCTGGGCCTGATTCACAGTGCCATTTTGATGTGCACATTCCCCCAGGTATCCTTAAGATGCCATTCCTGCTGCAGAGCCACTTTTTGATGGTGACAGGCAGCTGGAGGGAGGTGGATTTATTTGTTTGATGCAAGGATCAGACAAGGAGCTGCAGGTGACCAGGCTGTGTTTGGGGTTGTCTTTGCAAAACCCTGAAGTGATAAATTTGAATATCTTGTGGTGCCATTTACAGTAAATTTGCAGGGAACAAAAATGTTACTTAATGGATTGTGGTGAACTTCTCTGTCGAATCCAGGCATAGCTTGCCTCGAAGCAGATTTTGCTTGCTGGTTTGTATCTAGTTTGTAACTCTTCTTGGAGCAGAAAATAAGCCATTTTTCTCTGAAAATGAAAAGCACCTCCATGGAGGGTGACAACCCTCCTCCCAAGGGCCACTCCATCCTGGGCCAAGGAATTTCCAGGCTTAGCAGTTCAGCTGCAGAATTGCTGCCTTTGAAATGTTTGTTCACTTTAAAAACTTTAATTCCTGCCCTAGTTTGAGTGTCATGAGCACTTTCCTGAGACTTTGGGAATGTTTTTAATGTACTGCTTTGTTTCCTTTGTGGCAGTGGCAGTGTAACTTTGTGGAGGAGGAAAACCACAGTGGCAGCTCACAGGTGGTGCTGCAGCAGTTGGGTTACTTTCTGTTTCAGTAAGTGCAGCAAGAATCCAAAAAACTTGAAGTTCAGGGAAATAGAGAAGGTTCAGCCAAAACTCAGCCCTCTCTTAATAAATTTTTTGCGTTTTGTCTCTCCAAAACCCAAGAATGCTGATTAATTTGGCTAAAGTCACAAGCACGTAATGTTTGAGGCATTATGTTTAGTTTCATGTTTGCATCTGTGTGTCAGTTTGTGAGTTGAGCCAGATCTGCTTATTATGTTCCAGTGCAGTGCCTGTGTGTTCCTGAAAGTTGTTTGGTTTTGAGATGTTCAAGGCCGGTGTACAATTCCTAAGGGTGGAAAAGCTTGGAAGTCTTCAGTAGGTACGGAATTGGACATGGCTGGGGATGTTTGTCCTGTGGGAACTATTCTAATACTTGGGAGCTGCCTTGCTGTGTGACTCTTCCCTGCTGCCTCTTCTCCATTTCCATGGGAACAGATGGGCTTTTGTTGATAAGAGACCTGTTATCAAACTGGGGAAACTGCCCGGCAGCAGTTGAGCCACTCTTACTGTAAACCAGGGCTGACTGCAGACTGAGCACATCACATGGCAGTGGGGCTTCAAATGGAGGGGCTAAAAATATCCTTCCTCCTCCCTCCTCTCCGGCACAGATGCCCCAGTGTGAAGGGAAGAGCCGCTCTGGCACAGAGTGATTAGATCTATGGCAGCCTTGGGGATTGGATGCAAAGGAATGCTTTATGTTTTGACCTATCCAAAGAGCAGCAGTTTCAAACAGTTGAGATAAACAAATGGTTTACATTTTTTGCAGGCTTTGAAGGCTGCCCAGTTTGAAGGAATGAATATTTAAGTTTAAATTTGTTACTTAATTTATCTGGTTTTATTTGTACTTGGGGAAATTTTCAAAGCAAAGTTCACTGATGCATGTGGTACTTAGACTACATTTTGTAGCTTTGGTAAGTCCAGGACATCCTACTGTAGTTCATTTAAGAATAGTTGTTTTTCTTAGAGGCTGTGTTTTAAGTATCCAGATGATAAATTTTAATCTGAATTATTATTTGGAAATCACACAGAGGCCAGGTGGACGTATGGAATAGATGGATTCATTGGATGGTTTTCTTTCAGCATTTTGCAGAAAAATGGCTTAATTACTGAAAGACAGTTCTTTCATTTCAGTGGGTTTATGATTTAAAAGACGAGAGATGATGTCAGATGATAACCAAAGGCAAATCCACCAGTTCACAGGGTACCTGTGTGTGTTCCTGACTTACTTTTTTGGTCTTTCACTCATGGATGTTAGTGGCTAAGATTTTTTGAAAGCTGAAATTTCACAGGACTATTCTGCAGTTGTTATGATAATAACTATGTAACTTCATAGCAGCCACCTGAATTCCAGCCATGTGCGTGTGACTGCAAAGTTGTCCTGAATTTAAGGTACTTCAGTACAAGTCAGTTTTGCTTGATTAAGCACTGGGAGCAGCTCCAGCGGTGTCTGACACTGTCAGGAAAGATGACTTTGTGGATCTGTGTTGTGGAGGTGACTTCTCTTGAAATGACACGGGAACATGGAGCTTTGGAAAGAAAACAGTGTGTTCTATTGCCTCTGGAAGAGCCAGAAAGGGGAAACAGGGGTGCTTACAGGGTGGGTGGGTGTGAGCTCTCTGGTCCGTAACACAGGGCCTGGATGGTTGGATGTGTGCCAGAGTGTGAATGGAGCTGTGACAGCTTGTTAAAATGATCCTAGAAAGGACAGTGGGCTGTGCAGATAGTGTCAGTCTGGGTGTGAAGCAGGAAAAAGTCCAGGGAACAAACAAAGGCACCGAGGGGAGAGCTGTGGAGGGTTCGGCACTACAGCAGAAGTCCCCTGAACAGGTTCTGCATGTGGATGTGTAGGCAGTTCACCTCACTGCCTTTTATCCAGCTATTTTCACTCTGGTCACAAAGCTTAAAGCATCCTTCAGCGCTGCTCCCTTGCTGGTATTTGGCTTCAGGCCAGGCATTAATGAGTACCCCAAGCCCAATGTGATTTGGCTCCTCCAAATCTATTAGCATATCTTCAGAGCAAGATAAAACTCATTAAAATAATTTACATTTGGGCATTAGAATTTCTGATAATTTTTAATACCTACTGCCAAAAGCACAAAAACGTGGTAATGTCCCTTAGATGAAACTACAGTTTATCCAATCTTTTTGGAAAAAGAACAGGCTGCCACGTCCCTTAACTGCTCTCTGATGGTAATGGAACCTGTTAGTACATGACCTTACCAAAGGTTTGATGGGGGCTATCTCTGATAATGCACACTATTGTGTAAGATTTGGCTTATTAAAACTCACATTGAAACGTGTCATGTTTGTGTTTTATTGGAAATGACTCTGGTGAAAGCAGCTGAGGTGCTGAACAGCCAAACCTCCTGGGCCTTCAGCCCATGTGCCAAAATCTCTGTGTGACTTAGTTGTAGATCTGGCCTTCAGCTTGAGCCCTCCCTGGTCTCTCTGTGACTGTTTCACACACCTCTTTTTAATCTCTGTCATCCCTGTTCAGTGTCCCGGAGCTCCTGCTGGTGTCGCCTCCCTTTAGTCCATACTGTGGAGGGTTCAGTCCCTGCACAGATCACTGTCCCATAGGCAGGGCAGTGGGTGGGATGTGTTGCTTGCACCAAGGCAGCCCAGCGAACATCAGCTGATCCCTGTGAGCTCTCCGCGTGTGAGCTCTTACCTCAGAGCCTGCAACAGAGCCACGCTTGAACTGCTCCTGACCTGCACTCAGCTTATCCCTGCTAAATGACTGAACTGGGTTGTGCACACGGGAACAGAGCTTGTAAATAAGTAAAATAAATAAACAAACATTGTGACATAGCAAAAGAGCTAGTTTGGGGTTTTTCAGGATATTTTCGCTATAACTGGGTGTGTATGTGGTGTGTGATCTCTGGATCTGTTTGTGTTGTCTTTCTCTTTGTATTTCCTCATCTTCCTGTATTCAAGCAATCCTAATCATGTGATACTTTGGTGACCTGAGGCTTCAAGTTTTGGGTTTTTTTGACTCAGATCTAGCTTTTTGTTGGCCACTGTTGCAAAGTTAAAGGTCCTCCTGGTAAAGCTGGGAAGGAATGAAAGTGTTCAAGGAAAACTTTTGCTGTGGTCCTTAAGTTTAAAGAGAAGGCGGCAGGTTCTCTGGGGCATTTACTTCCAACACCAAATAAAATCATCTTGAGGAAAGGTAATTTCAAACTATAGCATGGCATTATTTACAGATACAGAACTAAATTGGAAGGACTGCTTTCAGTGAGTCTACCAGATTTGCCCATTGCACCATACTATTGACGGAAATTCAATGAAAAATAAAGCACTGAAGTTTCAGAGCAAGTTTGCTTTGAAGTATGAGTTTGCTTTTTAAAGCTGCCTTTTCATGTGGCTCTTCTCCTGTGACTCCTGATCTTTCATTTTAAAATTACAGTAAGAAAAGTATCCCCTTGAAAAATAAAAAAGAAAATTTGTTCATCTGTGTTTGCTGTTTGAATGTGTTTAATTTTTTTAATGTAAAATCTGCTCAACAGACAAGTCACTGTTTCTTATGTCTGATTTAAGCTGGGTTTAACTTGCATTGGCAAAGCCAGCTGGAAGTGCCAGTTGTATCCAGCTGGGCCTCTGCTGGTGTTTGTTCTGGACACTCGTGAGATGCAGTGAACAGGCACTACCACCACTGTTACAGGTTCATCTCACAGAAGCACTTTTGAAAAAAGGGTATGAAGAATAACCTGGGTTTGCTGTATCTTGAACTGTGGTAAACTTATTTTTTGTTTGCTTCCTTCAGGTTTTGAATGAAGAATGCGATCAGAATTGGTACAAGGCAGAACTCAATGGAAAGGACGGCTTCATTCCCAAGAACTACATAGAAATGAAACCACATCCGTAAGTAAAGCTTTGGGAGGGGCTCCCTTGGTCTGACTTTGCACATCCTCTCAAACAGAAGGAAGTTTTCTGCTAAAATGTAACTTACCAGCTCTACCCAAAGGCGTGGGGAGGGAAAGGATGGCTGGTGAGTTGGCTCTGGCTTTAACAGTAGATGCATAGCAAAGTATTTTGGGAAGCTTGTGTGGTGCTTGCTCTGGTGTTTGCAAGGGTCAGATACAGCTGCCTTGGGGTTATCAGGCATAAACGAGCAGAAAACCCTTTAGCAGAGAGTTGTCACCACCACTGCCCCAGAAAAAGTGTTTTGTGTTTTTGTGATGATCCTCTATTTTACCTTCTGAGCAGCTCAGAGTAAAATTCATGGCATTCACAGCTCACCAGAAAAGTGTTTAAGAATATTTGGGGCTGAACTTGTAGTATGTCTGTCACATCCTCAGTATAGAATCACAGAATTGTTTAGGTTGGATAGGACTTCTAACAGTCATCTGATCCAGCACCTTCCTCACAAAACAGGCCAACCTCAAAGCCTGTGTGCTGTTACACAAGGATTTATTTGCTGCTCCAGGGAGCTGCCTTTGAGTAACTTTGAACATCTCCTCTTGGATATAATGAATCCAGCATGAAAACCATAGCATTTCATGACTGGGTATTTTCTTTGTGTCAGTTCATTTATTTCTGCTGTCTTCTACTAAACTCTGGTGCTGCCAACCTTTGAGATCCTGCAACATCTGAACAAGGAAACAGCAAGCTCTGGGTAACAGATTCAAAGGGGAGAAAATGTTCAGGAGGGAGCAGCAAAACCTGTAATCAAGGTTTTTACAAGGAGCTGCAGTGTTTCATTTGCTCACAAAAACTGATGACTGATTTAAGTGTTGACTGTCATTATATAATGAAGATACTGCAGTGAAATGCAATCAAGAATTATTTTTCTAAGGGCTCTTTTGAAATAGCAGAAGGAAGCTTCTGAGGGACTGTGCCCCAGGAAGGGAGAAGAGGTGTAATACTTTAGTGCAGCCAAGTGGGAAGTGAAGCAAGGACAAACAAGAAAATTCTGAACTTGTTTAAAGCCTTGTTTTCTGCAGTAACATGTCTTGATTGCCCTGATGGTGCCACTGGGGATCACAAAGTCACGTTGCAATGTCTCTCTCAATGATTTGATGGTTGCATCTCCTCACAACAGTTTTGCAGGAATTTGAGTTGTACTGTGATGATGTCACCTGTCATGATCAGTTTATTCTGTGATCATCCATGGTATTTTGCTTTAGAGGGATAGAGCTGTCAGTTTTTCACTTCTTTTGTATCCAAAGAGAATGAGCAATATCTGAGCCTGCAAGTGGGTGAATTTGGAAGTGGGTTTTAAGCATAGTTAATTTGATCTTATCTGAAGATGTTTAAACTGCTGATGGCATCTGGATGGAGTCAGCTCCATGTGTCAGCAATGCTGGGAGTCTTAACTACTGCATTAACAACCCTGGGAAATTATGCAAAAGTTTTTATAGCTTAATGTTGGCTTAGCTGTAATGCAGAGCTCTCTAGTCATACAGGTCATATAAAAAGCAAACGGCAGGCAGCTGAGCTGTGAGAAAGAATGTTCCTTTTCTCAGACTACTATCAAATAATTTTCAAGTGGTTTTGGAAAGTAAGCTACTGAAAATGGCTTTAAAGCCTGTCCTAGGATCAAAGACTTAAATCCTCCAATCACACAGCTGGTATTAAAGGCAGAGTTTCTTCTTACTTGCATTTTGCAAATCTTACAGTTTGCTTTGTAACTACCACCAAATGAAGCTGAAAGGAAAATGTGGCATCTGTCAGTCACCAGCTGAGTCCCCTGGGTCCTGAAGGGTTAATCTGAACTGCCATCTCAGTTAACAAAGCAAAGATGAGAGCAGAGATAGGCAGGACACTTGGAGAGGAACTGCAGGAAGCTCTGGGCAGGGAGGTTCCTGTGAAGGCACAGCAGTGAGTTCAGTGACAGGACACCTTGCTCTTGAAGGGGGCAGGGGAAGAATTTGCTGTTTATGAAACATCAGGAGTCTGATCCAGGCTGTCTGAGGTGTTTGTGTTCTAATCAGCTTGTCCCGGGGATGTTGCTGAGACCTTGCTTTGCAGCATTGTGATTTCTGTGGAGGAAACGGGCCAAGCAAAAAGATTGTGCCAAGTGAAGCCAAAAGAATTGCCAAACTGCCGACGGAAAGGAGGCTGGGAGCGATGAGAACCTCTGTTGTACCAAGCAGTGCATCACCCTCTGGCTCTGCAGCATCAGCAGGAATGTCTGCATTTGGTTCTGCAGTGCTGACTGGCTGAGTTTCACCTCCATTGCAGAGCTGGTTGGTGACAAGAGCCATCAGGCTCAGCCCTTCAGCAGGGAAGCCCTGGGAACATCGTGGTCACTTGGCTTAATTCTCCACATGTGATTTTAGACATACTGTGATTTTTGTTTTTTCAGACATTTTGTAGCAAAGAGTCATATGCCCACAGCACTTCTGCTGCTCTACAAGTGTGTTCTTAAGTAGGCAGTAGACTGCAAAATAACCTTCTGTTTCTTTCTTCTGTGGGACTACTTTTCATCTTTTTTGGTCAGGTTATTTTTCTCTGGCTAATGTGGTAGTGAAGCCATAAAACTGCACAGGAGCTCAGGAATCATGGAAGATTTTTAGTCTTTCTATTTAAAGTGCCTTAGAAGCAGCTGGCAGAGAACTTCAAAAATTTGATATTCTCACTTTGGAAGTGTTAATTCTTTTAATCAAATAATACAGTTCTACTTTGTAGCGAGTCAATAAAATTTAGGGGGGAAAATCAGGTGTATTGCTGAGCCTTCAGGAAGGATTCTGTTAAGCTCTTTCAGGCTCTCCTGTTTTTACAGGCATGGATGAGGTGGGGTTTTGTCTTTTTTTTTTTTTAAGATAAGGCTTTCATTTTCAAGTCACATGTGAGTAATTGAGAATTATTTCATAACTAAACAGGATTAAGGCATTTTGTAAACAAGAAATGCGGCAAGATACCTGAAATCATAATGTGAAGCTTGCTTTATGTAACTTTTGGCAGAGGCAAAATTCAAAACTTGTCTTTGTGACAATAGTGTCAAAAGCCCAGGAAAAATAGATTACTTTTGGATTTTGAGGGAGTTTCACATAATGGGTTCTCTTAGTTGATTTTCGAAGGCAGCGGAGTGCAGCAAGGGGCAGGTCTGCCATCACCTCACCTCAGATACCCAGAAGCAGCACAGGTGCTAAACCATGCCATGAAGTTCTTTATCACTGGAAGTAGGGTGGTTGAGGGAGAAAGATTCTCCTTTCCATTCTGGGGATTAAAAGGTACACAGCAGAAGTATCAGGCAAGTAAAACATGCCTGATGATCAAGAAATCAGTCCTCCCTCACCTCTGGAGATAGTTTCCTCTTGGACAGAAATATCTGGTGACTTTGTAACTTCATGAAAGCTTCAACCACTCTGAAGAGCAACTGTTTCAGGAAGGATTCTGCAACTCCTGTCTTGTTGCTGCACCATACCCTTCCCTGCAGACAGTGTGAGTAGAGCTCTTGTGAAATGCTCTCCTCTGAGGTCAGTCATCTGTGTGGTTATGGGCTGTGATAAATGCTGCTGCCTTGTGTTACCCAGAACTCCACTTTGGAGCTGTGAAGATCGTTCTGCTTTTCTCATGCCATGTGACCTACCACTGAGGCCTTATTTGGCTTTAATCTTGGAATAGTCTGGAAATGCAAATGTAGGTGTGGGTGAGGATCCTGTGACTGGGGCTCTTGGTCAGTGCTGACGATCGGGTGGCCCATGGTGGGTTCAGCCTCGGTGTCATGGTTGGCCTGTGGCTGGTGAGAATTTCAGATGTGGCTTCCATGAGGCAGCTACTTCATGTGACTCCTTCTGTGAAAGCTGCTGGATGGTCCTGTCTGTAGGAGAAAGCAAGAGAAGAGGCTTCTGAAATGAGTATCAGCAGCACCTTTCCTGGAATGGAGTCTCAGACTCCTCTGTAATGAAGCAGAGACCTTGAAGGCTTGATCTGTGTGTAACTGGTCTCTGGGCACCTGCCTGAGCTTTCCAACAAATGATGCCTATCTTGGACCACAGTACTCTGGTAAGACTCAGAAAGATTGGACCCTGATTGCAGGAGCAATCAGCTGCTGAATGAAGATATTGATTCTCTCAGCTGAAGCTGTTGTTTCTTACCACCCAATCTAAAAGAGACTAGAAATTGATTTTGATACAAAATGCACTTTCCACATGTGCAGGATGGGTCAGTGTATAGACATTTTACAGCTGTGATGTTTCTGGTTCTTCCATTAGAGGATTAAAATTCTTAACTTTTCCTATTGTTTTCTTTTCCTCCCTACGCAGGTGGTTTTTTGGAAAGATTCCCCGAGCGAAGGCTGAGGAGATGTTAGGCAAACAGAGACATGATGGTGCCTTCCTCATCAGGGAGAGTGAGAGCGCTCCTGGGGACTTCTCCCTCTCAGTCAAGTAAGTCATGGCCAGAAGCAATTATGTCGTAATCAGGGATCTGCTGCTCCTTTGTACTAGTGAGCAAAGGGCAGGTAATTGTCAACACTGAGGAGCAGGAATAATCTTCCAGATGCCCCATAGCATTCCTGTTCTTCTAGTGACATTTATTCCCTGTCTGACAGGACAAATATCTCTGTTCTGATTTGCAATGATCCCACAGGACTGACCTGGTGGCACTTGGCTCATGTAGTCCCAGGCACTGTCTGTTGGCTTGTTTGTGGATCACACTCCTCTTTCTTACAGCCACAGAGTGCCCAGTGTGGACATGTTTTCTCCCATCCTCCTCTGCAGTACAAGTTATTACTTTATCTTCCCTCCGTGTAGTACATTTGCCAATATGTTTTCTCTGCTTGGCACGTGCTTTGGTGACATTCCTGTTACCAGGCACCAGGACACGGAGCTGTGAAACCAGAGGCCCCTTCAATCTCATAAATGCATTTCACATGGATAGAGAAACTCAGTGTAGTAACAGGGAAGTAAAGAGGAGCAGTTCTTCTCCTTGGATAACCTTACTACAAGTAAGAGCTCCTGCTGGTTACCAGTGGTCCACATGACACCCTGCTGCCTGACTTACCCATCTCCTTCGGAGACAGGCTGAGAGAGTTGGGGCTGTTCAGCTTGGAGAAGAAAAGGCTCTGGGGTGACCTCAGAGCCCCTTCCAGTGCCTAAAGGAGCCACAGAAAAGCTGCAGAGGGACTTTGGACAAAGGCCTGGAGTGACAGGACAAGGTTGAATGGCCTTAAGCTGAAGGAGGGCAGGTTTAGATTAGATGTTAGGAAGGAATTCTTCTCTGTGAGGTTGCTGAGGCCCTGGCACAGGCTGCCCAGAGAAGCTGTGGCTGCCTCAGCCCTGGAAGTGTTCAATGGCAGGTCAGATGGAGCTTGGAGCAACCTGGGCTAGTGAAAGGGTTCCCTGCCCATGGCAGGAGATTGGAACCAGATGATCTTTAAGGTCCCTCCCCAGCCAAACCATTCTGTGATTCTATGATCTGAAGTCACTGTATAATAGAGGTATTTGGAACTTGAAAGAGTATGTGATGTAATTTAACATGGGATAGGGGAGAGTCTGTTGACTTTGGCTTTTTCATTATTTTCTGTAATCTTTCCCTTTCCTACCGTAAATAAACAAAATTTTCTATAGAATCCTAACAACATTTTTTTATTATTCATACACAATTCCTCCTTGGCTCTCTTTTCTCTGGCTACCAGTGATCTGTCTCAACAAGGTTTGGGTTTTTTTCTGGTCATCTTTGGTCTGCAATCAAATTTTTGTGCTCCTGTACAGCATCACTGAGTCATGCCAGAAAACTGGATTAAATCCCCTGACTTTAGAGGTGTTTGTATTTCTGTCTTTGTTACAATCATCTGAGCCTGAATATTAGATATGAATGGAAGCGTCATTCCAGAAAGTGCATTCCTTTAAGAAATAGAAAGTTACACTGGCATAGCTCTGCCTGCCTGTTCAGCTCAGTGGTGCCATCTGGTGGTCATGTCTCAGTTCTGTGGGTTTTTTTTGGTGTGTATGATTTAGAAAAACCCTTTTCCTAAACGGTGACTTGTAGGATTTGAAATTGTGAGAAGCTCCCAGGCTGCGGAAGGCAGAGCAGAGGCAGCTCTCACAAGTTGTTCCATGTCACCTTCATAGCCAAGGCAGTGTCTGCTTTTCCAGCCGATGTATGGAAGCTGTGCATGCCAAGTGGGAACAGTTGTCTTCTGTTTTCAGTGCTTTAGAGTGAAGTAAAAATACCAATGTGCCATTCATCTGGAAAATCCCAATGGACCTCTTCGGAGTTCCTCTTTATTCAGAATGAAACTGTTGGAAATGTAGCTTCAATGGAATGCCATCATTTGTTGGAAAAAATTGTTAACACAGAATTGAAGTTGCTGTGTTACATGTGCAGTATCACTTTTCAGACGTCTTGGGGTTTAAGGGGCTTTTTTTTTGGGGGGGGGGGTTTTGGAGGCGAGTTTTGTCAGGTTTTCTTTTGTGGCTTTTTTTTAAGGACCAGAGAGATCTTTTGTTTCATGAGGTAGTCCTTTGCACAAATCCACACTGGCTGCCAAAAGAGACAATCCTGTCCTACCCATGGCAGTGTTTTCCCAGGAATTTGCCTATAATGGGACTGGTGTTTATGCATTGCATTGTTGCACATACTCAGTGGGGCTGTGGGAGGGAGAGACTGAGACTGTGACAAACACAGGACCATGGCAAGAGTAATACAAACTGAAACTGGCTCGAGTCCATTGTGCAATTGCTGGGTGTGAAGAGCTAGACTGAAGTGCTGGTGCTGCTTGAATTGGCAATCCTGTATTTGGGGATGTGAAGTGGAAGGTACCAGGGTGCAGCTGCATTAACGTGACCTTGCAAAGTCCGTGGCATTTGTCCTTGGAATTCTCTGCACTGTCTTGAAGGGCACAGCTGACCTCACACATACTATACATCAAGCGGTACGTATTCTGGATGCCAGCTGTGGGGTTGCATCTATGTTATCAATGTCATTGACAGTTTTCACTGTGCCCCAAAGGACCTTTTTGTTCCAAACTCTGTGCTGATGATCCCAAAAGAGGAGTGCTTGGTGACTAATACTGTGCTCTTTCACATGTTTCGTTCTTTCCACACAGGTTCGGAAATGATGTGCAGCACTTCAAGGTGCTTAGAGATGGGGCTGGCAAGTATTTCCTCTGGGTGGTGAAGTTCAATTCTTTGAACGAGCTGGTAGATTATCACAGATCCACATCTGTCTCCAGGAACCAGCAGATATTCCTCCGGGACATTGAACAGGTGCCACAGGTAAGTGAAGTGCCCTTGTAGAGTGTGCTGTTTGGGCTACTACAGCCACAGTCAGAAGTGGGATTGCATTTTAGTGCAAATGGATAGGAATGGAAGGAAGCTGACTGACATCTTTCTTGTCTGTGGAAGTGTATCTTTAGATCGTGCAGTCAAAATTATACTGGTAAATAAGTTGCATTCTTTCACAAAGCCTACCTGCACTCCCTGGTCTCCCTGGAAAAAGTGTTATTGTTGCTGCTTGAACTTTTGGTTTGTTGTGATGTTCATGGATTCTGTTGCAGGAACACAATTTGATTCCTGTGAATTAAACATTGATTTGCTCCTGTTATAGGGCACAATAAGAAAGGGTGGAAGAGTGCTGCGTTAATGGCTGGACTTGGAGATCTTAAAGGTCTTTGCCAACCTTGACAACTCTGTGATTCTGCTCTGATTTATATTGGTTCTGTTCTGATTTATACTGGTTCATAGCCATAACTGTCCCACTCAGAATCCAGTGAGGCTTTGGTACTGGGCTTTCCTGAAGAGGTGATTACGGCATATGGAACATCCCTGCTCTGGTTTGGATCTAGCCAGCGTTAAGAAAACCCAAAACCTATTGTGAAGCACTGGCAGAGCAGTTTGTTTATATCCAGCTCTCTTGTTTTATTCGATTTCCCAGGTCAATCAGAGTGTTATATTGCACGTAACTGCTTCTTTTGTCAGTTTTGGATAAATCCCTTTGCCTTCTGCGTGCAGCATTATGAAGAAAAGGGTGAGGAATTCCTGCTGTTCTCTAGGTGCTGTTGGCACCCTGTGTCACAGTCTGTCTGAATTAACATGTGGCTCTGCACTGCAGGGTCAGGGATAAACAGAGCAAAACACCTGGCTGAAAAGGACAAGCGTGAAGAGGCCTCATGATTTCAAGACTGCAAATGCATTTTAAGTGAACTGTTAGTATAAGAATGACCAGGCAAAATCATTTGTGACACAAGAGTTTTAAGGAAAATGCGCAAAATGCCAACATCCAGTTTTTAGGGGGAATTTTGTGTATCACAGGTAGATTAGTAATATTTGTGCTGTCAGGTGAAAGCAGGATGAATAAGCAGCAAGATGTTTGTATTGCAATAGAGCCCAGATTTCTAGTGAATCACAAAGACTGAAAACTAGTAGAGAAACATCAGAATTATCTACTCTCTTTATTTCAGCTCTTTCACAGAAACCTGACTGTTTTCTAAGGCCTTCTGTAGCCTGTGCTTTCCTGTTCTAGCACCTTGTTGCAGATGTTGGAAGCTGGGAAATGAAGCAGCCTGAATGTTTATTGTTAATAAACTGGGATGTAGGAGCAGCTCCTGCCTGAGGGAGCAGCTGTCTCAAGTGCTGTGGGTAATTCTCACTCTGTATGTTTTTCTTTCCTCTTTCAGCAACCAACATATGTTCAGGCCCTGTTTGATTTTGATCCCCAAGAGGAAGGAGAGCTGGGCTTCCATCGTGGAGACTTTATCCAAGTCCTTGACAACTCTGACCCCAACTGGTGGAAGGGAGCCTGCCGCGGACAGACGGGCATGTTTCCACGCAACTATGTGACCCCAGTGAACCGGAACATCTAGAGATAAATATTAGAGATTATTTAAGGAAACCAGAGAAACAGTAAATACACATACAGAGCCTAACTGCAGCCAGTGACCTAAAATCACACGGCGATAAAACCAGTCACCTTTCACCGTGAGGTGATCCTCCTTCCCTCAGTATGGAACTTCAGGGGCGGGGGGGGGAAGAGTTCAACTTACACACCAAAACTTAAAGGAAAAAAAAAATGGAAAGAGAGAGAAAAATGAGAATAACAAATTTCCTCAGCTGCTCCTGGGTTACCCCCTTTTATTCACTCTTGTCGCGAATGAGTGTTTTAAGGTCACTTAAGGTCGCACCACCACAACTCTTCCTGTTTCCCCCTCCTCCTCTGTCCATCAGTGCATGAAGTTTTAATGCCATATAAAGTCCTAGCCATGCAGTTAAAGGAAAAGGGAGAAACTCTGCTGGTATTTTCTCTCTCTGCAAACGGTCTTCATTTGACATGAAGGGACATGAGAGAAGAACCAAATCCACAGTCCTGCCTTTAAAAAAAAACAAAAATCATCAGTTTCTGCTTTTGCCTTCAACATTCAGCTCTTCTTGCCTGGGAAAGATGAGGTGTTAATCTAATTTTTATTGTCTCTTCTCCTTTGGCACTTTCTTCTGAAGCTCAGCAGCTTCCAAGCAGAGGAATGGAGAAGAGTTATGTGGCTTTTTGTTCTGTTTTTTCCTTTTGAGTTACAGAGCTGCTTTGAGAAACTCCAATGTACAACTGAAGTCTGTTAATGCTGTGCTGACAGCTTTTTTGTTTTTTCTTAAAGGTGTACGGTTGAGCACATTCTGTAATTTTTCCATAGTGCCTTTCCCTTATTTTCTTTTTTATTATTTTTTAAGTTAAAAGGACAGTCCAGAGCTTTTCAGAGGATTTTTTTTTCTGCCTATGTGTAAATAAATACTTTGGGGGAAGGGGGTGAAAGAGGGTGGTTTTATCAATGGACACTCGAGAAAAATCTACAAACAGAGATGGAGCTTTAATCTTCAGATTTATCTTACTGTTCAACTTCCCTTATTCCGAGGAAAATAAAATCAAGGCATTCAAGTGACAACTTAGGCTGCTCAGAGGTGGAGAGTTGCAACCAGGAGCCTCAAAAGAAGTAAGAATAAGGGGAAAGTTATGACCAGGGAAAATGAGGAAGAACATTTTGGGGAGGGAGGGTTAAGGGCGGAATTAGAGGAATAATAGCCCTGACATGTCCTATAAAATGTACATTCCTTTGATGGAAAACTTTATAATGCAGAGAAACCTCAAGAAATAGTGCTTGAAAAACCTTTATGCTCTTAGTGAATGTTTCTACGTGATGCATGTGATCAGCCTGTCTCCTCAGCCTGGATAGGGAACATTTGCAGTCGTGTTGCTCTCGAGAAGTGGAGTTGGCCATCCCTGTTCTCCAGCCTCTCCTCCCTCCTCAGGTCAGTGATACTGTTGGAGTAGCTCCTGTTCACAGCAGGCTGTGTGTGACTGTTCTCCCCACCCGTGCCCCAGGGGCGTCTCTGGTGGTCCTTTGCTCCTCACCAGGGCAGTTTGACATTGAATTGGATGGAAGGAAAGCAATCAATCCGCGCCGCACTCTGTGCCAATCTTCACTTGCATTCTTTTTCCTTTGGTGGCCGTTTGGCTGGATCCCTTCACCCCACCAACGAATCCAAACCTGCAGCGGAGATCTCCCACCCTGCCTGAGCATGGGCAATCTTTTGTTGGAGGGTGCCTTTTTTTGTACTAAGTGTTACAAATGTTTTACTCCTGAGATGGACTCTGCCTTACACTTTAATTTTCCAGCAAATGAAAGAGAGAGCTATCCTGTAGAGTATTACTTCCTCCCCCTCTCCTTGCTAGCTGTCAACTCAGTTTCTTCCCTCTTTGTAAAGTGATTGGAAAAGGAATCTATGGCATTCTACACCTGGACCATTTGATTGTTTCCTTATTTTGGAATTGGTGTATATCATGCAGCCTTGCAGACATATGTCTTGTGTGTGTATATATATTAAAAAAAAAAATCAGTGTTTAAATAAAAAAGGCCTATGTACTTAATCCTTTAACTCTGCAGCAGCATTTGGTAGATAGTAATTAACTGTGAATAATAAATATACATTGAATTCTTCACTTGAGCATCTGTCTGTTATTTCAGTTAATTGACCGAAGTATGATTGACTGAGATAATTCATATGATATTGACTTGCTGTAGGAGGGAAAAGCTGCAAGGTGTGCTTTGGCCTGAAAATGCTCAGACTCTTGAGCATCGTAGTTCAGACACTTCTGGAGTGTCTTGCTGAAGACAGAAAGGCAGGTGTGTGGCTGGTGTAAGTGCAGCTGGGGCTCAGGCTGTTGTGGCTTTGGCTCTGCTCCACCCATGCCCTGGAGGTGTTCCCTTCTGATGCCTAAATACCTGCTCTGTTATGCTCACAAGGTGTGAAGGCAGGTTGGCAGATCAGGAGCTGCTGGTCCGTGGGCTCTGTGGCTTCTCCCCAGCCTTTGCTTATGCTCAGAAAGTGCCTGTGAATGAGAATGTTGTAGTCGATTTTAATATCCAAAAGGAAAAGGCCCACATGAGAGTCTGGGTGGTTTTTAACAGTTGTTCTTAGTTGTTGTGCTCAGATACTGATATAGTCAAGGTGGTCACTCTGAAATGCCTGGATATTCCTGTGATTCGTTTTTTATTTGTGCCAGAAGTCACTATAGAAGATTTGCAGTGTGGTTGAGAGCTCTTGGCTTTCTTGTGATACTGTAAGAGAACATGTTGCTCAGAGTGGTGTGCTCAGGTACCTCAGAAAATGCTGCTTCCCTTGTGCTTTAGAGAGGCAAGAAAGCGTCTGTGGCTGTGTGGGTTTGGCTGTGGTGGGAGCAGTGCTGGGGCTTGTGTGTGCTCACCTGCCATTCTCATGTCAAGGGAATGGAGCTGGGGAAGGGCCTGGAGCACAAGGAGTCTCTGGGGGAACTTGGGGGGCTCAGCCTGGAGAAAAGGACACTCAGGGGAGACTTACAACTCCCTCACAGGAGGAGGTCGGACTCTGCTGCCAGGGAACAAGGGACAGGATGAGGACATGGCCTTCAGTTGAGCCAGGGGAGGTTTAGGCTGGACAGGGAGATTTCTTTCCAGAAAGAGCAATTAGACATTGAAAGGGACTGCCCGGGGACGTGTTTAAGGAAAGACTTGCCGTGGCGCTCGGTGCTGTGTTCCGATGGGGCCGCACTCAGTGGTCCCGGAGGTGTTTTCCCGCACGTGGTTCCCACCGCGCCCCGTCCCGCACGTGGGACTGGGACTACATGTCCCAGCGCCCCCCGCGCCGCGCAGGCGCAGTGCGCAGGTGGCGGCGCGGCGGGAGCCGGCCCAGGGAGCCCCGGTGCCACCGGTAACGGCCCGCGCCCACCGACCGGCACGGCCCGGCGCCGAGCCGTGGGCAGCGGGGTGCTGCAGAGGAGCGGCTGTGTGGCCTCTGGGGTGAGGAGGGGGCTGTGGGCCCTGGAGTGAGGGGGTCTTGGTGTGAGGGGGCTGTGGGGTGGGGCGGTGGGGCTGTGGGCCTTGGGGTGAGGAGGGGACTAGGCCTTGGGGTGGGGTAGGGTCTGTGCGCCTTAGGATGAGGGGAGGACTGTGGGCCTTGGTGTGAGGGGACCATGGGGTGAGGAGGGGACTGTGGGCCCTGGGATGAGGGGACCATAGGGTGAGGGGAAGACTGTGGGCCTTGGTGTGAGGGGACCATGGGGTGAGGAGGGGGCTGTGGGCCTTGTTGTGAGGGGACCATGGGGTGAGGAGGGGGCTGTGGGCCCCGGGGTTAGGGGAAGACTGTGGGCCTTGTTGTGAGGGGACCATGGGGTGAGGGGGCTGTGGTGCAGGGCAAGGCTGCGTGGTCGGTGTGGGTCAGAGCCCCGTGTCCGAGGAGGGCTCACACTCCCGTCCCCCTGCCCAGCACACCCCGCAGGCATGGTGGGCTACGACCCCGAGGCCAAGTGCGTGTCCACGGTGGAAGCGGCCGCAGCGGGGTCAGCATCCGGCTTGGTCACTCGGGTGCTGGTCAGCCCCTTGGATGTGCTCAAGATCCGCTTTCAGGTACCTGGCTCGTGGTGTGCTTGGGGGCAAGGCGTGGGAGAGCCTGTCCTGGGGAAACAGGTCACTTTTGCAGCCAGAGAGCACTAAATCTGCTCATCAATGTTGTGTGCAGGTTATGCAAGGTAGCAGGACTGCCTTGTGGCCAACAGTTCTACTTACATAATGTGTTTGGGAATGGCTTTCCTTTGAATGGGATCATGTTTTTCATAGCTTGCTCTCTTTCTCTGTGTTTGTGAATGATTGCCACTGTCTGACTGAATTTCACTCCCATCCCGACTGCTTACCTTTATGGTCCTGTGCATTTTTATTCTTTTAGAGCCCCATGTAAACAATACCCCGGTCAGATCTGGGTGTGGCTCTGTGGGATGGCAGAATGTCATCTCTCAGCACTGGCTGGCTGACAGGGCTGGGAATTCCTGAACTGGACACTCGAACCTTGTTGAAATATGAACTTGAAAATGTTTTCTCTTTTCCTCCAGCTCCAGATCGAGCAGCTCTCCTCCAGAAACCCCACAGCTAAGTATCACAGCATCCTACAAGCTGTGCAGCGCATCCTCCGGGAGGAGGGCTTGGGAGCCTTCTGGAAGGGCCATGTTCCCGCCCAGTTCCTCTCGGTTGGCTATGGAGCTGTCCAGGTGAGGTGACCTGACATCTCCCGGGCCCTGTGTATGAGCACAGGATGCTGCTCTGCTCCCTTCCCTGCCTGGGCAGGTGTGGGAAGGCCCAGGTTTACACTGTACTGACACAAACCAGTGCCAGCCTTGAGGCTGTGTAGCTGTGTAAAGCTGATGTATAATTCCGAAGTTAACATTCCTGAACTTGCTGAGCAGCCTGGAGCACAGCAAGAGCAAACTGAGCTCTGGCTGTATCTGGTGTCACAGACAAGCCCTGTTTACTCCTGACCTCGTTCATGCCCTAAGCCTGGGCAGTTTTTCTGTTCATGCTGTCATCCTAAGGGCTTGTTAGGGAAAATTTAGTGACACTGATGATAGTGTTTTACACAGCATTCTTGTGCTTAATTTGCAAATATTAACAGCAGTTTTATGAGCAGCAGTTGAAAGGGTAATATAGCATATCTGTAACAAAGCAAATGCTCTTCAGGATACATAGAGCATTAAAATGAGTTTTTCTCAATTTTAAATGAAGGAATTAGAAGAAATGTCAGAGATCAGAATATCCCATGCATTCCCTGGGCTGCTCGGTGATTTTTACAGGTTGCAAACTGGGGAGGACTTTTGAAGGACAGAGAGAAAGTGGTTGCAAGCAGAGGGGTGGAGCTCTTGGTGAAAGGAGAGAGGAGTGGGAAAGCTGTGCGAGTCACAGGGACCGATTCCCTGACCTGTGTGCTTTTGTTTCTGTCAGTTCATGGCATTTGAGAGCCTGACAGAGCTGGTGCACAACGTCACCTCGTACAGCGCCCGCAGCTCCGTGGTGCACCTGGTGTGTGGGGGCCTGGCTGCCTGCACGGCCACTGTTGCCGTTCAGCCTGTCGACACCCTGCGCACCCGCTTTGCTGCTCAGGGGGAGCCCAAGGTAAGGCTCAGGATCCTGTGCTTGGAGTTACCATCTGTAGTCCTAGCAGCATTTCATGTGTCTGAATACAGGGGGTTTGAAAGCATACGCAGCCTGTGGGTTAGAGTGAAGGAGCAGGTGCTGTGATGGGCACTGTTTGCACTGTTGCCAAGTTATCTTGTGTGCTGTTGACACAGCTTTGTTAATTATGTCTTGCCACTCCTGGTTGTGTTTGACTCCTGACACGTGATCAAGAAGGGAGAAACTTTCCTGAACAAGATAACTCAAAGTTCACTTCAGCTGTTGGCCATTTACAGAACCCACTCCATAGGCTGTTCAACATTGTGTTTTTGAAACTTTCCACTTGCAGAGTCCTGTTTAGATAATGATGGAGATGATACTTGAAACCAATCACCTTTCACCTGTGTTTCATGTTTTTATTTACACAAGAGTGGGTCTCCATGCTAATTAGGTCTGTAATAAAAGGACTTAAATTTGTATCAGAGCTATTTCTGGTTTTTACTTAGCCTGCAGTAAAACCACAATATATATATGATATGAATTCTGTTGCAGGAGTTAAGAGCTGTTAAAACAAAATAAATAATCACATCTGTGTTGCAAATCATCTCAGTACTCAGCTCTGTGCTTTGTTTCTTCTTAGTCACAAGGGCTTAGCTGTTTGAGGGTGTGCAGAATCACCTTGCTCACCACTTTGTGCTGAAAACAGTCAGTTGTGTTTTGGGTAGTGGGAATTCCTATCCCCATTACTGGGAAATGACCTGACCTCTGTTTTGCTCATCCTTGTCTAGATATATCCCAACCTTCGCCATGCAGTGGTGACCATGTACCAGAAGGAAGGGCCTCGGACTTTCTACAGAGGTTTGACCCCCACACTTGTTGCTATCTTCCCTTATGCTGGTCTCCAGTTCTTCTTCTACAACATCCTGCAGCAGTTTTCGGAATGGGTGATTCCAGCTGAAGGAAAGAAAGGAGGTAGGCTCTTTGAAACTGTGATATCTGCAGGAGAGAAAGGAGGAATACTAGTTTGGGCAACTGATGTAAGCTCAGTTCTCAGTTCTTTCACCCTTTTTGATGCAACATCTGAAAAGTATCTCAATTTCCCACCTCTCATTCTTACCCCTGTACAGTTATTGCCAAAATGAGTACAGTGGAGTTTACAAACAGCTCCTGTTATAGAATAACCATGATGGAAATGAGTGTGTGGGAAAGTGAAGTGTCACAGGCCGGGGTCTATTACTGTCACATTACTGTGGGAAGACACAAAACTCATTTCCCCCAAGCTTGTGAAGTCAGGCAGTGCCAACTTGTGACATTCCAATCCACAATAAGTCTGAACAATCGGGTGCAAGATTTCCAGTCCCCAGGCTTTTGCTGCGGGCATGAAAACTTCTCCATCCACTGGCAGCAGGTTTGCTGGTGACTCAGGGTTGAGTGGTTCTCGGCAGAGCAAAACCATAAATCAGTGTCCTGGACCAGGAGGAGCTGTTGGGATCTGGCTCCAGTGGACATTGTGAGCCTGATGTAAAAAATACAGATTGAGGTGCTGCGGCCCCAACTATGCCATGTATTTGTGTAAAGTGATTTTTAACTTACCTCTTATGACCTTTAATAATCACAATTCCCTGCTAATCCTCTTTTTTTTTTTCCCTCCCTCCTTGCTCTCCTCTTCCCTTTCTGCTTCTCAGGCAACATCAAAAACCTTGTTTGTGGCAGCTGTGCTGGGATCATCAGCAAAACCCTCACATACCCTTTGGACGTGGTCAAAAAGCGGCTGCAAGTGGGTGGCTTTGAGCATGCTCGGGCAGCCTTTGGGCAGGTGAGAAGTGTTGGAAGGGACAGATTTTCATGGGTATGGAGCCAGTCCAGTGCACTGGAATGCAGTGGTCATTCACCAGTGGCTGTCTTGGAGGTGGGGATGATGAGTCAGGCCAGCAAAAGGGGTTTGATTTAGTTTGCTGATTGGGTGTTTCTGGTTCAGGACCACATTACTGGCAGAGGATGATGCTGGCTCTATGCTGGCATCACCTCCTTTTTTTTTGCAATTCATATTTTGACACAAGGAATGGACACCAAGTGTTTCAGCGTGTGTCTTATGCACCAGAACATCCTGAAATTCAAAGCAAATGCTCTGGTGTTCTTTAGCCTCATCCTTACCACCTTGGAATACACCAGAAGACAAGTACAGATCAGGAACTCCTTTTTCTTGTGAAATATGCAAATTTTTTCTTCAAATTCCTTGGATCTGAGAAGGAAATCAGTTTCTACTCTAAGAAACTCTGGGATAGGAATTTGAAGTCTTAACTGATTCCGTTGGGTGCTTTTCTTCTTCCAACAAGGTACAGAGATTGTTCTTAGCACTGATCTGTCACAGAACGTTGAAACCGCACAGTGGGACATAGTGACACGCAGACAGCTAATTTGAAAACTTCTAAGTGCTGGAGATGTGTTTGCTTTCTGTCAGAAAACTCAAAAGTTGTTCCTTCTTAGAGAGTGAAGGGGATGGAAAACAGCAGCAGCACAATCTGAAATGATGACTACACATTTTGAGCCATAAATTTAAAGTCATGCTGTTGTTGCAAAGATGTTAAAGCCATTCAGTTAGAATGATCTGCATAAACCATTGCTGATGCTAAATATGTACTTTACCTCTATCCTACTGTCTCTAAACTGGCTCTCTGAAACTTTCACTTAGTTATAACAGTAGCCACAAAGGCATCCCTAGGCTGGGGGCCTTTGTGTTGTTTTCTGGTTGTCCTGGAGTTCTCTAGTTTATCCTTGTTGCCATTTCTCTCCCAGGTACGGACATACAGGGGTTTCTTGGACTGCATGAGACAGATCAGGCGAGAGGAGGGCCCTGGTGGATTTTTTAAGGGCCTTTCTCCTAGCTTGCTGAAGGCTGCCTTCTCCACCGGCCTCGTCTTCTTCTGGTATGAGCTGTTCTGCGGCCTCCTGTGTGCCCTGAAGAGCACTGAGAGCACTGGGAGGAAGGAAGGCTGAGAGGGATGTCTGTGGCTGCCTGCTGGTCTCCTCAGGAGGGGAGACTGATGGCTCTGCTGTGTCAGTTGAGTGTTGGAAGTTCCAGAGCTCCCAGAGTTCCGCCAGCTTGAGGGAAATCACCTCCTGGGACCAAGCAGAAGGAGAAGGCAACTGCAGTTCCGCCGGAGACACTGAACTGCTTTGCTGGAGGCTGTTCAACTGAGCACTTTTATTCTCTGTCTCCTCTCATATCAGCACTCATTTAGTGGGGAGAGAGGGAACCGACAGGCCACTCCCTAGCAGCAGCTGTGCTCTGGAAAGCCATCCGATAAAGTGGGTGAATTTCCAAGCTCACCCTGGATCCCAGAGAGGGATCCTGACCCAGCCTAGTGCTGCTTAACCAGCTGAACACCGCTTTCCTAGTGCTGCATCTGCACAGCTTTGTTCCCTCGCTCCATGCCTGCTGTTTGCACCAAATCCTTGTCTGGGTGTTGCACTGGTCATTCTGTCCTGCTGCAGTGAAGTCAGGTAAAAGCACAGACCCTCAGTTTTCCTTCCCTTTGCTGCCAGCTGCTGCTTCTTGGTCACCACTTGCTGGCTGTGAATTCTTAGCCATCCTAAACAGTCTTCTCTGATCATGCTGACCCAGACTTACTCTTCCTTTAACTCCAGTGAGCTTGATTGTATTCTGAGTTCCCATTTCTCCTCCTGGGGTGTGGCCATACATCTCTTAGGGGTTTGCATTACCTCACTCACACTTTTTACAAGCAAACCTGCAGATTAAGAGCCCTGCTCTGAGGGATTCAGCGCACAAACCCAATCCTTACTTCAGGGTTCTTTGCTTCAATACAGCAAGTAAACAAATGCTATGTGAAGTTAAGAAGTATTTAGTCTTAGTTGGAATAATGAAGGGAAAGTCCTGTGGAAACTAGTAAATTTTTTGTATTACTTATTTAATAACACCTTTGAATGTTTCTAGCAAGTATTTCTATAGTGGCCTCAAAACATTTCTGAACCTCAGTCCTACACTGGTGCTAACAGATGAAAATGTTTTGTCAAGATCAGCTGAAGTGAAAGGAATGAACATAAATAGGAATTGTTTGGCTGAGCATGGTGTTTCATAAGAGGAGGATGATTGAATTAGAGCCGGAGAAGTGTTTTTCTGGAGTTTCAAAGGTTTTGAGTGGTTAAAAAACCAAACAAAACAAAGAACGAACAACTCCAATTTACGTAACAGTGGAAAAGAGGAAAATTACTTTCTTCCTTTTATTCTCTGTTTTTTCAAGCTGGGCAGGGTGTGGTTGGGCTGTGTGGAAGGGAGAGTTCCCTACCATGAAAACACGTTAGTCATCTGTGAGGGGTGGACAGGGCAGAGTGCTGGGTTATTTGGAGGTTTCATGGTTCTTCTCTTAACACTGGGCTTTTCCCAGCTCTTTTGCAGTATTCAGGGTGTTAATCCCAAATGGTCTGGCCAAATTCCAGCGTGACCAATTCCATTCTGTTGACGCAACTTCTCCTGGCAATTCTGAGCGTATCAGCATTGCTCACTTATCCTGAGCTATTATGAGAGGCTGGTTTTAGCTGGGGGCTGAGGTATCTGGAGAGATTCCTCCAGGCAAGCCCAGGCTGAGTAACTTTGTGTCTGCTGTGGTTTGATATCTTGGAGTGCAAAGTGGCTGTTTCACCACAGGTGACTGAGAGCTGTGTAAAATTAAATTCCCTGAGCAGTGTCAGGCAGGAGGCCAGTATGTGACCCTCAAAGAGGGGGTGTGAGCTGCATGTATTCCAAAAATTGCAGTTTTGTTTAGAGGAGAACATTCAAAGAATGTGGAATGAAGTGTTTCTCAAAGTGCCTCAACCCTATTGGCATCTTCCTGTGTTATTTAGGCTCTTCTGAGATTGCTCAAAGTCTTAACAATGTTTTGCCTTTGTTTATTGTTCACCTGTTTTTCTTGGAAAGACATCATAAGCAGTAATGAACTCAGCCTCATGACATCCTTCTGCAGGAGAGAAATGTCTCATTTCAAAACAGACACAAACAGGTTGGGTTTGTTACTGTCTTTTGGCTGCTGGTGAGAGGAATGTTCTCATGGTTAGCAGGGATGGGCCATAGCAGAAGACGTTCAGTGCTGACCTAGGCTTCCTTAGGAAATGGGACTCATCCATCCTGCCTAAACATTGTGAGACTTGTTTTCCACTTTATGTCAAAGAGCTGCTGTTAAACTGCACAAAATGGGGAAACTGGGAACTCAGCAGTGGGAAAGGACAGGAAAGTTGGTGCTCTGCTAAAATGATGTTCCTCTAGGCTGCTGTGGATGACGCATGCGGGTGCAGCTTGGCTGCCCCTCAGAGAGGGCAGCACTGCAGAGTATGGAGCAGCTTTTCCTCTCTGGGATGTTTTTTTCCTCCACTCTGCCTTAACTGAGCTTGCCTCCACCCAACAGATGGCAAAGTCAGAGTTTAAGTTGTGCCAGTCTGGCCCAGGCTGTGCAAGAGACACTCCCTGGATGGAGGGCTTTGGCATGGGGCCTTTTGGACTGTGAATCATGAAGTTACAGGCCTATAAAGGCACCTGGGTTACCACTGAGAGAGGGAGACGGACTTGACAACCTCAATGAGACAATGTTAGGAGTTGCATCCAACAGTCACTTCATCACACACCTCTGGTCAGCAGCATGTGTCTCTCATAGATTTCTCACATGCACTTTGCTGGGGCAAACAACTGTAACAGGAATGTTGTTTTCTCTTTGGGAATGAGGCTGGACAAAGCATTAGAAGAACAGGGTCTTCTTTCTGCTGCTGCTCTGGCAAAACACACACTGTTAGGATCTAAATTTCCTCGAATTAGAGGAGCAGGAGATGGGAGAGATCTGTAGTCACCTTGTTCTCCCATATGCTGGGACAGATTTGCTCTTGGAAGCTGCTGCTGCCATTCAGTGTGAAGTGACTCAACACGGCAACTGTGCCCGATATTGACTGTTGGGATTTCTCTCCAAGGTAATCCTATCACCAGGGATTTGCCTGCAGTTCACCTCACAAGCTGCTCAGCAGATGCGTTTGTTTTCTTCTAGTGCCTTTTACCATCAGAACATCCAAAAGCTCCTTAGGTAGAACACTGGAGAGGAGTCGTGCTGTGATGGTTCCCGGCTCCACCACGATGCTGAGCCGGCCTTGGATGGGCGAGCGCTGACGCACAAGGTCTGTGATGAACACGCTGCTTCCTGGCTCCCCGAGTTCCTGGGACAGTCCTGTGATCAGGGTGCTCATCCAGAGCTGCACAGCATCGTTTTTGACAAGAGATGAATGTTTTACAGTCGGGGTTGGAATGGATTGTATTTGATTTGGGGTTAAGTTTCTCTTGTGATGTAGAACTGTAACTCTGTGATGTTTTGCTGTGTTGCAGCTGCTGTTTTCAGAAGCATCTGAGCATCTATGCCTACCTTTGAGACAAGGTACATTAAATATTTTGTTATGCACGTGTCTGGCTACAGTTGGTTTATTCCTTTCTTCTTGGTGCATATTCTGAATCCCACAGCAGCACTGTGGTCCAAAAGGGAAGATAATTAGGGCCCAGAGTGTGGAGTGGCAGGAGCCATCTGGTTTTCCATTCCCATTGCTGGCTCCTGGGTGGTCCTCAGCAGCAGGCAGACCTGCATTGGGTATCACAGTTGAGAACATCACCAAAAGGGATCAGCCAAGGGAGATTTGATCTGTACATCCTGATTCCACTGCTGTATCCAAGAGGCTGTCAGAGCCACAGCAGCCAATGCTGGGCCATCCACCCTGGATGGGTTAGTTCAGGCTTTGTTTATATCCAGCCAGGCCATGCAGCACTGAAGAAAATGTTCCCAAACTGCTTGTTCTGTGTTTCCTGAGCCGTTCCCTGGTTTCAGCAGCCTAGCTGCTCTGCTTGAAGACTTCACCCCCTGTGGGCTCTTCCCGTGTGAAATGGGAGTTTAGAGGAAAAACGTGAAGTGTATTATACCATACCCACCTCTTGTTGCAGTGCGTTGATTGAGCGCACCTCCCTTTTCCTGATTGTTTTGCTATTGACTTTTTTATGCCACTCTGCTGCAGCCTGCCCTGGCCCGGAGGGGAGAGCGGAATAAACGCTGTTTTCACTCGGAGAGCGCCGGGAGAGCCCCGCGGGGGAGCGGGACAGAGGGGTAAGTGATGCCGGGGAGGAGCAGGGGGGTACCCGGCCGTGCCTCGGGGTGCCCGGGGGAACGGGGAGGGCAGCCAGCTGTGCCTGCGGGGGGGTGGTCGGGAGTCCCCCGGGAGGATCGTAGGGGACCAGCCGGGCGTGCCGGTGGGGTGCTCCGGAGTTCCACCGGAGCATCCCGGGAGAGCAGCCGGCCGTGCCCGGGATGCGCCCAGGAGTCTCCCGAGGCAGCAGCCGGCCGTGTAGCGGCTCAGCCGCGGCGCTCGCGGGCGGTGGCGCTGCCGCTGCTGCCGCTCTCCCGCCCCGTCCCGGCCCGTCCCTCCCCCGGCTCGGGCGAGGAAATGACCTAAGAGGAAACCTGGGCCGTGCCGGGAGGGCGCGGAGCTCGGGAGGCGCCGGCGATGCCCCGGCGGCCGGAGGACGCAGCGGGGGCGGGCGGCAGGTCGGTGGGGCTGTGCCCGGCTCCCCCTGCCCTGCCCAGGGAAGCTCCCTGGCTCGTTTCCCCGGGATCCGCCGCTCCCTCCGTCCGGGAGCCCTCGGGCTTGTGCCACCCGCGGGGCTGCAGTGACGGGAGGCAGTGCCAGGGGTGCCGGGCGGTGTCTCAGTGCAGGGCGTTCCACCTGCGGCTCGGCGGGGAAGGACGGGGGTCCTGGGGGCTGGTAGAGCCCCTCGGGCAGATGTTGATGGGTGGCAGAGGGGACTTACTGGTCTTCTCCCTCTCCTTGCAGTGGCCGGGGCTTGTCCAGCCCATCCTGCCGGGTGTGAGCCCGCAGGGTATGGCCCTGGCACACGGGCTGGGGGATCACCGGCAGATTGAGGGCGCTCAGCCCAGCTGTGCCAGTCCCAGGGACAGCTTGACTAGTGGGGACCACTGGCACATGAGCAGTTGGTACCCACAGGGGTCACCCACTGCCACCAGCCCTTCAGACAAGGTGGTGCTGTCAGCAGAGTCTCCAGAGCAGACAAGACCTGGCTGGGTTGGTGTTCACACGCTGTGGTTTGCTCTGGGCAGGGTTATTTGGCACAGCAGTTCAAAGCAGCCGTGCCCATCCCGGGGAGCTGCAGGACGGATGCTCAGGGAGAGGGGCTGGGTGGTGGCGGCAGAGACGCTGCCAGACGGGCTCGGGCACTTCCTGCCTCGCTGTGTGTGGTGCTGAGGTCTTACCAGGATCCTTCTGCATGGTGATGCTGCTGCTGGGACACGGGGCTGCTGGAGAGCTCGGGCTGCTCTGCTGGCAGTGGAGCATGGCATGACTGCAGTTGCAGAGGGAGAGAGACAGTGCAGAAGGAGGAGAGGCCGGCTGGGAAGGTGTTTGGTAACCAGGCATGGCACAGAGGGCACCCAGCTGCTTGTGAATCCACCTGGGAAAGACACCTGTGCAGGTCTCAGGGCAGGTGAGAGCTTTGGCTGTGAGGGCAGCATCAGCAGGTTGTCACCCCCAAGGGGCTGCTCTCTGTTCTGGGTTGTACTGTGGCTTCATGGCAGGTACTGTGTCTGAGGCGTGGGGCTGCCCACTGCGTGTGTCCCGTGTGTCCCGTGCCCCTAAAGGGTGATGGGCTCTTGAATTTTGCTCTGGTGTTTGCAGAGAGGGGTGAGTAATGGCCGAGGAATTTCGACGAGCTGGCAAAACTCATTTGGCAGATTGCCTTCTCCTGTTTGTGCTGCGGGTCTGGCAGCCCAGCGTTTCACATCCAGCAGATCATCTTGTGTGCGGGTCAGAGTCCTTCCTCTCTGTGCTGTGGGTACCCTCTTGCTGTCTTTTCTGTATCATGAAGCGGAAGAAAATCCATCTAGAGACTGTTTAGGAGCTCTGTTGGTGCCGCAGAGCTATGCTTGACTGCAGGGAGATGAGACAAAAGCTGTTGCTGTTGGGGATTTGGCTGCAGAGCTTGCTGTGACTCGCTGGGAGCTGAGGGAGCCTGGCTCTGGTGTAGGAGAGGTGCTCTGGTGAGCTTGTGTTGGATGCTTTTCATGCTGGCTTTGGTTCTTCCCAGGTTTTGTGTGAAACCAGTTGAATTGATGTTTCAAAGGCAAAAGGGAGCAGCATATGCTTCCCTGTGATATAGCCACAGGGAAGACTTCTGAGGCAAGGTGGATATATTTTGGGTCTGCTTTGTCTGTAAGGTGTTTTTCATATCAGAAGAATGTAAAGGCTCTGAAGGTGAAGTTCTGTCATAGGCTGGAAGGAAACAAGGCTTAAAAAAATGTGGGAGTGAGGATATGCTTGGATCTAGGGCTGGCATTGGTGCCCTAATAACAGAGGAGTTTCCTTGGGGTGGGGAGCTGCCAGGATAACATCCTGTGAGTGCTCCAGCACTAGATGGGATTTGCTGAGCAGCAGGTGAAGGTTTGCCTCTCTGTCCAACTAAGCTCTGTGTGCTTTTTCTCCAGGGACTGTCACTAGCCTATCTGTTGCCCTGACTCTGGCCTTTGGAGGAGGAAGCCAGTCATGGGGGAAACAGGCAAAGAAGAGTACAAAATACAGTCGTTCGACTCTGAGACTCAGAAGCTGCTGAAAACAGCCCTGAAAGGTCAGCAGGTTTTTAAGAGCTCCTCTGCCATGCACAGCTTCACTGTGGCTGTACCGGGCCCCACACCGACCTTGGTTGCTTTCCAGATACCACAAAGCCATCAGGGTCCTAAGAGGGCTGGGTCCTGACAGCGTTTCTCCTCTCTGCAGACCCCAGCAATGTGGACCTGGAGAAAGTGGCCAATATTATAGTGGACCAGTCCCTCAAAGACTGTGTGTTCAGCAAGGAGGCAGGGCGCATCTGCTACACCATCATCCAGGTGAGAGCTCCTGTCCAGACCACGAAACACTTGGGCTGTGTGGAGTGGGTTGTCCCCTGGCTGGACTAGGAGAGGCTTTGCCCCAGCCCCATGCTCTGACCCCTCAGCCACCTTTCCCCTCCTGCTACTTGCCTCATGCAGTAGCAGCATCCAGAGGAGCAGTGGGTGAACACGGGCAGGGAGTTGCAGCATTTCTGCCTCTCTGGGAAGCTCGGGAGGGTATTTGCATGGTCTTGCATCCCCCAGCATCCCCCTGCCCCTCTCACACCCCTGTTTCCTCCCTCCATCCTGCCTTTGTGGGATTGTAGGCAGAGAGCAAACAGGTTGGCCAGAGCATCTTCCGGAGGAGCCTGCTGAACCGGCTGCAGCAGGAGTACAAGGACAGGGAGGAGCTGCGCACCCGCTCGCTCCAGGCCTGGATCTGCTACGTCACCTTCATCTGCAACATCTTCGACTACCTGAGGGTGAGGAGCTGGGGCAGGAGCACCCAGCTGCTCCTGCCTGGGGTGCCAGAAGGGCCTGGGCATCCCAAGATGCCAAGGGTGTTGGGTGGGTGTTGTATGGAGCCCCAGGGCCGTGGGGGCCACAGCTGGTTCTCAGCATGCGGATGCCACCTGGGCTGGTGCTACATACAGGGAAGCAACAGGCTTGGAGAGGCAGAGTCTCCACAAACAGTCACAAAGTCTCAGCTTCCTCATTTTGTAGCTGGTGTTTGAAATCCCTTGACTTGCCTGCTCCCAGATGTCCCAGACTGGGCTGCTTTAGTTTCTGTGGGGTCCTGGTGGGACATATGGACTGAGTTTGTCTGCAGGCCTTTGTGCAGCACATGAACTTGGACTTCTGCTTTGGGTAGATGTAAAAATGATGCAAGTAGAGTTGCAAGCAGTAAAAATGCTGTTGCAACAAGCATCCTTCCCAAGACTCTCTGCTTACATTTAAAAATAGATGTTTTTTACATAATTTGTTCAGCTTCTCTACTTCCTGGACACTCAAATGCCTGGTCTCCAATGTAAATCCCACCAATACAGCATTTGGCAGCACAACTAAATCCTGCTCCCATCTCTTTTGGAGAGCAGCAAGGGAACAAGAGTTTAAAATAGCTGCAGGCTCCTCCCTTTGTAGCCCCAAGCTAACATGGATCCTGCCTCCTTGCAGGTGAACAATATGCCCATGATGGCTCTGGTGAACCCCGTTTATGACTGTCTGTTCCGGCTGGCACAGCCCGACAGCCTGCAGAAGGAGGAAGAGGTGAGTGCAGGGAAGAGCTGCTGATGTGCCTGTTGTCCTGCCAAGGGCCTGCAAAAAGCACAGCCTGGGGGGATGCAGAGGAGCTCTCCTATGCTTTGTGCTCAGCCGTCTGCTCTTCCTCCTGAAGGTGGACTGCTTGGTCCTGCAGCTCCACCGCATTGGCGAGCAGCTGGAGAAGATGAACTCCCAGCGGATGGATGAGCTCTTCTCCCTCCTCCGGGATGGCTTCCTGCTGCAGGAGGGGCTCAGCTCCCTGTCCCAGCTCCTGCTGCTGGAGATCATCGAGTTCCGGGCTGCTGACTGGAAGATGACGGACGCTGCCCAGAAATACTATTACAGCGAGGTGACGGATTAACCTCCCCATGGCAGAGGAGGGCAGTCCCCAGCACTTTCACCAGCAAGCTTTGTACCAAGTTGGAATTTCTTTTCATTTTTTAGCACTTCCTGTAAATAGGATTTATACTGGCTAGAGCCCCATGGCACCTACTATCATGCTGCAGCTGGCGCTGGCCTGACTTTGGAGGTTTGGAGTGGTGGGAAGGGCACATTTATCCCAGCAAGTTCTCCCACTGATACTGTCTTAATATTGGTCTGTTGCCAGTAAAGGGCTTGTAAGGCTTCTAGCTCACACCAGCATTTTCTCTGAGTGGTAAGGAAAGCACAGTTTAGGCTGAGAACATTTTGCTTCACCCCAAAGCCAGCAGAGCTGTGGGAGGCAGCAGGGAAATCTCACAGCTCAGGTTGTACCTGGTTATCTGGGACAGGTCACAGAACACACTGTGGCCTCACAAACAGCTCAACCAAGTGCTTTTTTTCCCCAGACTCCTTCCAGCACACTTGGCTGCACCTGCATGCACACAGCCTCTCCCACAGCCAGGAATATCTGCTAGGAGAGGTCCCTGAGCACATGTAGGAACAGGTTTTATAAGTTTTATACAATTACCTGTCATGATTTTTCAGAATTTAGTGAGTTTCAAGTATGAGATGTTTCTTATAAGAATGGGAGAGGAAGAAAGGAGACAAAATAGTCTATTGAAGGATTTTTTCTAATAAAAGTTTTCCACTAACATGTGCCCTGCTCTCTCTCTGTGCAGCTGCTGAGCTTTGAAAAATGCTTAAGCGTTGCTCCTGACTGAAGCCTTAAGGCTGAGATACTGTTTCTGCTCCCTTGTAAGGCATCAGCCTGAGTGTCCAAAACCAGGGCAGCTGGAAAGTGCAGAGTGAGATTCAAGAAACACAGACAAAGGTTTGGAATCAAGAAACCTTCCCCATAAAACTGGTTTTATTTTTTGTTAACATTCCCATCAAATCTGTGCAGACAATGTTGCTGATGACCAGAACCAAAAATGAAAAAGGGCCTTTTATTGTCTGTTGTACCATTCCTGCTAAGGCTGGTTATGGTGTGGAAAAAGATCCATCTCTGCTCTTAGCTGTGCAGCCAGAAGCATTGCTGATTTCAGGAGCAGAGAGACTTCCAAGTCCCCAGGAAACTGGTGAGTAAAAGATGATTTTGTACAGCATTGCTCTAAGAAAAACATCTAAGGCTTGTCTTCACAGGAAAGTGATTATGAAAGAACTAGAGCATCCCTGTTGGGGTGGGTAACTCAGATTTCCCCTTCCCCCCTCCAAACAAGCACAAAGGAAATGAACCTCATGGGGATCGTGTGAGCTTTCCCTGGGTTTGATCAGCAGCAGTCTGGAAGGGATGTTCCACCCTTCCCTCTCCTCCCCAGCCTCTCCCAGGCAGGCAGCCCTGGGGCTCTGCTCTCCAGACCATGGCACCGTGTCCCGTGGGAGTCCCTACCACCAGCGGAAGTGGGCGTAAGCCCGGTTGGCCTCTGCCATCTTGTGCAGGGCATGCTTCTTCTTGATGATGGGCCCTTCGTTGTTGAAGGCCAGGAGCAGCTCCTGGGAGAGCTTCTCAGGCATCAACGTCCGGCGGTGCTTGTTCTCCCTGCACTCAGTGATCATCCACTTCATGGCCAGGAAGCGCTTCCGATTGTCCTTCAGCGGGACGGGCACCTGGGGAAGGTTGGAACCACAGCAGTTACCACGTGCTGCTCTCTGCAGCCACAGAGGACCTGCTGGCACCTGCAGATGTGCACAGTGCTGCTCTCTGCAGCCACACCCGCTCCTGACTGCTGACCTGTGCCCATTCTCCTCCTCTGTCCATAGGAACTGGCTACTGCTACCACAAGGGAAATTCTGATCAGCCATAGGCACTGGCCTTAACCTTTGAGTGGACTTCTGGCCTGTTTGGGAGGTGGATCCAGGCTGGTTTGTGCTGGCAGAGATGGGAGAGGTCATCCCCTGAACACACTACACTGAACACAGGGAAATCACAGAATGGTTTGAGTTGGAAGTGACCTTAAAGATCATGGAATTCCAACCTCCATCATCTAATTCCAAATGCTTCCAAATCTCATCTCTCCATCAGGTCCTAAGGGTTGTAGAGCCTACTCAGGGAGAGGTTCTGCTTGTGTGTTGTCTCACACTGGATCTAGGTGACCTTTTCTGCCATGCTGACCTGCCCCAGGGCTCTGGGACCTCTCCACCAGCAACACAATGCTGAGAGGATGTGACTGGTAGTCCCAGGACTGCCAATTCTTTTGCTGCTGTTCTCTGTCTCCTCGGAAAATACTTGCTGTGCATTTCTCCTCTGTCTAGACAGAGACCCAGAAACTGCTGCTGATTAGTGCTGGACTTGATCTAAGATCTTTTCCAACCTCAGTGATTCTGACAGGGGAATTACCAAGGGCACAGCTGAGACTTCTGACCTTGGACAGTCTCTAGGTGCCATTTCAATCCAGATTACAGTGACTCTTTCCAAGAAGAGGAAATCTTTAGCTGAAGGGGTGGAAACTAGTTCATCTGCCTCCCCAGCTAACTCTGTCCTCACCTGGTAGGTTTTGCCTCCTTTGGTGATGTTGCTGAGCCCAATGATGGGCTGGCAGTTCTTCAGAGCCTGGTGGAAAATGACGTAAGGGTTGCATTCAATTGTCTCCTTCTCATTTTCTGGAGCTTTGTGGTATTTCTCCAGCTGCTTCCTCTTAATGGTCTCTAGAGTCTTGGGACAAAGGCAGGAGAGGAGACATGCAGAGCAGATGGGTTATCCCACTCCATGAGGTTACGTCACTTTTACAGGCACCCCATTTTCACCTGAGCAGCTGGTTTTCCAGCCCCATTGGCAACAGGCTTGTCTGGGATTCTTTAACTCAAGTTTTCCTTCGCCCTCTTCCAGCTCTTCAGTCTCTTTTTATCAGACATTGCAGGGGTCAAAGCTGTGTCATGTAGGTGACACATTTGTGGGATTTCATGGGCAAGTTATACAGGAAGTAAGGCATGACAGAGAGCTGGAAAGAAGATCTTTTGAGAAAACTATGCTTTTAAGGGACACCTCTGAGTTTATGCAGTACAGAAGGTCACAGGGATGCTGAAGAGTGGAAAGAGAAGGTTCTCCATTAAGTTGTCTATGAGTTAATGAGGCTGAAGCTTATACAAAATGTACATCTTATCAGAGAAATCATGCTGAGAGTAGTGTGTTTGCAGAGGGAAATGCATCAGGACCAGAGATGACCCAAGTTCTGGCAATTCCCAGTTCCAGTGGGTTTGATGTCCCAGACTTCCATTTTGTCTTGTTTTAACATAATAGTGAGAAGAAACATGAGTTCTCACCTGAGTCATGAGGCTTCTGGCCAGCACTTTATTTCCCTCCTTCATCATCATATTGGTGAATTTACTGTAAACACAAAGTCAAACAGGATCTGAGTTCAATTCTGATTTTACCTCCTGAAGAAATAAGCTCCCCCCAGCCCTCTGTGTAGTTCCCCTGGTTAAGTCTGGGTGCTGCTGGATCTGTAATTATCTCTAATCACCGTAGGACAATGGGCCGGCTGATGGGAAGAGATTAACCCGGAATAAAGGGATTGTGTGCAACAGGAGGCAATGTGCAGCCAGCAATTGAAGGCTGAGGAGGCCAGCACAGCTCCCAGGAATTTTTGGCTCCACGGGAACCTGTGAGAGAGGAGGAGCTGCTGCTTTCTCTGACCTGACCATGGGATCGCTGAACACGGAGCTGGAGAGAGAGGGAGGAGCAGCTTTGATGGGTCGAACAGCCTTAAGCTCCATTTGTTCCCTTTCCTCCTCAGTCAGCTCCTCCAGAGGTTTCTGGTACAATTCCTTGTTCACTTCTGGCTCCAGGAAACTGGGGTTGTAGCGGCTCCATCTCACCTGCATCAGCCTGGAGGGACGAGAGGAGGGGGGTGTAACCTGGTGCACGTGATATATCGTGACAGGGAGCAGAGAGATGTGGTCAGGTTTCAGAAGGACGTGGTACGTGTGAGAGGCATCTCCACCTTCCTCTCCATCGCCACAGCAGAGCTCGAGGCACAGACCAACACTGTGAACTCATGAAGTAACATTATTCCGGTGAGAGGTCTAAAAAATGTGTCTCAGGAGCGGCTGGGGGAGCTTGTCTAAGCTGGGCTTGCTGAGTCTGGCGAAGAGGCTCAGGGGGCACCTGACAGGAGTTGGTTGTGGGGTGGGAGCTTCTGCCATTCCTGCAGTGAGAGGACAAGGGAAATGGCCTTGGGACAAGGGAGATTCAGGTTAGATATTACAAGTTATTAGCTGTTGGGGTGGTCAGGGAGTGGTGCAATCGCCACACCTGTGGGTGCTCCAGAGGCGCCTGGACCTGCCGCTGGGTGCTGTGATTTGGTGGTTTAGGGGCAGTCCCCAGCACTTTCACCAGCAGGCAGTGCTGCGCGGACGGCCGCACTGAACCATCTTAAAGGCCTCTTCCACCCTTGCCGCTTTTATAGCTCCACTACTCCGTGAGCCCCGCAAACAGCATGTCCCGGCACACACCGGGGCACCCATGCCCGAATCCCCCTCACCCCGGGCCGCCATTCTTCTCACCCCGCTCCCCGGGCCACCCGCGCCCGCATCCCCCGCTCACCGGGGCANTCTTCTCCCCCCGCTCCCCGGGCCCCCCGCGCCCGCATCCCCCGCTCCCCGGGGCCCCCACGCCCGCAGCCTCCGGCCCAGCCCCGCCGTGCTGGGCGCCGCCATCTTGCCTGCGCGCGCCGCCGCGGGGCGTGGCCGTTGCTGGCCCTGCCCCCTGGCGCGGGTCTCGCGCACGGAGGGGGCGGAGCCCGGGGCCGCGCCGGCAACATGGCGGAGGCGGAGGGGGAGAGTCTGGAGTCGTGGCTGAGTGAGTACCGCGGCGTGAGGGGCCGCCCCGGCTCTGCCGCCACCGGGACCCCTGCCCGGGCACCCCTCCGGCACCCGGGAACCCTCCGGCTTTGGGGGGACGCCGCCCCGGCCCCTCCGCGCCGGCCCTTCCCGTTGCCGCCCCACAGCCCGCCGCCCGGCCGGCCCCGCCGCTCCCCTCAGCCCGGCGGGACCGCCGGGGGTGTCAGCGCGGTGGGGACGGGCTGGCACAGCGTCCCGGGGACGGGGGGCTCAGCACCCCAGGGGTGGGACCCGCGCTGAGGGAGGGGCCGGTGGTCACTGCCTGTGGGAGATCTGAGGGACGGAGGGGGTTGTAACTCGCCTTGCTCAGCTGGTGCTGGTTTCTGACCGTAAAGGTTCCTCGTTGTCCCAACTGTCCCTTGCCTGGGTTTTGGCCAGCCCGGTGTACAGCCCGAGTGCTGTTAGCGGGGTACAGAACTGTGTGGTTTCCCACATAAACTGCGTCCGTGTGTTACACAACCGTGGCTTTCGAGCGACGGACTGTGCTTCGTGCCTGGCTGCGGTTTCAGGGTGGCTGTGGCCATCCATCCCATGCAAAACCCTTTGTGAGGATAAGGTATGTCTTGTCACACGGCCCTAAAGGTTAGAGGCAGGGGACAAACCCCTTGGCTGTGAATCCCCAGCTCTTGCTGAGTGTCTCTTCTCTCGGTGTCTCTCTGTGCTGCCCGTGGCCTTTGGGCTCTGGCTGTGCAAAATGTGGGAGCCCAGCCCAGCGCCGCCGGATCAGGATGTGATTCCTGAATGAATCAGTCATAACCATAATTGTTTTTCATATATTCCATGCATAGGAGCTCCTGCTGCTGTCCCTGGGAGGCCATTCTGCACATCATAGCTTGTTGCCTAGATCATCTTCTTTTCTTTAGTAGTTATTTGTTTGATTATGGCAGTAAGTGAAGTTCCAAGTAGTCAGGCACTGGGCAAAAAGCAGAAGATGGTCATTACCCTAAATACCCCAGGGTGTAAAGCCTGTTACTCTTGGAGTTATCCTTCCATAAACAAGATTAAATAATTCTCCTTCTTCCTTGGTATTTTTACATGAAACTTGAACATGTACGTTCTATCATCATCTGTTATATGAGTTACTGACTAAAAGATGTTTTCAGCTCTTCCTTCTCATTTTAGCTTAGTCCCTTCTGTCCCTTTACCATTATCGTTCCTCCTCTGAACTCCCACAGTTTGTCAATATCTTTTATTGTAGCCAGTGAGACACAAGAAGAAACACCCACATCCCTTCCTTGCGATCTCTCTGAGGATAGCTGACTCACCCAGTTCGGTTTGTGTGTGAAAATATCTCTAGTAGGAAGGATATTTTAGATTGTACAGCCTGGAAAGCTGCCTGGCTGCTTGTTTTGTGGGGATATTTTTTTAATCGAGGAAGTCAAGGCACAAGTGGTAAGTCCTTGGCCAGGCAGTCAGGTATCCTTGAGCATGGGTTAAAGGGAAGGGTTCCAAAGGCCTTACTCACTGTGAGGAACATGGCAGAGCCTGATTGCAGAGGGGCATGTGTTTTTCAAGGCTTGAGTGCTGCTCTCTCGTTTAGGAGGATGCTTTTATGCCAGGTCACTGCTACAGTGATCTGTGCTGGTGTGGTTATTGCTCCTCCCATCACAGGGAGCACCAGAGCCTTCCCTGTCAGGGAATTGCTGGAGGAGTGTGAGGCCAGGCAGGCATTGCTGGTGCAGCTCAGGGCTTTCTCCAGACCTCCCGAGGGGTTTTTGTGTAATCCTCACAAAGCTGTGGCCAACGATAACCTTGAGGGTGTGCCCTGCTGTGCCCTTCCGAAAGGGAATGGCTCAGCAGCACAGCCAACTTCCCAGCCACAGGAAAATGGGAATTTTCTTATTGCCAATGATTTTTTTCCTCTGGTGGCATGCAGCTTCTTGCTGCCCTCTCTCTGGCATCAGGTGGAGTCACAGACCCATGAAGTAACATCATCCTCGTGTCTTCCGGCTGCAGCAGGAGCTGATGATCTGCCATCTGCATGTCCTGTCTCATTCCAGGCAGCTGGGATGAGAGAAGGTGATCCTTTCTGTCCCCTCCTGGCTGGCAGGCTCTGCTTCTGCACTGAGCTGAAACAGGAGGTTAGAAAATAATGTCAGTTGTGCAAACACAACTGGGGCCTTCGACTCCAGCGCTGCCTTTTCTGCTGCATCCAAAAGGAAGCTTATTGTATCCAGCTCGTGTCAGGCTCAGGCAATGTCCAGCTATCGAATAGATACAGACAGATAAAATGTAATGATTGTCTTAGTTTATTTTTCCCTTGGTTTGTCCTGGGTCAGCATTCTTTTCTGCCCAAGGATACAAACAGAATCTGACTGTCAGACTCAACATGCCTGGGCTGGGGCTCCTCAGTTCGTGTGCTGAGCCTGACCTGGGGAAACCCTTTGTTGGAGTTGCTTTTGTCTCATTTTAGGAGAGAAGTGAACCCAGGAAAACGTGGACATTCATTACCAGTCAGTTAATGGTCTGTGGTTCTCTGCGTTTCAGGATTGTTTCTCTCTATAGAAAACAAGCACCTTCATTTCATATCTAATTATTCATCTGGATGTTGCCCTGTTAGCATTTTGGGGTCTGGCAGAGCACCTGAGAGCTGAGTGGCCCTGATGCTCAGGGCTGGTGTGAAGCAGCTTTGTTAGTCCTGAGCACAGCGGGGCGTGAAAGCTGAGACTGACATGGTGGCAGGACTGGGGTGGTGCTAAGACTTCTGTCCCTAGATTGCTGATTTCAGATTCACTTGGTTTCCACTGTGAAATGGGATTTTCACGGTGGGACCTGAGGGGCAAGTGTCTCTGAAAGGAAGTAACAGGTACCAAATGGATCTTGGTTGGCCGAGAAGCCAAGGACTTGATATTCCAGAGCACCAAACTCTCCATCCTGGAGTAAATCCTTTCACATAAAGGTTGAATCGTATTTATAAAGCAGTACAGTGGAGTTCCTTGCCCACATTTTAAGCATTCTGCATAAAAATAGCGGATTCTAAGTTATTGCTTGGTAGACATGACGTAGTTTCCTGTAGGACTGTCCTGAAATGAGGTGATTCTGCTCCACTGGGATGTGTTTGTGTGGCTGTACTCAGCCTGGGAACAGCCATCCACGTGCCCTGTTGCGTTGTGTCATGCAAACACATCGGTCTCCAGAGCCAGGGCAGGACTTCTGATCAAGCTCATTAATTTTTATGGACCAGGGCTTCACTTGGAGGTTTTATGGATGTTGGAAACAGGGAGTTTCTTCATGTGGAACAGCACTTTCCTTCAGCAGTCACTGTCTCCTGCTGAGACTTCGCTGTCCTCACATGAGGGCTTCTGGTGCAAAACATGAGTCTGGACCCAATCTGAGAGTATGAAATAATCTACTGTCATTATAAGAAATCTATGGAGATGTTTGGAACAGCTTTAAAATTAACACTTGAAACACGGAAATGTCAGTTACATTTTGCTGATTGTGCCACATGTTTTTCCTGTCAGCTGTTTGTGCCCTTCCTGGGTTTATTAAATAAACTCCCCTAACTCCAGCCACGAGCTGAGTGTTTTTCCTCTGTGCCTGCTGAGCACCAGAGGTGCTTTGGAGCACCCAACCACCATGGTATCATTTGACTTGCTTGAAGAGGCTTTAGATTGTTTTAAGTCCGTGGTTTCTTAACAATTCCAGGGTGTTCAGCAGTTGGGAATGTGATAATAAGGTTTAGGTGCCACATGTTTGGCACAGCTGTGTTTTAAACTGAGCCTCCCTTGAATCTTGAGTTCACAACTAGCCTGATAGCTCAGCAAGTTCCACAGTCTGTGATTCTGAAGTTAATCCTTCCTGGCTGCTGCCTTCTGCTCATCTAGGATCCCATGAAGATCAACAGCAGGCACAGAGATTCACCCCTGTGGAGCATTTTACAGATGGAACCCATGGAAAATTTTCCTTGCTTTACAAGTATCATTCAGCAAGGAGGAAAATGGAGCAAACCTTGTAAGGACAGGCACAGTAGGACCGAGGTGCTCTGTGAGAGGAAGGGGCTTGGAGTAGGTGTCTGACAGCTGGTTTAGCTGCCTCTGGAAAGGTAAAAGGATATGTTCTAATGATGATAAAAAATGACACTTTGTAATGCAGAATGTGATTGTTTTTGTTATGCTTCCCTCTGAGATGAAAGTACAGGGATGTGTGCTGGGGTTTTTCCTGTCCTTCATCTCCTGCTCTATGGTATCTGACTAAGCAGTATTTTATTTCCTAGATCTCTTTCCTCTGTATTAAAATTTTGAGGAAGGCTTCTTAAATTTCAGCCCGTAGATATATAGCTGCAGCTACAGCTCACTGTTTCTTCCCTTACAAGAAAGAAAAATCATCATGTCCAGTCAGCTTGGCTGAAAAATTAGGTTAAAGCAGAAATCTTTTCTGCTGTAAATTTAGTGCTGCATCAGACTTAAGTAGAATACATGGAGAGGATGCATTCCTAACAAAAAAGATGCTGATAGCCTCACTATTCTGCAATCAGTACAGTCAGCAAGGTACTGTTACCCAAGGGAGGATCCTTCAGGAGCCTGAAATAGCCCTGGCAGTAAAGCATCGATCTCTTGGCCTCAGCATGTAGTTCCTGATCAGGCACAGGGTGTGGTGTTTATTACTTGCAAGAAGAACGCAATGTATAATAATAAATTTCAGTTCATAAGTCTCAGGAAAAATGCTAAGGCGTCCATCAAATCAGCTGGCACTGCAAAAACAAGTATTAAGCTAAATTACTTATATTAGACGTCTGATGTTCCAGCTCTTGCTTCTGCAAAGCTCGCAGGGAATACAAAAATAATTTCCTATGTAGAAAGCGCGAGGGTTTAACCTTTAAGGAGTTTAATATTACAGCCAAATAGAAAGAGACAGCATTTCAGGCAGAGGAAACTGTGAGTTGAAATATTTTATCCTGTGCTCTCATTTAGAGTATGAGAATAGCCTGTTCCTAATTCCTTGAGATTTGGCACCTGTTTTCTTTGGAAAGCAGTGATTCTTGCTGGATATTTGGACGTCTCAACTTGGACACACCTTTTTACTTGAACAGATGTACCATATGTGAACTTCTTTCTCCTGTTTTACAGTTGGCAAAGGTTGTCAATGCTTTTCTTTCGAAGATGTGTGACCTTTTATTCTTTTTCTGTTGTTGATTGGTAATGTGTTCTCTTTCCTTTGCCAAAGATAAAGCCACCAACCCATCTAACAGGCAAGAAGACTGGGAATACATCATTGGATTCTGTGACCAGATCAACAAAGAACTTGAAGGGTGGGTGTCCCAAACTGCTCTAGGCTTCATAAATTAACATTCACTGTTTAAAATGTGTCATTTCATCATCAGACATTTATGTTTTCTTTATATATACTGACATCACAAGGGAGATGTGGCTACAACAGAGACAAGATGCTGTGAAGTGTTTCTGTTCTGTGAAAGGCAGTGTGACTTTTTCAGACTGAGCACTGGGAATCCACCTTTAATTTCAGCTTCTGCAGCTCCAGGGTTCTCCTCTGGCCAAAATTACTCTGTTTGCCAGTCTGTAAAAGGGTTATCACTGATAGTGCTGGTGGGACTTTGCATCTTTAAAATCCTTACTGGGCTTAACTGAGGAAACCTCCTGACTCACATCATTCCTGACAGCTAAGGAAGAAGTGTTTTCTTCTGGAAAAAGGGAGCAAATGCAAGAGAAATGAAGTGATTTCCTGGGCTGGGAATTGCAAGGGAATTGTTGGGCCACGCCCAAGGAGGAATCTAGAATTGCTGGCTCAGACTAGCAGCCCTCTCTCCCTTTCATATGTAGAGACACCCAGGCTTACAAAGATGCCCTGAACATTTCTTGTTGCCTCTGTGATGGAAGGATAAAAAGTGCTTAATGGCATTTCCTTTTAATTATGTGGAAGACATTTCATTTGAACAGCAGAATTTGTGAAAGTCTGAAAATCCTCCATGGTGTTTGCCTGCTTTGTGTGTAACAGGGCTTTGCTCTATTCCAGGCCACAGATTGCTGTGAGGCTCCTGGCTCATAAAATCCAGTCTCCACAGGAATGGGAGGCAGTCCAAGCCTTGACAGTAGGTAGTCCTTCCCCCTCTTCTTAAACCCAGTCATGTATCATATTACATCATCTTAGGGGAGCACAGGGAGTGTCCATAGGGTTAGCTGGGGGCTGATTCCCCTCCCGGGAGGGAGTGGACAGTGGGAGGGAGCACAGTTCCATCCCTGAAGTGTCCAGCCTGCTCATCAGCCACAGAGCAGGCAGAAATAACTCTGGCTTGGCTTGAGCTGCTTTTGTATGTTATCTCTAGAAGATTTGTGTTCATTGTTGTGCGACCTAATGGCGGTAACACAGACCCAGATAACTTGGCTGAGGGTGGGACACCAAGTCCTGATGTGTCCCCCCAAAACATGGGAGACTGATGCTTGCATGGAGCGGGAGTATGTGTCCCACTGACATGGGCCCTTCACCTCCCCTATAAGCAGAGAACACACTGTTTTTGTAGGGTTTTGGTGTTCATACAGCCCCTCTTTTTGCCCCTTGAATGCAGGTGCTGGAAGCTTGTATGAAGAATTGTGGGAGAAGATTTCATAATGAAGTTGGGAAGTTTCGGTTTTTAAACGAGTTAATAAAAGTTGTGTCTCCAAAGGTTAGTCCCTGAGTCTGTGGCTGTAGTTACTTTTTGTTCGGCATCCATAAGCTACAGGCAACATCCAAAATGTTCGCAGCACTCTGTCTGGCTCATTGCATTTATTAGCCTATATTCAAGAGCATTTGTTAGCTAAATTTTTGTTGTCTGGGGCTTTTTTATGCTCTGTTTAGTATTTCTCTCATTAATATGTACTTACCATCAGTGTATAGTCTCTGTGCTATTCTAATCCTTTGTATGACTTAAGAGCTTCTAAAACTTCGGCTGTGTTGTTTTAAAAAAACAGAACACCAGTAATAGTGGACGAAAACTGTGATGCAGAGGTTAAAGCAAGAGACTTGACAACACACCACAGGGTTTTAGCCCTCACTCTGCTGCTGGCTTTATGTGTAAAGAGTGCCTGGCTCAGTCCCTCAACATTCATGATCAGTTTAATGTGGCGAAAATCATCCCCATGGCAAGATGGATGCAGCAAAGTATTCCCAGACCCTCTCCCATAAAACAGAGGAGGGGGTGGTTATCTGATTGCTGTAATTTTTAAATAGTAAAATCCTGAAGCCAAGAGAGCAGCTGCTTTTTCTTTTGCTGAAGATAACCACAAAGCTTCTCTTCATTGTTATTTCAAATCTATCAGAGGAGCATTTTCCGCTCATTATAAGGTGTGTCTTACATTATCTTGGAACTTGTATTATATATCTTTTAATGTATATCACTGAGCTTCCATTTTCTGGCATTGAGCTTTGTTTTTAAACAGAAATTAAGAACTTGGAGAATTTACATTTTTTTTCCACTCTTAGTACCTGGGAGACCGAGTCTCAGAGAAGGTGAAGTCCAAAGTCATTGAATTGCTGTACAGCTGGACAGTGGCACTGCCAGAGGAATCCAAAATCAAGGATGCCTATTACATGCTGAAGAGACAAGGTAGGAAGTCAGCCACTCGTTCATGCATTTTCTGGAGCTGTGCTTTAAGCAGGAGTGTCACAAAATATACAGCTTCTAATGAAATGGGGTCAAGGCAAGCTCTGAGGGGAGATGGAACCAGGGAGAAATTCTCTGAAAAGCTTTTCATTATGTTTAAATGCCTTGGGCTGGTTGGATTGGCTTTTTTAACTAAATTAGTTAAATACCTTGCAAATACTTTCATTTAGGTTTGAAGAGCCTTTTTATGTTGTTTCAGGCTTTTTTTTTGGTGGAACTAGTCGTTAAATGATTTGAACAAGTCTAATTGAAAAAGTGAAATAAAAGCCTCCAAATAGTAGCCTTTGTGTTCTTTTAACTGGATTCCTTTACAGCCATACCTTTAGTTCAGCTGATGCACCTTTTTTGCGTAGGCACAGTGAAAAAAGCTCAGAGGTTTCAACTCAAGAAAAAATGGTTCCATGACAGCTCTGGAAACCATCCTGTCCTGTTAGGACACGTGGATTGCAGGTCATAACTGCCCTGTACAGCACTGGGGATGGAGAAACTAAAGGCTGAATGGGGCAGAAAATGGTTCATCCCCTTCAGAGGAAGAGTTTTTTAGCTTCTGTTGAGGGGTTGGGAGAACATCAGGGTAAAAATCAGTGGGACTGGTGAGGGCTTTGGATCCGTCTTGTCCACTGAACAGTGGCAGCAGCAGCCTGGGAATAACTGGGAGCACTGCCTTGTGTGACTGTGCCCACCCACAGGTTCCCTTTCTGCTTCCAGGGATCGTCATGTTTGATCCTGTGATTCCTGCAGACAGAACCCTAATTCCTTCTCCACCACCTCGTCCCAAAAACCCTGTGTTTGATGATGAGGAGAAATCCAAGGTACAGGAAAGATGTGTATCATAGTCCCTAATGGAAAGTGATAACTCAATGCACATTTAGAATAAGGAAGCAAAGAATGCTAATGGGGATTTTATTTTTGTGTACTTTAGCAAAATTCTCTGCTTTTCCCACCTGCTTAACCCAAACTTCCAGTTAAGGCCTTGTCTGTGTTCCTGTTATGGGGTTATTCCTGGTGCAAAGTGCCATTCTGCTGTTGCACTTCAAGGCAGAGAATGTGTCACACACAGGACCAAAAGTAATGTCTGGGAGGAATAATTGTCTAGTGCCAGAAGTCTGAGATTTCACAGTGTGTCCAGTGTAGAAGCAGGAAGGCAGCAACTCACATAAGATAATAAACCATAAATGACTCCTGCTGAAGTCCCTGTGATTGTGAAGGCTGTGTAAGCTTTGTATTACTGGGATGTATCCCTTTTCCTCTGGATTGTTTACTTGGATTCCTTTCCCTTTGCCAAAGGGTCTTTATTTGTTTCCTGAATATCCTCTTCTTGTCTTACAGCTTCTAGCCAAACTGCTGAAAAGCAAAAACCCTGATGATTTACAAGAGGCCAACAAGCTTATAAAATCCATGGTAAAAGAGGTAAGAAATTCCTGGAGGATTGGTCCAGGTCAGCAGTCTGCTTTCCAGGTTTGAAGAAATTTGACTTCAAAATGATGGAGAGCTTAGAATTTGGCCTGTAGCTCACACCTGGGAGATGCTTGTGTCACAGAAATGTCTCTGGTGAGGCATGAGGCAAGAATTGAATGTCCCTTTTTATAATTAACTACATTCTTATCACTCAAGGTGGTGTTTCATATCAGGGTTTGGTGGGAGCTTCATGGTACCACTCCTGGATACTGGGGGCGGAGTCACTGGAATGGGTCTTCTCACAAACAGGCTTCATGGAGACACCTTCCTGTTTGCAGGGCTGTGATGCATCCACCCATGGCAGTCATTCCAAAACTCTGGAGTCCAGGAAGTGACTCACTGGGATTCTAGCAAAGAAAGAATAGCTTCTAGACTGGAGAGGATGTGTAGGTTATTGAAATGTTTCCCTTGGAGCTCCTCTTGTCCCCAGGGCAGACTCTCCTCCATCTTTAGTTGGAATCCCAAATCAGACATGGGTGGTCATTTTCCACCAGGGAATGCTGGTTGTTCCTATAAATGTGTTGCTTCTTTTTTGTTAAATGGCATGAAGTGAACAAAGAAACCCCCAAAAACCAAAACAAATGAATCAAAAATCCTCTGAAAACAAACTTCCCAAGGGAACTTTTGGGAACTTTTCCATTGTTAGTGGTATAATTATACATTCAAGTCTTTTTCATTAGACTTTTTTGAAATACAGGGTAAATAGACATTACTTGACATGGTCACAGATAATACCTGTGGTTGTGATGCCATGGACTTTTCCAGGAAAACTCAACTTTTCTGTGTTTTACACCCTGAAGGACGAGGCACGGATTCAGAAGGTGACGAAGCGTATGCACACACTGGAGGAGGTGAACAACAATGTGAAGCTGCTGAATGAGATGTTGGTTCATTACAGCAAAGAGGACTCATCAGAGGCTGACAGGGAGCTCATGAAGGTGGGTTTGAGCTGCTCCTTCCTCCCAGAAACGCTGGAGTCAGTCCTTCCTTCTTACAGACGTGAGAATTGCAAACAGCACAGTGAAATGGAGAGCAGTGGTGAAAAACAGGAGCAGTTGCTGGAAACGGCAGGCAAAAAAGTATCATTGTTTTCAACACCTTTCACCAAAGGACACAGTGAGGGGGTAGCTCGGTTTTACACATGCTTGAAGTGCAGTGCAACTGTTTTCCAAAGGTGCAGAGTGGCAGAATCAGGAATCTGCAGTTTTTAATCCTTGATCCTATTAGGACACATGGATTGCAGGTCATATAACTGTCCTGTACAGCCCTGGGGATGGATAAACTAAAGGCTGAATAGGGCAGAAAATGCAGGTTGTGTTTAGACCCCCAGGTTCAACTCTGAAAAGGACAGGGAGGTGGGTCCTGACTGTTCTGCCACACTGGCACAGTCAGCTCAACAAGACTGGGCTCTGTTTTGGGCTACCCAGGGCATGTCTGGGAGTCATTCTGTGCTGACTGGTGCTGCTGGCAGTGGCTCCTGGCTGATGAAACCCTTTGTCCTAATCTGTCTTCCCAGGAGCTCTACGAAAGGTGTGAGACCAAAAGGCGGACGCTGTTCAAGCTGGCCAGTGAGACAGAGGACAATGACAGCAGTTTGGGTAAACTGAGCCACATTTGTCCTTTTTCAATTGCTTTTATGACCTGTGCAAGGGTTCGGCTGCAAAGACTCCTCCTCACTGGGTGCCTGTTGCTTGGAGCAAGCAGATAAAGGGCAATCCTTGCCTCTTTATGCTTATCATTTCAGTTCAGGCAAGGACTGGCCAATACAGTTGGTGGGCGGCAGTAATGGGGGACAGCTGCTTTGGGAGGTAAGGGGAGTTGTGTGGGGAACAGCCTTGAACTCATTTTTTCCTTGTTATGCCATTTGCTTGCAGCTAGAAAGGTCAGGGTATTGCTTAGAGAAGTGCGGCACAGATACAGAGTGATGGAGCTCATGGCCGAGTATTTATGGTTTACTGAGTGCTCTCACCATTAGTAGGGACAAAGTGACTAAAGCCTTGGAGGTCATCTTTGTCTCTCTTGCATGTAGGAGACATTCTGCAGGCCAGTGACAATTTATCCCGTGTGATAAATTCATATAAAAAAGTAATAGAGGGACAAGTGATCAATGGTGAAGTGGATCTGCCTGGGATGTCTGCAGTGGAAGGTGAGTTCCTGAGATGACAACTGTGTAACTTTTGAATCCTGCAATTCCAAGTTTTTTGGACAGTGTTTTCTGTTAGTTGGGGTGATGTGGCTTTTGATGGTTCTTTATGGCCATCAGTTTGTGAGTCAGAGGGGGACAGGACACCTCCTAAGCAGTGGATAAACAATTCTGGACTTGAGCACCAGTGCTGCAGCTTTGCATATTCCATTGTTCAGTCTATGTTACTGAAACTTTTGATGACCTCAGTAGCAAACCTGCACCTGAGCAGTTTATGTGGCTGGAAGTTCTCATACATTTTCCTCCCCATATTTGTCCTGTTTCTAAACAGTGACACTTAAAAATACAATTTTACCAAAAACACAAGAGCTGGAGAGTGGGAGCTGGGCCAGGAGTCCTGTTCCTGGTTTTGCCAGCAATTCCATTTGTGAATTTAAGGCCAGTTGCCCACTTTACACTTCAGCTTCACCATTGAAAGCTCTGGACATGTGTGCTACTCTTTGGGAGTTACTTAAACATTCCTGCCTGGAGAGCAGTAGAGAAATGTGTGATGCTGCCTGGCAGCATCTTATTGAACAAGACTGTCCTAAGTATGAGGATGAAACAGCATGAATTTTCCTCAGCCCTGCAGCTTTCTGATAGCCTTTGTTTATTGTAATGCTGTAGGATCTCCCAAAAGCTCATCTGAGCTCAAAAGATTTTGAAAAGATGTTGAACTGTGCGACAGAAAGCACTGGGGAAGGAGCAGTGGCTGCAGCAGGTTTTCATATAGAAATTCCTGAGCTGTCTGGGTGGATTTACATAGTCTGAGGACCAGTTCTCTGTTACAAAGAGCCATAAGCTACGATGAAAGGAGGACCTGTGATACCTAAACCATCTCTCTGCTAATTTCTTCTGTACATGGGGTTTGCTCTGAGCCTTTTGCCTTCTTTCCTAGTAGTGCTCTTCTCCTGTCCGCTGCAGGGAGTAACTCCACAAATAACCTCAACACCCTCATCGACCTTGCTGGACTGGATGTCACCAACACTCCGCCACCTCCAATGCCACCCACCACCCTGACTCCAGCCCCCACCACAGCCCCAGTCCCAGCCGAAATCCCCATCCTCCCACCTCCCCCCCAGACGTCTGCGCCACTGCAGGGCAGCTCCTCCAGCCAGGTGGAAGCGGCGCCTGCTCACCAGGGCAGCACAACCAACTCCCTCTCCTTGCTGGATGAGGAGCTCCTGTGCTTGGGTAAGACAATGAGGGACCTGGAAAAGGGCTGCTCCATCCATCCTAACAAAGGCTGCTTCTGTGCAGGCTGGCTGCACTGTGGCAGGTTTGAAAGGAGTGTGAGATGCCTTTGGAGTCCAGGGAACACTCCCTTGACTGAATCCTGAATATTACATTTGGTCAGGGAGTTGATATTACAAACTCTTCCCAGAGCTGGCTGCAAGGAAATAACTACTGAGTGCAATTGCAGTCTGATCTGGAGGTGCTGGGACATGCTGGGTGTGCAGGCTGCAGTTTGTGACAGATTCAGCCCTGATTTTGGGGCTGTGCTAAACAGAAGGTGTCTCAGATTGGCTGTGCATAGGGAGCCTGAAGGATGCCTGGCTGTGGAGCCCAGATATGATCAGCAAGAGACATTACAAATCAGGATGGGTTAGAGGGGCTGAAGCATTAGAAGGGCTTTGTGCAGGAGGGGATTTTCTTGCTGATGCTGTCAGTCTCTTTTCCTCATCATAGACTTACAGCCCATCTCAGTGTTTCATCAGGTTTTTGGGCTCTCGCATTGCTGAATCAAGAAGTTTGGTGGTACTGAAACAGCAACCAAGGGATGACACCAGACTCATTTTCTCCTCCTGTCGCCTGCTTGTTTTTCCTTCTAGGTCTGAATGACCCAGCCCCTGCAGCAGGGAAGGAGACCTCAGAAAACAACCAGTGGAGCATGTTTGAGGTACAGAGAAGTGTCTCTGTGGAAGGGGAGGTCTCAGGGGACACTGTCACTTTGAAGAAGCATGTGTTCATACATACAAGCAGAGGGGCAGTCTGGCTTAGCCCTAAGATCTGGGATAGCTGTGTTTAAACAGAGTAGGTATCCCTGAACCTGGCTTTCTCAGTTTCCCGGCTGTCCCCCATGATGTTGGCCCTTCCTTTGCTTAAATTACAGATCATGTGTAGCCCTGACATGGGCCACAGACTTTGCTGTTTGCCACCCAGCACCTGTGTTTATGGTAAACCTCTTTCCCTCTCTCACTGTACTATCTCTGTCTCGAGGGGGCAGCCACTTGTCCTCATCTACTTGTCCTCTCTTTCAGAATGACCAGCTGGACCTGGATTTCTTTAATCCGAAGATGGTGACTGTTGCTTGCAACCCTGCAGGGAACCCTCTTCTGCATCACACACCACAGACCACATGTGGGACATCAGCGACGCTGCCTTCTGCTTTCCCAGCCTCCCAGACTGCTCCCCCCATCCCAGCACCAAACTCAGCACCATTTGTATTCTCTGCTGGGCCAGCTGCCCCTGTGGGGCCTCCCAAGGCTATTCCAGCTGCTCCTGGGTACTTCAACTCCTCTGTGGGCACCAATATGTCACATAAGATGGATGCATTGGGACAACTCCTCGATGAAGCCAAAGGGTAACCAAAAGTCCTGGACTTTGGCAGTTAGAAAGGCCAGGTTGCTGCATCACCGGGTTCTGAGGGTGACTTGCAGCTCTCTGGTTTGGCAGAAATGTGGGACTGGGATTTTTCTTGTCAGAGGTTTCAGTTTACAAACAAATGCGAGGGTCCCACCTCCAGGAGGGAGAGGCAGGCAGAGCACACAGCTGTACTGTTGCCTGTTCCAAAGGTGTGGTGGAAAGTGGAAAGGGCTGTAAAGGTACAGAGGCCTTTACACATCTCAGCCTTGCTCACCCTCGCCATGGTGGGACTCTGCTTATCCTTCCTGGCTTACAGAAGGGACCACCACTGTCCTTGTGGCTCTCCTCAGGTGAAACCCTGTGGAGCCACAGATTCCAGTCTGGCTCCAGGCTGCTGCTCTGCCCTTGTGTTCTGTTATCCTTGGGTGTTTGTGAAATGCCTGTCTCACTTCCAGCTCCATTCCCTATGTTTTCTCTCTTGCAGGACGGTCACCCAAGGCATGGCAACACCTTCAGTGTTCCCTGGGGTTACTTTGCCAAGCACTGTCACCTCTGCCCCATTGGCAGCACCTGCAGGGCTGCCAGCCACTGCCCCTGGAGCCCCTCCAGCTCCTTTCCCAAGCAGCTGCACTGCTGGATCAGGAAGTCCTCTCTTCCAGCCAGCATCATTCCAGCAGCAAGGCAGTCCCATGAAAGCACCTGAAATTTCTTTGGCCAATGTCCACGTTCCCTTGGAATCCATTAAACCCAGTAAGTACCTCAGGTTTTTCACCTTGCTCTGAACATCTCTAAAAGGCAAAGCTTCTTGGCAAAGCTCATGAAATAGAGAAGGGATGGGCAGCCCCAGCTGAACATGCCTCAGATCATCTGCTGCTCCCTAAACCTGGATCCTCTCCCTTCCCTCAGGCAGTGCCCTCCCAGTGACAGCCTACGACAAGAACGGGTTCCGGATCCTCCTGCACTTTGCCAGGGAGTGCCCCCCGGGGCGGTCGGACGTGCTGGTCGTGGTGGTGTCGATGCTGAACACGGCGCCGCTCCCCGTGAGGAACATCGTGCTGCAGGCAGCTGTGCCCAAGGTGGGGACACGGGGGGACACCCTGGGGCTGTGGGACCGCATTTGGGAAGGCCTGGATACGGACCTGGGGACTTGGGACAGCCTGCTCCTACCTTTCCATAGGCTGTGTTTTGCCCATTTCCAAAACACAAAGGTTCTTGTCAGAAGCAGAAAACACTGAACAGAATAAGTTAAGAACTGATGGTGTTCTGTTTTTCTTGCTGTCCAAGATCAACCCAGCTGTGTCTGTTCATGATGGTGGCTCTGATCACACAGTGACAGGAGTGTTGTTTGGGTAGAGCCACCTTTGAGGTATTTAGAACCAGCATTTCTAACAGTCATCCTAGATCTGACAATGCATTCCACTCTAGTCTTAATGCACCTAGGTAATTTTGGATGGCCAGCTTTGTGTTTTGAACCTGGCCCAGTCTCAACTGCAGTCTGTGTCATGAAGGTGTTCACATCAAAACTTCTGATGGGAGCACTCGGGTAGGAAGGTGCTGGTGGTGTTCACTGACCAGTGTTTTTGCTCTGGGCTGGCTGGTCTGCCTGTTCCTATTGTGTTGAACAAGCTAGGCTGGCTCTTGTTACCTCATCCTCACCTATGAACTGATTCTCCTCTGTTTGGGTGTGTGCTGTTGTCCCCCCAGCCTGTGCATGCATCTTTCATTGTCCCCAAGGTAGGAGATAATCCCTGAGGTTCTGCTTTCTTTTTCACTCGCAGTCCATGAAAGTGAAGCTGCAGCCACCCTCTGGCACTGAGCTGTCTCCGTTCAACCCCATCCAGCCTCCTGCTGCCATCACCCAGGTCATGCTTCTGGCAAATCCTGCCAAGGTGAGAGAGACAGTGGGGTTTGCCCTTGGCAGACAGATCCCAGCTGAACTCTGGAGGGGTGGGACCAAGTGTTTGAGCAGCTACAGCTTTTTCTTCCTGAAAAGTTGGACTCACTGATCTTGGAGGTGTTTTCCAACCTTAATGATTCTGTGATTCTAACATGCCCTTGGGAGGTGGGTGCTGTGGAATGTTGGTGTTTGAGGTCAGGGCCAGAGGAGGCTCTTCCCAACAGACTTTGGCAGCAAGGAGAGGTGTGAGAAGGACCAGACATTTCTCCCACCAAAAGCTCAAGGGTCATGTCAGGGTCAGCTTTAAAGTGTAGCAGAGCTGCAGCTGGGGTTTGTGACTCCCCTGTGCACTGTAAGTGCCTGGCTTTGCTGATAATTAATCAATGCTACATTAGCTAGTGCTGTAGCAGTACTTATGATGAACCAAAAGACAAATGTCTGCTCAGTTATTCTCTGAGGATGTATCTGTGACCAGGGACACCGTGGGGTCAACACTTTCTTTTCTGCTGATTGTGCTGGGAGCATCTGAGGAGCTTCCGTGCTGTAGTTATTGCAGTGGCCTCCTCCATAAAGCCCAAAGCTGAAGGACTTCCTAATTATCTAGATGTGACTATTTGAGAATTACAAAAACATCCTTAAAGTATTGACTGAAAGGTCTGAGATCCAAAAGGATGAATGTCAGAGGGGTTTGGCTGAATAACTTTGTCAGGTGCCTTCATTGAAGGACTGCTTCCATCTCTTGCTTACTGTTTCACTAGGATTTTTACAGACCAGGAACTGTTTCAAATCTTCTTCCACATGATTAGGAATTTAATTTTGAAAATGTTGAACTATTCCAGCAGCATTCTTCAGGCTCTCTGAAGAGCAGCTGAGCAATGGGTGCTGGCCACATCTATGAAACTCTGATCACAGGTCATTTATGCTTTTCTCCTCCTGCTCCACATTACGTAGTAAAACCTTTGTAGAATAAAAAGTGAATAACTCAGGTTTCTAAGTAGTTTAATTCCTCCATGAATTTCACCTGGGCCCTCCTCCCCCTGCTGTGTACAGCAGAAGTGTTGTGCACTCTGTAACTGTGAAGTGTCTTGTTTGGGGCTGTTGAGCCAGGGCTGTTCTCATGTTGCTTTTGGGTTTTGTCTTTCCTGCAGGAGAAGGTGAGGCTGAGGTACAGACTGACCTTCACCCTGGGAGACCAGCCCAGCACAGAAGTGGGAGAAGTGGATCAGTTTCCCCCGGTAGAGCAGTGGGGGAATCTATGACCTCCGGACACTGGCAGAGACTGTGACAGGACCAGGGCAGGATCCCACAGGACTGGAACGGATGTGCCGTGGGGAGGGACACACATGCTATCCACTGGTGATGTTCAGCTTTGTTTACATGTCCTGACCACTCTGCTTGTAGCTTTAGTCCAGAATGTTGTGCCCCACCTTGAAGGGGCCCTGGAACATTTATGCCAAGCATGAACTGAGCGGCAGCCAGTGACAGGCAGTGCTGGCTGCTTTTACCACAACCTCTGGGTGAATCTGCTTCTATCTTCCACTCTAGTAAACTTGAAGTTATTGTATTTTGAGGGGAGACCTGTCAGCAGAAGGGGATTTAGTTGGCTTGTCCCTGCACTGCTGCCCAGAGCTCCCGACAGGCTGGGGGGGCGATGATGCCGCTGAGAGCTCCGCGCAGAGCCCCGACAGGAGCCCTCCCTCGGGCTGACCCGCGAGCATGCTGAGCAGTAACGCGGCTCCGGGAGGGAAAGCTTCTTTTTTACACTGAAATGGCACTCGGCTCCCTTCCCCCCACTCCTGCTTCATTCCCAAGGGCCGTGGAAGCAGCCCCTGGCTCCGTGTGTGCCACACTGCTGTATCTTTACCTGTTCTATTTATTTTGCACTGCTGGCTGCCGCCCCCTTGCCTCCCTTTTGGGCAGCTGGGGCTACGTTTTGTCTGCAAATGATTACACTGGTTATTTTTCTGCCTCCATTGCATTCCATAGTGTGGGGAAAAGAGGAACTGTGTAGTGAGGAGGTAACAGGGCTGGAAGGTGCTGATCAGTATTAGTGAGGGACAGCACCTGGAGTGCACAACTGTCTTTACAATCACTAGCTGGGGGCAGTGACTGAATCCAGGGATAAAGAGAGATGCCTCTCGTGTCCCCTCATGCAGGCAGTATTATTAGTGTAGTTGAATACTGTGTTTTATTGAGCTGAGTACAATGACCTACAAGATGTAAATAAAAATGCTGTAGGGTATCAAACAGAACAAGCAGGCAGAGAAAGCAAGAGGCTCCCCTGGGCTGTGACAGGGCATGTGCTGGACTAATGCCCTGTTTTCTTTGTTCCCTGTATTAAGTGGCAAAGTGCAATTGTCCCCACAAAGGGGAAAGCAGTTTTGCTGGATATCACTGTTCTGTGCTATCAGGGCAGAAGAGCTGACCCCTTAGCTACAGCCTCCCAGAAACTAGGTTTACATCTCCCAAACTTGGTTCCAGCAGCCCCTTCCTTCTCCCCCTCAATTTCCAGTCTCAAGCAGTGCCTCAACGAGCTCTGAGACAGTGTTGTAAATTGATGGGGGTTTTCGGCATCCATTGACACAAGCACAGGCAGGTGCTTGGACAGTCCTTGGACACCCAGATCTGCATTTCCAGCAGTGCTGTCAAGCGACAGCTCTTCCCAAACTGGGAGTGGAAGCAAAGCAGGAGATTCCTGCCTCTGATAGGAAAACTCCAGAGAAGGTGCTGCTGCAATGAACAGTGGCTGTAAAAACCCATTGCTGCCAACAGTTTGGCGTTATTTGTAGTTCCATTCTCTTTACTGTGCTGCAGAGTAAAAATCCCTAGAGGTGAAAAACTCGGGAGATTCACAGGCCTGAGGGCCTCGCCAGAGCAGAAGCCCCTGAAGGTGGAATCCAAGCTCATGGAGACCTCAGCCTTGTCAGCTCCCTGACATAGAAGGCAGGTGAGAGGGATGGGTATGTTGTTTGGATCCTAAAAAAAGCTGTTTTAAATCGATGGACTGGGATAAGGGACAAGGAGAGAATTCTCTCTGCCTCGGGCATGTTCTTGCCAGCACTTTAGACACAGCAGGCATGGGGTCAGGGCAGCATGTCCTGAGGAGCAGCTCCCCTGCTTTCCGTGCCTGCACGTGGATCTCACTGTGACCTGGAGGGAGGCAGGAGAGCCCAGGTGCTTCCTGCAGCACAGCCAGATGGGAACTGCTGCCTGGAACGCGCTGGGAAAACCTTTGGAAACTAAACCATGAATGTTCCTTGTCTGTAGGGGGAGGTTCCTGCTTCATCCCCAACAGCCCTACCTGTACATACCTCTCCCCTGCGTTTGTGCTGCTGCATGTTGAATAAATCATTTTCCCTACCTGGCTCTGGGCTGGCCCTTTCTCGTGACGGCTTGTGGAGGGCACTGCTGGTTCTGGGAAGCCTCACACCCAACCCATCGACTCAAGACCATCCAAACTAAGCAAAAATTGAGAAGTTGCTGTTTCTAAAACCCCACTGGTATAAGAGGTGGTTTTCAGTTCTGGGTGTGAGAGGCAAAGAAACCAAGAAATCCAAGGAAAAGCTGCACTGAGGCTCATTTCACCAGAGCAGGGCTATCAGGCCAAGCTGGAAAAAGCAACCGTAACATTTTGATGCAGTTCCTTCATAAAAATTAAAAAAAAGTCCATGTAAGTTCTGTTTATGGAAGGCAAGAACAAATGAGCAAGCAATCTGCAAAACAAGACATTTATTCTTAGAAAAAGTCAGTTTATGTACAGTGAGCCCCAGAGGAAGATCCCATCCTGCCATCCTCAGGACCCTTCCACGGTGCCTTCTTTGACAATGACTCGTGCAAGATTTCGTGCCAGAGCAAGTCTCAGCATTTCCACTTTGGTGGTCTCATCATCCTCCTGGAAGGGAGCAGAGCCTGGGTTAGAGGACTGCACACAGGAACAAGCTGGGAACTGGGTCTCTCCCTGGGTTTGAAAAGTAAGGATGCAGGTCACTGAGAGGGAGAGTCCCTGTGGATTTACCTGTTAACTGGGACTCCTGAGAACAGCAAAAGCTACATTTTCTACTTTATAGCTCAACCCAAGACAGCGATGCCAAGCTTCTTGATTCCCTGGCAGCTGCAGGGGTTTGCATGTGCAGCAAATGGCTCCTGTTCACTGCCTGGAACGCTCAGAGCTGGAGCTGCTGGATGGCAGCACCTCAGCTTTTCACTGCCCATGTAATCTTCAATGACTTATCTTGGAAAAGCATCACAGCCTAAGCCAAACCAACAGAACACCAGGAGTGGGAGCTTTCCTGCACTGGGTTTGAGAATACTTCAAGTGTTCTTGATGATGCCTCATTTGGCTGCCCTTGAACACGCTGTGCCAGCCTTGGCTTGGGCTGTCCTTCTCTTCTGCCCTCAGGTAGGAATATAAATGTAGAGCATTCCCAGCCCTCCCCACAGCCCCTCCTGTTCATTATCCAGTTGTCCTCAAAATTTAAGCTACCTGGAATTTCTGCTTATCCACGTTCCCTGCTGTCAGGTCTTCCAGGCATCGCATCAGCTCGTAAGTCTGTTCTGCTGAAAATATGATCTGTGGAAATTAAAGTATTTACTGAAAATGATCAAGTTTAAGGACATCACACAGTCTGAGAAAGTGCAGTTTTGAGGAAGAGAATGGTTTCACACTCCCACAGCTCCATTCTGACCCTTTCAAACACAGGATCAAAGGATAATTTGGGCTGGATGTGACTTTGGGAGGTCTCTAAGTGCCACTTCCTGCACCAAGCAGGGTCAGCTGTGAGGTCAGAGAGGCTGCTCTGGGTCTGTAATTGCTGAATTGTCCTTTTCTTGATGGATCTTAAAGCAAAAATTGCATTAGAAGAGGGAAGCACACTGGAACCATCTTCAAGACAAGTACCCAAAGGAGCTGGATGTCGCATATGGTAAATGACTGGCACAGATTATCCCACTGCTGCTCTAAAAGCAGGGAACAGAGGTAAGAGTTGATTATCCCATCCTGTGTCCCGTGTGCTCCCACTGGTGGGACACTTGGAACTGCTGTGGACAGTCTTCCCCCGGGGCAGGAAGGGGGTCACCACTTGTCAAGGAGAAAGAAGGGGCGTGGGGGGCCGTGGGTGGGATCAGGATCTCACCTCCTTCTGCTCCAGCAGCGGGAGCGCGTCGGTGAGCAGGGTCATCCAGAAGGAGCAGGGGGCGATGTGGGCCGTCATCAGCGTCAGGAGCAGCCGCGCCGCCTCCGGGAACCGCTTCTCCCCATAGAGCCGGTGGAACTCCCGGTACTTCCCTGCACACCGGGGTGGGTCAGGGGCTGCTGGGCAGGGGGAGGTCCCTTTGCGCCCACAAAGCCCATGACAGAGCCACCAACTCAAACATCAGAGCCCAAAGCAGCCGGGTCTGGGGGAATGGGAGTGTGGTGCGTGGAGAAAGCTGACAACAGGGCACCAAAACCTGCTGCTGTGCTGGGTGAGCACTGGGCAGCAATGCCCCAGTGGCTTTAGAGAGCAGAGAGAACGTTCTTTTGGATACCACAGAATATCAGGTCTGAAAGGCTGCATTGTCTTCCCAGGTACTTAAACAGAAACCAAGACCTTAGTTAATAGGGAAAGTTCCGCTTTTGTTAAGAATTAGTGAGATCAGTGTTCAGCACGTAAGGACGAAAGGGGAGTTCATTCTGCAGCTCTGTTTGTAGCCACTAAACTGTCCGACTGTTAATGATTCCTGTTCAGATTCAACACTGACTAATGCCTGAGCTTAAGGGAGAGACCTGTGAAAGCTGTCCAGCAAAGGTACACCTGATGCTCCTAAAAACTCCAAAGGAAAACAGGCAGAAGTATTTTCAGGTCTTTCATGATTGTTTATAAAGAGTAGAAAGGGAAATAGCTTCTCTGACAGGGCTGACAGGGTCACTGACTGACACTGGGCATGCAGAGGTGAGTGATTATCAATTGTTTCAGTCATGTTTAGCTTCTAGACTTAATTTAGGATAAAGTTTAAAAGAAGGAAATGCAGTTCTGGTTTTGCAAGCTGGGACCAAGTGGGAACAGACCAAACTCAGGCTCATCTTCCCTTAATGCTGGCATCAGGCAGAAAGGAGTCAGTCCAGTGCCAAATTCCTATGAGATTCTGGCCCCAGTCATTGGGCTTGTTAACTGCCACAGCACCAGAGAAAGGGGCATTTCAGCTCAATTTCCTGTTTTGGTCCCTGAATCAAAGGCCACAGAGCAGCTGCAGGCAGAGGGGCAGGTTAGCACAGCCTGCACTGTGCCAGGCAGGAGCAGGAAGCTGTGGTACATGAGGGAAATGAGCTGGAGGCCCTCACTGTCACTCGGCACAGCAGCTGCAGTGGGAGGGCAAGGAGGGCTCTTGTTCCAGGGAGCTTGAGACTGGCACATTGAACCCACGTTGTGGAGGTAAAATCACTGTCAATGTAACTTAAACCACTGTTTCACTCTCCCCAGGAACCCCCCTAAGGTATTCCAGGTAGCCTTTGTTAGTAGTTTAGAGCCTCTCTAGGCAGTGTGGAAAATTACTAAGGAAATGGAATTTAGGAGTGTCAGGAGTCAAGGCTGTTCCTGCTGGGAGGGCAGTGCCCAGTGCCATGCCCTGGTACAAGGTGCATCCCAAATCACATTTCCCATTTGCTTGCCCCTCATCACTACACCAGGATGTAACAGGACGGAGGAAAGGATAAATCCAAAGAATTCCATGGAGTTCACATTGCAGACCAGCATGTAGGCAGTTCTCACCAAGGAATGTCAGCCTGTCACTGAGCAGCATGGACGGTCCCAAATTGTCAATGAGGTCCAAGTCAGAGAAACACCCCCTTTCACAATAGTCCTTAAGGAATCTGGGGAGAAAGTGGAACACAGTGAAAGCTTAGAGGGGAGAACATCATCCACATGCATTCTAGATCTCCTGATCCCTTCCCAGAAAACTTGACTGTACAACTGAGTTCCATCTTAACAGACCTCCTGTGGGAGTTTCAGAAGCCATCAAACATTCCCTGGAAGGAGCCAATGAACTGGGGTAACGTACATTTAACAGACACTTCATTTATTGTCCTGCATGGTGTGGTAGTTGCGATCTGTTCTTTAAAAGGAGCCAGTGAAGGAAGGCACTCAGGAAGCTGAGGCTGGTGGATGCATAAATAACACTCCCAGATCATAACAAAAGCTCTATTTTTCTGCTGTGTGAAAAAGTTGATAAGCAGCAGGAACAAAAACAATACTAAGAGCTTTTCATCTGTTTTGTCACAGCCTTCATTATGCTGCTTTTTGCAGAGCTGCTTCCTGTGATTTTTTTTTTCACCTTCTGTTGAAGGAAATACAACAATTCCCACTCCCCTCAAAGAACAAGTGAAAAAAAGCTCAACCCAAACCTCAGACCAACAGTCTCTTACTCATTTTTCTACTGCTAAAGACAGTGTTGCCTGGCCACCTCCCCAGGGTGTCATTTCAAAGTTGTACTTTATCAGTGCAGAGATTGGTACCTGCTTATTTCCAGTTATCAAAACCCACCTGACATGGGTTGCTGGGGATTAAAAAGCATAAAGAGAGTTGCCTGAGCTTTTGTCGAGACCTCAACTAAGTGTCAGCATCCTCCTCACTTCCATAACAACCCTCCCAGCCCTACAAGGTCAGGAATTGTGACAAGCTCACGCAATACCAGGGAAACAATAAAACTTTACCCCTCATTGCAAATGTTGTAATTGTGGGGTGAGATTTTTAGCAGAAATGGTGGCTTAAATGACTCCCACTGACCTGTTTGGAGGTTGTGTGGGGAACTGCCTGGTTACAAATAATCTGCTCAATAAAGCACAGGTGGGGATTATCCTCCACCCAAATCAGTCCCTGAGTCACTGTCCAGCCCATCAAACAGCTCTATCAGAGCAAGCAAAGGGCAGGGCAGAAGACAGAAATTGCTGAAAGAAATGTTTATCAAAGCAAGGTCTAAGAGGGTTGGATTCTTGGATGAAGCCAAACTGTTTTGTCTCCAGCTGTTACAAACGAAACCAGTGTAGAAAACATAGGTGGGGTACTGCAGAGGAGAGCACCCGAGGATGTTGTTTTCTACTCCACAAGCTCTGAGGGAAAGCCTGGCCCCACCAGCCAGCAGCAGCTCTCCTGGCCCTGGCAGAGCGGCTGCCCCGTGCCCCCACCCCGCCGTCCCAGGCTCACCGGTCCGAGATCAGCGTGGCAAACGCCGCGTCCTTGGCTCGGATGCTCCAGGACAGGGCCGAGCCCAGGCGGTTGTTCCGCAGGGCCTTCATGGCCATGATCTTACAGATGCTGCGGACTGGGGAGGAGACACAGGATTAGTTTCAGCAGTTTCACTCGTGTGTCTGCAAAACAGGGAGAGTGAAAATCCATCACCTTGCTCGTGCATCTGCCTCTGCTCGCAGATCCGCAGCACCTTGAGGGCCTTCTGCTCCGTGTTGAGGGGGATGCGCTCGATGTGCAGCTCCAGGTACACCCGCCCGTACTCCGGGCAGTGGTCGAAGTAATCCACCCCCAGCTGCCACAGGCTGGGGCAGGGAGAAAATCAGCACCATTCCCATCACACAAACCTTCAGTGAGCACAACAGTAAAGCCCCAAGGAGAATCCGAGTCTGCACCAAGAACTGTTAGCTCTGATTCACTCCGTATTCTGACCTGAAATGGCTTTTCCTGGAATACCACAGCTTTGGAATACCTGCAGCTCTTAAGTGCTTCAGTGCAAGTCACTCTGCAATGTGCAGGAGTGACTCTGCCCTGGTCATTACATGTGAGGGGCTCTCACAGACAGCTTTTCTTTCATTCAGGAAAGGAAATGTGCCAGTCCTGTAGGATCCCTCAGGGACACCTCTGCTGGAATTCTAACAGTGGCTTCTCTTTGCCACATGCAGTTCTTTGGTCTGGCTGCCTTGGTGTTAGTCTATCCTATGAGTAATAAAACAAAAGTCACTACCTGTGATGGGAGAAGAGGCCCGAGGCATATTCCAGCAGGAGGAATTCACGCATATTTGAACCAAAACTGGGGGGAAAGGGAGAAAATAAACCCGCATTATTATTTGCACCTCATTAGAAAAACATGCTGGCTTTATTTCACAAGTACGTTTAATTTCTGCAGCGTGTTTTCTCAGAAGCTATCTCAATCATCTTAATCCAAATCATCAATGCAAATAAATACCTACTAGAGATTGTGAGACTGCAGGAGTTTGCAGTGATCCAGCAGGTCAGTCAGGTGAGCCACAAACCACCAGTTGCTCAGGACAATGCTGTGTTTGAAGCAAAAAAAAAGAAAAAAGTAAGCCTACCACTGCCAAGGAACGTGTCAGGTTTTCCACAGGCATTTCTTACCAACACACAGCCCTGTTACAGTACAATGTCTGGCTGCAGCGTCCCAGACCTAATAGAATACATCTGATTGCTGCCAGGACCACAGATGTTTGCTAAATTCTTTGCAGGGAGGATCAGGTGGGCTGTACCCACATCCCCCACCCCAAATACACAGAAACAATACTGCAGAACTAGAGAATCAAAAACCTCCAAACTCAACCTGCATTCCTTGATCACTTGATGCATCTCGAACTCAAAGGCTGCCATTAAAATCATGTCCAGAGGCTCGGGGCTGCTCTCTCCACCCAGGAACAGGTCCATACTAGACTGTGGAACGAGACGACAAGACATGATAAATTCAGAAGTTGTGGGATGGTAAAAGCAAGACACTTGTTTGAATGTAGCAGCCTGTTTAGGTTATTTTATGGGAAATAACAGGTCAGAGAGACCAAATACAGTAACAAAAAAGATTTTTTCCCTTATTTTAGCATAAGAAAACTGGAAAACAACTTGTGAGAACATGACTGGTGCCATTAGACACAAAAGTGGGTCTTCAACAATTATTTGTCAACTTTATCAGTCTCCCAGTCCTCTTAGAAATTCCATGCAACATCTTACAGGGTAAGATTTCAACCCTCCCAAGGGTTTCCTTCAGTGCAGTAACCCTTGTATGCATGAAACTGGAGAATATAAAGGTAATTCTGTTTCCTACCTGTGCATAGAACCGCAGCTCCATTGGCTTCACAGTGGGATTGGAATACAGGAGCCGGGTAACCAGGAAGTGGTACCATGTGGTCATGAGTTCCTTCTTCTCCAGGATGGCATCCTCATCTCCCAGCAGGATCTGATGGGATAAAAACGCAGGAGTAATTCTGCAGATTCAGCAACATACACAGCTGTGCTGCAACTGTCCAGAGGCATTACTTCTGTTTTGCAGAGGGGAGGATTTAATCAAAATTAAGTAACAAAGATCCTCCTCAGGGCCCAGTTTGCTAATCAGCCTTACGGCCTTGGGCAGGAGGAGAAACTGATCTGCCCAGGCTTGCAAAGTCTGTTGCAAACCACAAACACAGGACAGGAGACTGACCTGAAATCTCCTGATTTAATGGACAGATCATCCAGCATATTAAAGTTACTTATTGCTACACAGGGCTCCTGAAATCCACAAGGACAGATTCACTACCTGTCCACAGTTTCCTTCCTTCCCAGCAAAAACACACCTTGCAGATGGACTCCATGTGGGGATTGGAAGCAAAGGTCCCATCCTGCAGGAACCGCTGACATTCCTCATGCCAGTGCTGCCATTTCAGCTCCAGCTCTGTCAGTGTCTGAGTGTTGCCAAGCTGAACAGAGGGTGAGATACAGGGAATAAAGGAAACACCATGTCAAATCACAAACAGGCACTTGGGCTGAACTCACAATCGTTCCTGATAAAAACCTAAACATGGGGCTGCCCATGATCTTTCTATCTTGGTTTGTCACCTAACAGGCTTTCACCTGAATTGTTGGGTCTTTGGGCAATTCAAGAATACAAATACTGTTACTAAAGGAATAAAAGTGAGATGTTCTAATGCAGAGTAATTCGTTACAGGGGACTCATCAGAGGTTGCTCTTTTGCCAGGGAAAGGCATGAAAAAATCCACGTTGTACATACACTGGGCATAGGCATCTTCTTCATCAAGTCATCCAAGATTTTGTACATGTTCATGGATGTGGGATTGGCAGTGGCTTCCTTGGAGAGCAAGTGCCGTGCTTCGTCCATTCGGCCTTGGAGCACAAAGACATCCACCTGCAGAAACGACCATCCATGAGCACCGCAATGGGCAAGGCCAAAAACACCCAGGGAGGGCATCAGAGGGGAATTCTAATTTGGATTTAGGCAAGTGAAGTGGAGTTAAAATGCTTAAATTGCTAATTCAAATACACAGTGTAAGTCTTGACCTCTATGGGTCATGAAAGTGGAAGAGGGATTGTAATGAGAGGCAGGAAGATCTTCGGAATGACTTTGTCTTCAAACCTATGTGGGCAGACAGCAGCAGTGCCCCAGATTCTGAGGAGCAGGCGAGTGTCAGGTAGGGAAGAGAAACAAAAGCACATAGGGACAAATGCTCTTTAGGAGTCTTGGAAGTGATGACACTCACCACATTCCAGAAGAGCTTGTGTTTGGATGGATTCTCACTGCTCAGAACTTCCCGGACCATGCTGTCCACATCACACACGTGGAGCCGCACCCAGTCCAGGAGGCGCAGCAGGAGGGGACCAGCTGTGTGCAGACAACATTTCCCCCTGATAGTTCCCACCTGTTTGTTCCCAAACCTCAGCCTTTGGCATCATTAGATGAGCTTCACTGATTGGATTTCTACCTCCCACACCCAAGTTACAGAGCCCCTCAAGGAGCCAGGCTGGGGGAACACCCTACTGCTGACAGGTTTCCCTGTGGCACATTTCAGAGAGAACAGCAACAAGGTCCTGCAGAAAACCCAAACCAGTTACTTGAAGAAATAAAAGGTGAGTGACTCAGATCATAAATCTTGCAATGCCAAAAGATAAATAGAATATTTCTGTTCATTGTAACATCAATTCATTACTAACGGAACATGAGAAAGAAATTTGGCATTTGGTGATTAACTTTTCTTCAGAATAAGTAATCTGTAATTTGTGAATCTCTCTTGAATTCCAGGGCTGTGCAAGTACTGTATTTGTTTGCGTAACCTGATTTCTTGAAAAAAACTTACTACTTTAAAATGCTGGCATAAAAAAACTGACTTCAAAAATGGCATCCTCAAGTTAAAGGAGTTGTATCAGAGCTGTGCAAATGTCAGATGGCATCAACGTATTTGATGCTTAAAGGTGTGTTTGTGCTTAGAAATCAAATAAATTTGCAACGAGTTTTGATATCCCTCTTCACTCCCCTTTTGTAAAACAATTTAAATCATAGTGTACTACACAGGAGGGAGAAAAGCAGAGACAAACCTAAGAGCTTGACATAATTCAGTATGAAGACAGCAACTAACAGAGGCAGAACGAGTATTAAAAGGCTTATTGACACTCAGCTTCTCACTATACTGTATTAAACTATGACACAATGGATCCTAAATACATTTTAAATAAATAAATATGCAAACAAAAAACCCTTCAGTCTGAACACCAGGAGAGTTCACTGCTCACCTGCAGCTGCTTCAACAAACAGTATCTCACACAGGTTCCAGATCAGTTCCATCGCAGAGAGAATGGAAACCTGAGGAAAAGCAGGGCCAGGTTTCAGAGTACGTAATTTTTCCAATACTGACATTTCAGAGACAGAAATTAAAAGACAGACACAGGCCATGACTTCTCCACACACACATTCAGCTCAGAAAGTATCGATGCTGTTTGTGTTCTGAAATGCAGCAATAATCAGTCACCAGTGGGCAATACCAGCTTTTTTGCACTTTAATAATGCAGAGAAGGAAGAAAGGACAACAGAGCAAGATCACTGCAGCTCATGGGACAAAACTGCTGTGAGCACTCTGCTCTTCCCAGACACTCCTGTGTGTCTGACAGCTGACAGTGGACACCCCGAGCTTGCTATGGGGCTCTGATGCAGCTGATTGGAATCTGAGTGTTCGAGAGGTGAAGGTTCAGACAGGCAACTCTGAAACTTTTCTGGTCAGTCAGCTCTGAGATGCAGGCAGGTTACCTGAGTGCTGTACTGGCCTTGCAGGGCAGGGTCCCGTGTTGAAACTGAGGGAACAAGAGAAGTCAAAAAGCAGCATTTAACAGCCCCTTCTAGGCTCATAAATAAAGACAATAATACCTGATTACTCATCAAGCACAGATCTAAATGAGCTTTTATATAAGACTTTGCGAACGTTTTTTATAAATCCTGTGCAAATCTGGGTATGGCTACAGGGCACAGATGAGTAACATCTCCCACTTTTAGGGGAAGCAACCTACGAAACTCGATTCAGTTTCCCATAAAACTGCTGTCCAATACATGAAATGTCCCCAAAAATCAGTTAAAACACAGAGTGGGGGAAAAATACTCTCTGATCAGATTTACAAACAAACTTTTAAATCTCTGGCATGAAAGTGGAGTATTGAGAATTACTGGAACCTACACATGCTATCGTACAGTAGCTGCAATAACTTACCATTGAAATGCTACTTTTATAGTCACAACTAATGTTTCCTTTTCTTGCAGCAGGAGAACAAACCAACTTACCAGCTGCCTGGTGCATGTCCTCCATGCAGGCTCTTATCACTGACCGGTAGTTTTTACTCACTTGAACCAATCTGCCAAACACAAAAAGGCTTTGGTTCGAGAGAGCCAAAGACAGAGCTGGAGTTTTAGTCTCATGCCTGCTGCCCACTAAAGCCTTGCAAGTCTCTGCAGCAGCAGAGGCTCCCAGCACTTGGGTGGATCCCACTGGGACCAGTGAGGCTGTGCCACACTGTACACAGGCAAAGGCTTGTCAGCTTTGTCACTGGAAGGACCAGAGCCTTGTTTTGTAACATCAGCCCAACACGGTCGTTGTATCTGCCCTGCTGCTGATTACAGAGCTGGCCAAAGCGGCCTGGCCAGTGGCACGTCCCTCCCTGGAGGGGTTTACGAGCCCAGGGCCGCGGGTGCCCCAAACACTCACTGCGCCTTCCGCGACTTCCCCGCCAGCTCCTCCTCGCTGCGCTGCAGCCCCATGAAGATGCCGTGCGACTCGTTGAAGAGTTTCCGCAGGGTCTGGATGTAGATGTCCTGATCCCTGCGCACCACGAACACGCGGGACGAGCCGGGCGCTTCTCCCGCGGAGTCTGCAACAGAGCCCGTCAGCACCCGGGCACCGGCGCCTGCCCTGCCCTGGGACCGGGATGGGGCCGGGACCGGGATGGGGCCGGGGCCGGCACCGACCTGCGCGCCCGAAGCGGGTCTCGCACACCAGCACCTCCGCGGGGCCCCAGGCGAAGCAGAGCTGCCGGGCCGACGGGTCCGCGCCCGGCACCACCTGCGGGGGGACAGCAGCGCGTCAGCGGCAACCCCCGGCCCNTGGATGGATGGATGGATGGATGGATGGATGGATGGATGGATGGATGGATGGATGGATGGATGGATGGATGGATGGATGGATGGATGGATGGATGGATGGATGGATGGATGGATGGATGGATGGATGGATGGATGGATGGATGGATGGATGGATGGATGGATGGATGGATGGATGGATGGATGGATGGATGGATGGATGGATGGATGGATGGATGGATGGATGGATGGATGGATGGATGGATGGATGGATGGATGGATGGAGGCCGCCCCATTGCGATCTACCTCATTTCCTTGTCAGGACAGATTTGGTGCTCTTTGGGTGTGGTTCTGGCCCGGGTGTGCGGTGCAGTGATCAGCTGGTCAGTCAGTGATCGGTTGATCAGTCAGTGATTGGTTGATAAGTCAGTGTTCACAGAATCACCGGATGGGTCAGGTCAAGTTGGAAGGGACCACAGTGGGTCATCAGGTCCCTCCTCCCTGCTCAAGCAGGGTCATCCCAGAGCACAGGGCACGGGATTGCACCCAGACGATTCTGGGACATCTCCAGTGAGGGAGACTCCACACCCTCTCTGGGCAGTCACTTCACAGCATTGTCTTTGTGCTCACTTCCTTGTCTGATTGCCATGTAATAATCAGTTTCTCTTGCTTTATGTACACCAAACATGCAGGGAGCCTCCGGGATGCTGAAGGTGGTGCTTTCTGGAGCTCATTGATAAAGCTGACCAATTATGTGCTCTGTGACTTCTGAGAGTTGCCTGTGGGTTGAAGAAGGACTCACAAGGGAGCAGGATCACAGCAGGAAGAACTCCTGCTGTGCCTTATTCAGTTGCTCAGGGTCCAGGCGGAGGTTTGTGCCCCCTGGCCTGGAGGCTGCCTCATCACCTTTCTGCTAATGCTGGGAGTTCACATACCATTCTATTCAACTTGAGTATCGCTTGAGAACTTGGTGTGATAAAACACTAACCACACTCCGCTCCTCTCCTCCCATCCTGCTCTCCTTCCCACCTCTGTGCTCTCCTCACTTTTTTCCTGTGCCTCCCAGTAACCAAGTTGTTCAGTGATACACTTTCTAAGACAAATACTAGCAGCGCTGTCTTGCTGACCTCACAGCTGGAACCAGTCCCTCTCAGGCTGGTGCTTTTCAGAGACGCTCACTTAAAAATTAATTTTTCAAGATAGCGTAAATCATTCGCTGTCCTCGTATGACAAATGCTGCAACACTCCACGGCTAAATTGCCCTTTTTTACTTATCAGCTGCTGCATCCATCATTTCCAATAAAAATAAAGCCAGCAGTTATCTCTGGCAGGAGCATGTCGTGTCACCAGTTGTGCTGAGAAAAGGAAGTGGTGGCTGCTCAGGTCAGGAGGAATGGCTTGTGTCAGGGTAGTTTAAATGCTCAGAAAGCTGCTTGAGAAACTGTCTCATCAGTTTTAAATACCTCCTCTTTTATTGTGGGTAAGGGTCCTGAGGTTGTTTTTTTTTTTTTATTGGGGATGTGCATGTATTGAAATCTCTGTTGCACAAAGATTCGTCTCTTGTCTTACAAAATGCTGCTGCTCTATGCTGCAGACTTCTGTGGATGTTAGTGGGAACTCCTTGATCTAAAACAGCATTCCACACATTACTGAAATGGCTCCAAATACAAATGAAAACTGCATGAAAACCCAGCAGTAAGAGGCCTCCTGCCTCCATTCCTCAAGGGTAAGGTGCTGCTTCTACAACTGCATCAGTTTTCTTGTGACTGGCAAAATAGAGGTAGAATATATCCTTGGCACTGTGTACGGAACCATGGTCCTGCCTGCAGCCCAAAGGCAGGTGCCCAGCCTTTACCACCTGTATTGCAAGGCCTCATGACCCCACAGAGTGCCCATCCCTCACTGGTCTTATTTTCTCTTCCTCAGCATGGAGAGAGAAGTGTTGATGGCTGAGGTGGTGGGTCTAGGAGTGGGACAGTGTCCTCTTCTGCTCCAGCATCCATCTGTGTAAAGAGACTCTAAAAGCTGGAACTCTTTGATCCTCTCCTGCTCATCTCTTGGCACATGCAGACCAATTTTCTCACTCAGTAGAAGCATCAGTGGCTTTTCCCACCTGCAGCATCTGGTGTTCTTAACTTGATGAGGAAGGTGGCTGGTTCCTGGGGAGGTCATCATGGGAAAGGTGAGTTTTAGTATGAAATCTTGACATCTCTTAGTCCTCTTCTGAACACTGGCTGGAGCTCTGCACGTATCTATAAGGGAAACCTTCCTGCTCACCTCTGGAAAAGGCTTCTGTGCCTGTCCAGTCCAAGTAATTAAGCAGAGATGGGAATGACCATGTCAGCATGGAACTTCATATTGCTCAAAAAGGCTTTGGAGTCCAGGGTCTGGGTCCAGTGAGGAAGGCAAAGGCAAAGAGAAACTGCATTGCTGTTTTACAGCCAGGAGGGAAAAAAAAAAAAAGGTCTGATGAAGATAGGAGTTAATAAGTTGTGAAATAGGAGGATTGGAAGCTATTTGGGGAACAGGGGGAATGATCAGCATCATGAACAGGGAAGGCACAACACAGGCAGAGCCTCAGGCAAAAGCTAATTTCTATTCCCAGGGCTAAGCCAGAAATAATGAAGAGCAAAGCCTGAGTAAAGCACTCAGATCTGCAGGGTTAGGCCAATGCACTTGTTTACACCTCCAAGTTACTGTTTGCTTTCTGTCCTTGCTTTGGACTCAGTGCAAAGTATCACACAGTTCTGAAGGGGATGGAGTTGCTTTTGTAGGCTTATGCTTGCTGATGGGCAGGAGCACATACCTTCTGCATGTAGCTGCCTTAATGTCTTAAAATACTAATGATTTAAAATCTCAGTGTGAAGGGAATGTATGTGGAATGCCTGTATTCCCTGCCCTCTTCACTAGAGACTGGTGAATTAAGCCAAAGAGCTCTGCAAGATCTGGATACACCATATATCTTCCTTATAAAACTGCTGTACAAGAATTAAACAAGGCATGGAAATATTTTAAGAAACAGCACGTGGATTATTTTTTTTCCTAGAGTTGGAATGTCTCAGGAATTCTTACCATGATACTTTCCCCATTCAGTTTTCTTCAGCTCTGTGCATTGAAGAGAAGCTGAAAGGGACAAAAAGCTTTGCTTTGCTCCCCTCTGCTGCAGCTCAGACCCTGCAGGACAGGCCTTTGTAGTTCCCAGTATGGCTTCTCCCCTGCCAGCTGGCCAGTCCCTTTGCAGGTTTCAGCACTGCTTATTGTCAGCTCCAGCAAGCCTCCAGTTCCTCAGAGTTCCCTCTGTTGCTATGTAAAAAGAAAAGCCACACAGAGATGAGGTTTGTCGGAACCTGCTCTGTGATTTGGGATCTGTGTAATTGGTGGTGAGGCCAATGTTGGTGCAGCTGAAACAGTTTGCAGCCTTTTTGAGCACATCTAACTCCTGCAGTGGCTGCGCAATCCCATATGTTCTCATAAAATCTGTCTTTTTTAGCACATTTGTTCTATTTGTGATGCTGCCTTAATGTGTGTCTCACTTGAAGCCATTCCTGCATTCAGTTCTTCCATGCCACGCTCAGGCCTTGACCAGTTTCATCCTACCTCCCAAAGAAGCACAGGAATCTTCAAGGAGGGAGGGAAAAAAAGTGAAAAACCAAAATAAAGCAGGACCATCATGCAATATCAGCCCTGTAACGCCCTTCCTCACACTTTTCTGTGATGTTGCATCATTTCTAAAAATAGAACATAAGGTCCATTGGGAATTGGCACTTGTCCTTTGTTCTGTGAACTACCCTGTGGGTTTGGAGTCTTGCTTAAAAAATCCACGGATGAGGTAGAAGAATAGAGTGGGGATTAAGGTGCTTTATTTCCTTGTCATGTAGTTCTGCTGCTTAGTCATGATGATGGATTTGAGAAGGTCCAAAGGACTTGCCCACTGCTCTTAGAGCTCAGATTAAAGGAGACTGATGAACCATCAGACACGAGAGGGGGATTTGGACAGAAGTACATGGTCTTCTCTAGCCACAGGTGCTTCTCCCTTCCCTGAACCTTAAATAAATAGAAAAAATACAGCATGGGTAATTAAAATCAGAGAAAACTGGCAGAAGCAAGTGATTAGAACAGTCTTTTGATGATAAATCAAGGAAAATTACACAGGTAGGAGCACAGCTCAAAGGAGTGTCTGTTTGAGTCACAGTCACAATTCGAAACAGTGTCTTGTGCCGTCTTGTGTCAGACTGAGCACTTCCAGAGCCTGTGAGTTTTCCAGAACTGACTCACGAAGACTCTACAAAAGGAGTAAAATACTAAAACTAAAAGCTTCTGTGAAATTTTAGATTGAATTTGATCTTTCAGAGTACTGCAGCAGAGGGAAAATTTTACAGTGAATGGGAGCCTGGACTACAAGAAGATGGTGAAAGGTTTCACAGCAGTTTTTTGAGGAAGCTCAGCTGGCTGCCTGGGCCATCCTCCCTGCCTCAGGTAGGGCTGTGCCTGTGGTATTTTCTCAACTGTGGACTCAGATGAAGGTTTGGCTTTACCTTCCTCTGCTCAGTGGGCATTACTGTTCCTCAATTTCCAGAAAACTGCAATTAAAAAATGCAAAAAACCAATCCCTGTGTCTGCACTCAGAAGGTAGGAGCTGGAATGTGAAGTGACATGACAAAGGCAGAGGAGGGGGAGGAGAACTGACAGTGAAAAAGGGAATCTGCAGCCTGCACTCTGCAAAGTTTCTCTTCACTCCATATTTCACTACCTAAGTAGATTATTATGGACAAGGCACATCTCTGAAATGGTGCAGGAAGTTTTGTCATGCTGGGAGCAGAGGGTGTGTGTGACCACATGGCCACCTCTGTGCTGTGACCCAGAGTGTGTTCCCACACAGAGCACCCCCACTGTGGAATGATGCCCACTGGGGAAATCCTTCCAAGGGTCATTTTTGGGGTGTTCCTTTTCCATCTACATGATGTGGAGAAACAGTTGACAAATTATGGTGGTGGGTGTAATGCTGAAGAAAAAAAGGCACCAAAACCATTTAGTGGGAACTTATGAAATCCCTGGAGTTATTGAGAATTTCCTCCTCCCTTCCACTGGAATGAACTTGAAGGAATCATGTGGTATATCCTCTGATATATGTAGTGTAATTGCTGGGGTGCTGCATCATGCCTTCAGCTTGCTGAAGAACATGAATAAACCTTGACTGAGTTTAGCTCAGCTGCAGGTGCATTTTTGGTTCCCTCAGCAGACACTGCAGCTCTCCCAGGGCAAACCCTCACTGAGGCAGCCCAGGAGGTCTGGAGGGCACTGTGTGGGTGCTGGACCCCAGAGCCCCATCAGCTCATCCATGACACAGCAAGGGACACGAGCAGGGGGGTATTTGAGGAGGCCCAGGATGAGGCCGAGACCAGAGATGTCACAGAATCAGTTAGCTGAGACCATCGAGTCCAACCCATGACCCGACACCACCATGTTAGCTAGAGCAGGCCACTGAGTGCCACGTCCAGTCTATCCTTACACACCTCCATGGACGGGGACTGCCTCACCTTTCATTGGAGCTGGCGCTGATCAGGGGAAGGGCTGTGTGGGGAGGGTGCCGTGTGAGGCTCTGAGGGGGCTCTGAGGGGGCACTGGCGGGCGGCCCGGCGCCTTTCAGGCTTATAACCTGAGCAGGCCCAACATGAGGGTGAGACAGGGGGGCAGTCAGGGGAAGGTGTGTGTGTGGGGGAGAGCGGTGCGAGGCGCCCGAGGGGCACTGAGAGCTTCGGCCCGGCGATGCTGAGGGCATTTCCGACCTGAGGAGGCCGATGACGAGGGGGACGGTGGGGCCGAGGCGCGTCGGGGCCGCGGGCGCTGCGAGGGGCCGTGAGGGCGGCGCGGCGGCCATTTTGCGGAGGACAATGCCCGCCGCGCGGG
>VWZG01012340.1:1095930-1149844 GCA_013396735.1 Grallaria varia | reverse complement strand
AAATAGAAGTCAATTTTGTTTTTGTTTTTTTTTTTTTTTTTTTTTTTTTTTTGTGAATGTTCTGCTAAGCCAAAATTGTTTGATTAGGCAAACTGCAAAGTACTGAACTACTTAGTAATGCCTTGGATTGAGCTCTTTTTGTCAGTCTTTAATAGAAGCATCAATGTTGTTGCAGTAGTTTACTTAAGACTCTGTATTTGAATGCTTTTTGATGTAAACATTGACTTAAAAAGAGCAAATAATTTCATTAACCATTCAGTTTACCATGGTATCAAATGGGAGATGCTTGGAATTATAAAACAAAAATAAAAAAATGAGTTCTGGTTTTGGGTTTATTTAGCTGTGCTGCTGGAGATTCCAAGCTCTGCTTTACCCCCATTGTGCTGTTCCTGCTTGGAAGGGGAAAAGTCTGGGAATACTGAAGGAAGCTAGTGGTGATGATGTTTGACACAAGTCTTTTCCACAAGGTTGTTCTTGGGGAACTTCTTGGGGGAGTTTAGAGGTTGCAATGATGCAGGGATGTTCATGGGATATTACCTGTCAAACCCACAGCGTTCTCTGATGTCCTAGGAGTGTTCCAATATTTGGTAGTGTTTGCAGTGTTAATGCTCTTTTAAATTTATCAATTTGTTAGAAAGAGGTCCCTTTTTGGTGGTAGTGTTTGTAATAGTTAATTCAAGAAGTGATTATTATATGTGAAGTCTGTGCCTGCTTGGTCTGGAAATTCTTTGTGGCAGAATGGTGGGTCTGTACATTTAGCTGATCAATTGTGATCTGTTTGACTTCTGTCAGGATTTGACACATTTGATACTACATCAGCTACATGTAATGGAGATACAGGGAAAACACGGTCTGTTTTTGCAGTTGCTTTTGACTCTGTAGCTGAAGAATTTAACCTATTGTGTGCCAGGAAATGCTCCTGCTAAGCAGAGTATTTCTTATTATGGTTTGTATCTTGTAGACTTCTGTGGTGTATTGCAAGGTTGAAATTCCCTCTTGCGAGCAAATGATTTCATATCCAGACTCACAAAGGCCTGGAAAATAGACTTTGATGTTAAAAAAGGAGGGTGGTGGGGGAATATATATTAACACCTTTTTCCTTGGTTACACATGGCGTACATTGCTCTTTGGCTTTAGAATCTCTGGCTTTTGAGCTGGTTAAACTTCTGATATCAGTGTATAAAATTCTTTCAACTTGATGTCCTGCCAAGAGTTTTCCCAGGAGAAAGCTGTCTTTATCTTGTTTGGCCAAAAAAAGGTGTTTGGACTTGCTGTAGTTTCTGAAGAAAGGGTGAGGTCTCCTTGAATATGATTCTTTTTTTTTTCAGTTCCACTTTAGACTGTGAAGCTCAAAGCTCCCTGTTGTATCTTGCCTAGTATTTTTTATTTCCTGAGGCAAGAGAAGCCAAGTGACAGGTACTGGAAGAGCTTTTAAAAACAATGTCTTCATTTCCTGAATTAGTGGAGCGTTACTTCATCTGTCATGAACTTATGTGCAGGATTCACCTACGTTTCTCCATGTCTCATTGCTGTTACCTGGATTTGTTCCTCATATTTCTGAAATCATTAACAGTACTGAATGGTGTTGTGTAAGGTGGTGACTGCAGTCAAAAATTGATAAAATGGTCTTGTCTGAGATGTTTTCTCGATTAAACAACCAAGAAACTGTCTCGAAAAACTTCAGTGACTTAGTTCCTCGAGAGCCTCAAACATTGAATTTCCATTAGTCTGGCAAACTGAAGATGAATTCTGATTCTGGTTCTGATACATAACGCATTTGTATACCAGTAAGCAGAAATACTGAATTAAAAAAAAAAATAATTTTTCTTTAGAATTCTCCTTGAATGGTCTTGCAAATACTTTCATGTCAGAACTATTTGCTTGTCTGTACTGCTCCTCTGGTGCTAGAAATTTATTTGTGGATTCTTGATTGCTGGAATGTCAGTGGTTTTGCTGTGACCATCACTTAGCTAAGGGAGCTACTGCCAGGGATGATGATGATTTGGAAGTGGTGTGAAGTGCAGGGATATGAAAAATTTGGATCGAATTGTTTGGAGTTCACTTTGGTGTTTGGCCTGCCTTGATTTGTGACAGTTCTCATTTTTACATGGGTAGCCATACGGACTGCTATAAGTCCTTGTGTCAGAGGGGAAAGAAAAACTGGGCAAAGAAATCTCGTCAGGCAGGTTGGGAGGTAAGTTTTTCATGTTTATTAAACAGCTGGGATCTTTCAAGAGCCTAGGTAAATTATATTATTACCCACAATTTTCAAATAACGTGTTCTAAAGTGATTGCCATGCAATTTAGTTAATATTCCTCCCATGGCTTTAAAATTAAAAAGAATGGAGTAAGTCATAATTGGATACAATCCCCTGGCGAGTTCTGTGGGTGGTGAGACTCTGCCTTCAGGGTATCCTGGGGCTCTAGTCCTTCAACAGTTTCAGTTGTGGAATGGACACCACATTTTTAAAGATGGAACCAAAATTGTTTGTTTCAGGTACCTTTAGTAAGGCCTTTTTATTCATGTGCAGGGCAGATAATGACAGATGTTAACACCTGAAAATCAGTGCCTTAGTTTACCTGCACCCTGGGGATGACACCCATCCAGAGGGAGCTCTTGTGAGGGTCGGTGTTGAGTGCCCTGAAGTGCTGGTTCAAAAGGGGTTCTGGCAGTGCAAGGCTGCTCTGAAATGGAATCTGCTAAACTGTCAGCACTGTAAGGAAATACTCCAAGTGGTAACATGAGAGGGATTCCTGTACTGGTGTATGGAGGTGTTCTCAACAAAAGAAAAACCCCTGAAGTAACACTAAGATAATTGCTGCTCTGAGATAACTGCAATATCAGAACAAGTACAGCATGTCTATGAGGGTTAAGGTCAAAGTGAGATGTTTTTCTAACAGGAATATTCCTTTCCAGTACCTTCACTTCATTACTTCCAAGTCAGTGTAACCTAAGTGCTGTTGTTTTTCTGTTGGATACTGGTTCTGTTGTGTCTGTTACTGCAACATTAATGTGACTGCCTTGAAGAGAGGAGACTTCCTAGGCTTCAGCCAGTTGGAAATAACTGGATTTCTAAGGAATAGCAATTTGTTTTCAAAGCTAAAAATGAAAAATGAGATAATTCCTTGATCATCATCTATTAAAATAAAAGTGAACAATAAATTGAAGTATTTTCATTAGAGTTTTAGATTGTGGCCTCTTCTGAATAATGTGTGTGAGCTGCTGTGATGGACTGATGTGGGATACTAAAATTGGATTATTCTTAATGATATTACCAGTGTAATTAATACATTCCCTTCTCTAGATTATTGAGGTTTGTTCATTCTGACTATAACCAGTTGCCAAACTAAATGTGTTCTGATGGGGAATAATTTAATCCTGTAACATTGTCTTGCTTTTTTGTACTTAGTGTCAGAATGAATTGGTGGCACAGCACTTCTGGGTGGTTAAGATGTAGGAGTGTGAGGATAAGCAGGAGATAAAAGATGGAATTTTGATCCCTGTTTTCAATTTTTGGTTGCCCCTCAAGCTGCTTAATTACAGGGGTTTCCTGGTTTCTTCCCTAGCAGCATGGGATAGTGGTTTGGCTCTGGCATGGAGGTGCTGGGAGCCACAGCTGGTGTTTATGGAGTGGCTGGAGTCCCTTTGAGGGACGAGTTTTCCCTCATCCCTGAGGAATTTCAGTTTACGTAGGAGGGGTGAGATGGGGCTGGTGGTGCTGGGAAAGGAGTGGCTGATTGTCAGCAGAGATCCCAGAAGGGAAGGTCATCAGGTGCTGGAAAAAGACAAAGGATAAGTTGGTGAGGAGCTGCAGTGGAAATGAGGACTGGGGGAAGAGCTGTAGGTTTAACCAGTCCTAATATGAGGATGACTTTGGAGCGCTGAAGAAGTCTCCAAATTATATGTTACAAAACAGTAAAAATAGTAGTTTCTCCTTTGGAAAGGAATGTTCTTCAGGGAGACCTGGATGCAAAGGACCATCTTTGTGGTGAATTTTGTGCTGGTTTTGTGGTTTAGATCTCCCCCTTCCAGCATCCAGTCCATGGATCCCATCAAAGCACATTTGATGCCCTGCAAGGGCTCTTGAAGGATCACCTGATAAAGAAAACTTCATGGTTTAAGCAATCTTAAGCAAGACAAAAGGGGAATGAAAGGAGCTTTTGGGCTACTGATTTACCCTTCCAGAGATGCCTTTTTTTCCACTAAGGAGCAATACTTTGGAGTACACTGGTAATGCTGGATGCCCAGACAAGAACAGCGGCATGAATTGGCCACTCTGCTTTTTGTGTTGCTCAGTTGTCCAGATAAGTCTGGACATTGTTGTTCAGTCTTCCTTCCCAAACAGTGACTGACTGCTGGGAACTTTTTGTGAAAATAGAGGCACCAGAGCAACTTACACAACTCCTGCAAATGACAACATCAGCTCAGTAGGATAGACCATTGGATCTGTAGGATACCATATTCCGTGGAACAAATCCAGCTGTGGCAAGGGTTGTTTTTTGTCTGACACTTCACCTTCAACTGTGAATGAGCTGAGGAAGGAAGAGAAAACTGAGTCAAAACCAATTTTTTTTTTTATTTCCTTTTTTTATACCATGTGCTTGGAATACAGCAGGAATGTTCTTTGTGACTGTCACAAGTGGCAGAGACTGGCATGGAGAAACCCTTGGTCATGGGAGGATGACCAAGCTGAGGCTTTTCTCAAACCAGTGGCATCTCTCCTCGCCTAACCCTTGCATTTCCTGGAGTCTTGTTCAGACTTCCAGATGCTTTATGAATTCCTTGCTGGTGGAATTTCAACAACAGGTGGAATTGTTTGGTGTCTGAGTCTTTCAAACAGCTGCTGAGAATTGTTCTGGTCAAGTGTCATCATCCTGAGATGGATCACAAGTCCAGTTTCTGTAGCCATCTTCATAAACCCCTTCATGTTGTTATGGATGAATAATCAGCAAAGCAGTTTTTATTTAAAGGCCACCCTGCATCCAGCACTGAGAGAGATCAGTGCAACCCCCTGGAAAACACTTGAAGGTTTAGAATTTTAAAGCTGTGCGCTAAAACTGGCTTTGTCAGAGGGAATGGGTTTTTCTTCATCTTGACTTTAAAAAAATGGCTCTTTTGTGTCTCAGGGGTACAAATTTAAGAGTCAAATCCTGTGGATTTAAATAAAAAGCATTTAGATGACAAAATACTTGTGCAGGTTCTTGAGAGAGCAGATGCTGTACCTGTGTGCAGGTAGGTGTCATTTGACTTCTTAATGCCCAAGCCTAAGGGATAATAGAATTAAAACAATTGTGTCATGTTATTTAAAATTTCCCTTTAATCTACCTCTAGAAAGATGTGATGCAACAGAGGTTTCCCTGGGGATCTAAATAGTGGCTGGAGCTTTTTTTAAAAAACAAGATTTTCTTTTTAATGGATCCTAGACTAGGAAAAATAAAATTCTGTGGTCCTATGGGTAGTTTTAGCAGTTCAGCTCTTCCTGTGTTGTTAATATTAAAGCTGGTGATTATTCAGACACTGGACATCTCATGTTGGACATGGAGTGAAGCAGCACAATCCGTGTGTTTTCCAGGCCAAAAAGAAACATTTTTCTAGAGAAAAGTGTTTTGAGGGTATTAAGGGTTGCTGGTAGTGCAGACTGGGAGGGATGGAACAGACAGGGGCTTGCTTTCTCTTTCATCCAATTGCTAATTGAAGTAACATTTGCAGTGGGAGGTTCCAATGTGAAGATTTTGCAGTAGAAGTGATGATCAAGGAAACATCTGTGTGTGTGGAAGTTGCAGGGAGTTCAGGAAGCTCCCAGTCACCAAATCAGGGGTGGCTGTGACAGATGGGTCAAATGTGATAATTTAAACTGTGCTGTGAGAGTTTTGTGCTGGTGTTGGTGGGAGATGCAGGACACAAAATGTGAAAGCCTTGTGCTTTTAACAGGTGAGCAGCATTGCTGGGCTTTGTACTCCAGCTGCCAAAGAGGGGCTGGAACTCAATTTTCATGCAGTGATGCAAAATAATACACTGATACTGCAAGTGATTTTATTCCACGGTGTTTTGGGGGTGTGTTCCCTGCCAGCCCTGTGTCCTGCAGCCCTTGCTCTGTCTGCCCTCCTTGGTGTTGACAAAACCACCACCTCCCACACTGTGCTGGGCTCGATCAGGCCTTTGTGGAAAAAAAAAAAACACGAGAATTTTTTTTAATAGGACCTAGATTGGTAAAAAATGAAATGCTGTGGTCCTGCATGTAGCTTTAGCAGCTCAGCTCTCTCCTGTGTCAATACTAAGGCTGATGCTAATTCAGACACCGGACACCAACACAGTGAAGTAGCTCATCCCTGTACCTTGGAGCTGCTCCGTGACGCCTCCTGAGGCACCTGCAGGGCCGGGCACGGCCGCGGGCGTGAGGGAGCCGGGCCTCGCGTCGCCAAGTGTGTGCCGGGGAGGGGCGCTGGTGGCGCGGGGGTCCCTGAGGGTGCGTCCCCAGCGGTGTCTGCGGGGACGGGGTGGCTGAGGGGGCAGCGGGACCCCCGCCCGGCGCAGCCGCTCCCCGCAGCCCTCAGCGGGGGCAGCGCCGCGAACATTTTTGTCTCGCCTCACGCGCGGCGGAGCCAATCGCAGCGCGTCGCAGAGTGAGTGACAGCCCTCCCCGCCAATCCTCGGCGAAGGGCGTCGCCACCCGCCCGCGGCTAATCAGCGCAGAGCAGACGTATTGCTTCGCCAATGGGCACCCGGGGGTGAGGCGAGGCGCCTCGGGATGGACGGTGAGGCGGGACAAAGCGAAGAGTGGCAGGGCGTAGCCCAATGGTAGACCGCGACTGCGTTTGAACCGTCCAATGAGACGGCAGTGAATGGGCGGGGCTGGGGCGGATATAAAAGCCGCGGCTGTGCGGGCGGCGGCCGCAGTTGTCAGCGGCAGTGCTTGCGCCGGGTGGGAGAAGCTGCTCGGTCTGCGGGACCGCCACTGCACAGAGCCCCTTCCCCGCCCCTCCGCCATGACCACCACGGCCACATTCTCGGGCATGGACCCCAATGGCAGGAACAGCTCCAGGTCCGCGGGGCGGGGCGGCTCGGGCGCCGCTGGCACCCACATGGCGGCGGGGCGGCATGAGGGGATGCCTTGCGGGGCGGTGCTGGGCGCGGTGCTGCGGCGGGGCCGGCGGCGTGCAGCCCCCCCGGGCGGCTGGGCTGGAGGCGGGGGGCACAGCGGCGTGCCCGCGGGGCGGTGCGGGGGCTGCCCGGCCCCGCTCGGTGCGCCAGTGCGGCCCCGCCACCGCCGAACAAAGAAGGGAGGCGACTCCCCGCCTTCTCCGCGCAGCCACGGCGCGGGGGCGGGGGGCACCGCGCCCCTCCGGGCCCCGCCGCCATCCCCGCCGACCCCTCGGCCCGCCGGGGTGGGGCCGGGCGGGCTCCATTGTCTGCAGGGGTCAGGAGGCGCCGGGGGTCGCCCCTTCCCCGGGGCCGCGGGGGTCGCCCGGTGATGGGAGGGGCGTGGCGGGGGGAGCGGAGCCCGGGTGGAAACAAAGGGAAACTTGGCAGGTTGGGGATGGGGGAGATGCGCGGCGCTGGTCGGGCACCCGCGTCCCCCGGGGCGCCGCCGAGAGCATCCCCTCGTCTGTCCAGGCGGTCGTGGGTTTTTTGCTGTCAGGTTTTGGCCTGACAAAGCGGATGCTTCCTGTTTCCTTTTAGCCTTCCAGGGTGTGTTTTAAAGTGAAAAGTACCCTTTGCATACCGTGTTCCAAACCCTTCACCAGAGCCCTTCCCGGCTGGAGCCGAGGGTGGGTTTTGAGTGGACGTCGCTGGGTACCAGGTGGAATTTTAAGAGCAGCTCATTGCTCGGAGTGTCAAACGTGTCTTTCACAAAGCGTGTTGCAGCATCTCGAGGCTGTGCGAGGCTTATAATAAAATCTGCCTTTAGCTGAGGTTGGCGAAAAGGGATTATTTCTTTTGAGCAGTTTGAGTGATGGCTTTTTTTTTCCCTTCAGTTGCCTCTCCTGTTAATGTCATTAAGAGTGTCAGAGGAAACTGTCGTGTCCTTAACAGAGCGCTGGTTTCACTGCTCTGCTGAAATAGAGGGGCTCTAAGATGTGGGAATGTGCCCTGCTTTGAACAGACTGTTCTTCAGATTAACTGCAACAGATGTAACTAACAAAATAAACCTTTTACATGGAGACATTTTGTCGGGATAAAAAAAATAAAGGAGTGATTCAAGACCATTTCACCATATCTGTCAATTCAGAAAGGAGACAAAACAAGTAATGAAACATCTCCTGGGAACCTCTCATTAGCAGTTGAGCATCAGTAATTAGAACTTAGGAGAAGAATTTTGTAAGGAATAGTGCTTTGCTGGTTAAGTAACACTAAATATCCATGCCACACACCTTTGGGAATTTCCCTTGCCATTGTGGTGTTTGAGCTCTGTAGGCTGGAGAAGCGTTTTTGTGTTGCATCTGGAATTTTACAGGCACAAGTCTCCAAATATCTGAATGCTTTACCCGCACTGATGACACTGTACAATCAGACGCACTCTTTGTGTTGAATTCCCAGGTTTGGAGCATTAACAATTCCTGTTATAGTGTTCTAACTTTGATTTATTAAATTATTTTTGAAGAAAAGGAAGAGTGCACCATCTCTAGCTTGTCCTGGCATTCATTTTGGAGCACTGCATGTCTTGAAAAGCCCAAGAAACCCCAAATTCTGTTTGGGTCCTCCCATGTCTCTGGGGATTTTGACAGTTCTCACATACACAGTTTTATTCTCCTGGCTTTTGTCTGGCTTCTCCAGATAACACAAGATCTCATACTTGGCAGTAAGATCAGGAGGAGTTTACATTTTAAGATTTATTTTGGTGCTGCTGTTAATTTTAGTTGATTTCTGCAGGTTGGAAAGCAGACTGTAATAAAGCTCCTGAAGTACTAAGCAGGTTCCTTTGGTGTCTGTGTAACAGCAGATTGTTAGATTTGGGTTACTTATCTGGAGCTTTGTACACGTGTCTCTCCTAATAATAGTCAACATAAAGCTGTTTGATTGCACCTTTTACCTCCAGACCAGCACGCTGCAGACTTGAGGGTTTTTTTGAGGGAACAAATCTAAATAAAGGCTGCAGCCATCAGTGGTGCAACCAGTCTTTTGGCTCATACGCCAGACTTGAGTCTTTGCTGTGCTGCCAGTTTGAGGATTGATGTTAACCTTCACAGAGTTCTGTTTAAAAAGCTGGAATTTGACATGCCCACGTACTTATTTTTCATTTGGCTCACACCGAGGACTGGTGGCAGCAGCCCTTGGTGACACTGAATGAAGCAAGGGCACGCGTAGAGTGCGGGAGCGTTTTATTTTTGTAAGTGCTGCTAAAGTGAAGAGTAGTGGAGACACAGTGCCAGGATGGAATTCTGGCAGGAGCTTACCTGGGTGGTTCAAATGATGCACCAGAGCCATGACAGCCTCTGCTTTATGGGCTGGAGTGCATCTTTCAGCAATGGTACAGGTTCTAAAGCTGCCTCTCTCTGCAGAGTCCTGCGTCCTCCTGGAGGAGGGTCCAACTTCTCATTGGGGTTCGATGAGCCCAAAGAACAACCTGTGCGAAGGAACAAAATGGCATCCAGCATCTTCGGGACTCCTGAAGAGAACCCACCTTCCTGGGCTAAAACAGCGGGTAAGACCACGGTGCTTTGTTTCCACCTCTGCTGCGTTGCATTGATTCCTTTGGTGTCTCAGCCTGAAGCCACTGGTGTGTGGAAACCAGAGTTGGCTTCCTGCTTGGTACCTTCAGGCTCTAAATGATGTCTGCTTGCAGGGGATTGTTTGTTTCTCACAAACTGCTTCCAGAAGGGGGTTTTTAATGCAAGTCTCGGGCTTGTTGCAAGCAGAGAATTGTATTTGGGATGCAATTTCTCCAAGTTAATCAAGTCACAGTACAGTGAACTTGTGTCTTACTATTCAGAGGAAGTTTAGTCTTGCGTTGTTCTCACAGCTGGGATTAAACTTCCATTTCTGCAGAGGACAGGTGGCTTTGGGACCCTAAATCCCATCTGTTTCAATGACACTTGCACTGCATGAGATGCTGCTGTAAGACAGCATTTTTTTTGTAAGTTATTATCTGAAAGACCAAGACCCAAGACTTTTTAGAATGGTAAAGCTTGAATTTAAAACAAACAAACAAACTTTTCCCCAAAGTACCCAAACTTTTGTGTTCTGTTTTCCCAGTAAGTTTAATTTACAACCTGATTGGAATCAATCCATTCTTATAGGGGCTAAGCCAGGTGAAACCAGAGACAAGTGTGAATCATCTGGACCACAAAGAACAAACTCAACTGAGGCGAACTGTGGAGACTTTGTAGATCCCAAGGTCAGTACCTGACTATAAAAAGAGCCTGATAATGGACAATTCACACCCTGTGTGGTGTTGCTTTACAATTGGTGTTCACACAGTTGCCAGCATTGTAGGATTTGATGCTTTGTTCTCAAATCTGTTTCTTCCTGAAGGTTGCCTTTTCCACAGGATACTCTTATATGTATGTTGAGAAAGGGCTGGATTTTTCACACGGACCACTTTTTAGAGCTCCAAACTAGTCTTGTTGCTAAGACAGTAATGAAGTGCTGTGAAATATAATTTCATCTCTGTGTGTGATTGTGGGTTTAAACATTTTATAAACAATAGTTACCTACAGCAGACTCTGCATGGGTCTGACAAAGAATTGGTTTCACATCCCAACAAGTTCTTACGTCAGTAGCATCAATGCTTGTATAATTTGTTAGTGGTTTTAATAATACCATCAGGTGTATTATTTTCCATATAAACTGTTCACTTGGTAGCAATATGGAGCATGACTTGTAGTGTTAATAGTGTCAGTTAAGTGAAATTTGCTAGATGTATGATTACATTTAATGGGAAAAACAAGATTCCTCTGAACAGCAGTAAATTCAGTAAAAAAACAGTAAGTCCTCTGAACTTAGAAACACAGACACGTAAGGTATCCTGCACTTGCATGAACCAATCTAAGTGGAAAAAAGAAATCTTGTGGTTTAAAACTCCAGCTTTTGGTTTTCTGAAAAGAGCTTACAAATAGTTGATCTCAAATGTTACAGCAGGCACCTGTTGTCTTATGTTTTATTTTGGTAATTGACATCAAACATCACAACCCATTTTTGTTATTAATAAGAACTTAAAGTTGCAAAACTGTTCTTTGTTACAGAGACTGTCTTGTTTCAATTTAGCCAATATAAGTGAATTAAATGTATAGCTGCTACCACATTTTCTGCTCAATTGTGTTAAGCACTGTGGTTCTCAGCTTTGCAAACAGATTCTTCCCATGTGGAATACTTTACTTTGGTGCAGTAGTTCAGCTGCCAACAGCAGAACCTGGAGCTACTGAGGTAAATTTATCATTTAAGGTGATAAATTTGTGTCAGTTTCTGTGCTTTTTTTATCCCAATTTGTGCAGTTTTGCTGTGTAATTAGCAATGTTAAGTCTATGAAAGCTGATAAAACCTCATGCCATTGAGGAACCTTGGCTGCTGCTGGAAGACTGTATCTTTGTGTCAAGCTGCAGCCTGTGAACCGACTTGGTGTATAAATAATGTTTAACTGTTTACGTAGTGAAGGAAACTTCAGCAGCAACATCCAAAAAAGCTGATCAGCATTTCACAAATGAAACTAAATATCCTGGATAGAACAAATGCTCTTGGCCTTGTTAACAGATACATGTTTGGTGCTGCAAAGAGTCGCTCAGTAGATAAGAGGACACTGAACAGCTTCTGGCTATCAGTGTAATTTTTTTGTCCCTCCTGCTCTGCAGTGAGGATGTTCTGGTTCCTGTCAGTGGTGCCTGATGCAGGATGCTGTGCACAGCAAAGTGTTTGTGCCCACCCATGTCCTTCACAGTGTGAGGATAACAAGTGTTACATGTGTCTTTAGGATTACTTTGGCACTGCCTATCTGTTTAGACTTGGTAGTATGTTAGGCAAATAAACAGCAGATTAAATTATTGGTCAGTCTTTAAGAAATGGTCCTTACAAACACATAATTCCAGTCTGCAGAACTCTGTGTGCAGAACCCACCATGCCACTGTGATGTTTGTCCCTAAGAGTCTGTGGCTGGTCTAAAAGTGCTTCCATAATCTGTGACTCAGAATGTGGTGCCACACAGAGCAGTGTGCCCAGCCATCATGGTGCTGTGGAGTATCCACTCCGCGGAAGGGGAAAATCCATTGTGAAATGTGAGATTGTAACGTGTTTCTCCCTTTTTTCTAGGGAGGAGATGTTGGTGGTGAAGTTTCTGGTGAGTAACTTCTTCGCACTCCTCTGGAGAAAGCCTTTTGCAGATGCTTTTTGCAGTGGAAGAGGATACAGGATATCTAAATGGTCATTTCTCTTAGGAGAGAGGCAGTTGGGGTTGTTCTGGAATCCATCAAATCAATAAAGTGACTCAACTGCTTCAGGGGAGTGTGGGTATGGAGTGAAATGGTGGAGTGCCTTTGAATCATCAGGGTGAAAAGGAGAACAGTCCTGCTCACTTATTTTGCCAGCAGCTGTTGGTGTAAACATTTGTCTGAGTACTAGAAGGCAAGGTGGAGACTGACTTGCAAAGATTTCAGTGATTGAAAGACTACACTGCTGTTAGTGTAGCTTGTAATTAAATAGGACAGTCAACTTAATTGATTTGAGTTAAAAATTGCCTTCCCTCCTATTGTCTTCTCATACAGCAAACTTTACTTTCACAGAAATAATCAAACCCAGCTACTGCATCTGGAAGTGTCTGCATTAACTGGCTTTTAACTTCCTGTTGCCTTTAAAATGCTGATTTTTGCCGAGGAGGTTGATCTGCATACTGCAAATTTCCTGTAAACAGAGGCCTTTCCCCTAGCAGCAGTTGCCACCCTTCAAGTGTTTGTTCTAGCTCTGAGGCTGTAAATCTCTCCTTTGTGAGATTCACCTCGGGAATAGCTGACTTCCCGATGACAGGAATGTGTGTGTTGACTGCTGCTTTCCAAGTGCTACTTTCAACACCTAAGGCTGGTGGGATATCACTGAGGCCATTAACAGCTCCATGTCCTGAAAAGACCTGCTGGCATGGGGAGAGCTTTCCCAGAACGTTTCAACCACCTCTAAGTGGTATCTGTGCCCAAAATAAGTGTTGCCTCTTTAGCAGGCAGCTTCTAATCAAACTATACCGGATTCAGGATTGCTTTCCCATGTCTGGCTGATCTTAATTAGCACTGCAGGCATCTGGAATTTATGCCTCGAGTAGGAGGATGTGGTTTGCTAATAGAAGTAAACTGCTCGGAGGGCTCTTCTGCTTTTCCTGGTGCTTGTTTAAACCAGCTCCCCATGGGGCAGAGGAGATCCCACAATCAGCAGTGAGGTGAGAAGGGCTGGGATGGGAGGAAACACAAATAGGGCTGTCTGGGATCAGGACAGCTGAAACTTGGGAGTGCACAGTGATATTCCTGACTCTTAAAAGCTCACATTTTCATAGGCAGTGTATTTGTGTTTTGGTTTGTTTCTGGTAAGTGACAGTGAAGCAAGTTCTTATCAAGGACCAATTAAATGTTTGATGGGAGGTGGTTAAAAAAAGTGTTACCGGAAAGTAATTGAGGTTGTTTCCTGTTGTGGCCATGAGTAAAAATTACATTTTTGAAGATGGCCAAGATGAAAAAAAAATTACAGGTAAAGCTTTGAATGTTAAACTTTCACCGATGGTACTTAGGAGGGAGTAGAAAGTTAATGCTTCCTAGAAATGGTGTCTGGGGCAGATCCCTGAGCATCCTGATGGATTGGTAATTTAATTTCATCCGTTGATAACTGTGGGTATTGGAGCTTATTGGAGCCCAGTCTCATTGAGCTGTGCCACTCCTCCCCTTGATGTTCCTGCTGGGCTGGTGAACATCCCACCTGGCACACCTGTGACTTTGTACTGGATTTGTCTACGGGGTTTGAAAAGGGCTGAATGAATCCACCTCCAAGCAAAAGCTGTCTGCTTACAAGTTCACAGCATAACCAGAATCTTAAGAGCTTTCCATCATTTAAAAATGTTTATTCTTTTGAATGTGGTAATTATTTTCTCTACGTAACTGATTATAAAACCCCAGGTAGATGTCAGGTGGGGTGTGCATATTTATTAATCACCCCTGTGCAAGGGAAGAAAATGTTCCTTTTGCAGCAGTTTCCTTGCTTCCTCTTTGGGAGCTGTAGTTCCTTTCTGTTCTTTAGAGTTCCCAGTGGTTTGCAGTGCACTCAGCAGGGAAATGTTTCAGGGATTAGACCCTTTCTGAGAAGGGAAGAGCTTTAACATTTGAGCTGACCCCATCTACCACTTCAGTCTCTAGGCTGTCAAACTTATCCATACCTTGATTGTGTGGAAAGTGGTGATGTGTGATCAGTTGGGTAAATGAGCTACCCAAACTTCCCCAAAAGTCTCCTGTGGTGGTAATTCTTGTTTCTTTACTGATTCAGTGGTGCTGTGAGCTGAATGAATGTGAGTAGCTAAGGAGAACTAGACAGTGCCCGACTGTATGACACACACAGAGGAAGGTGGAGTCTGGCATTAGGGACAGAGGATCTCCGTGGATGCTTGTGCTGAGTCAGCAGGCACTGGGATGCAGCAGCTACAGGAGCTTCAAGCTTAAAATGTGGTATTAATTGTTTAGTTCATCTGTGCTGGTGGGTTAATGAGCACAGCAGAGTGTCTGTAGTGTAGGTTATTCCTGTTTGCGTAGGGACTGCTGAGCTGCTGGAGTTCTCTGAGATAATTATAAGTATGAATACAGGGGGTTCAGTGGGCAGAAGTGGAGTTTTGGTGTTTCTGATAAAATTCTGCATCAAATATTATTTAAAAGAAATAAGTTGACTTGCCGTGGAATTAGGGGAAAGCTGTTCCTGGGGGTAGGAAAGTAGCTAAAAACTAGGAGGCAGAAGATGGAGCTTAGTAATTGCTTTTCAAATTGGCAAAATGAGCCATGGGAAGTGGTGCTGGGGTTAGTTTATTCAGTGCCTTCATCCATGACCTGCAAAAGGTAATGGAGAGTGAAGTCTCCAATTTTGTTGGTGATACAAGTTCTTTCAATTAGTCAAATTGTGCTGATGGTGAGAAAATCTCACTGTCAGAAAGACTCGACTAAATGAGGTAGGCAGGTAAAAAGGTGGCAGGATAATCTTTGTGTAAGTAAGTGTAAAGTAATGAATCCTGAGGTAAGATCCACAGTACCTAAACCATGGCAGCCCTGTGTTCAGCTCTGTGCTGTGATGCTCCCAGGGTCTGCCTTGAGTCTTCGCACTTGTTGTCTGAGGTGTTTGGAGGTGCCAGCAAAATGCTGAATGTCTTCAGGGGGACAATGGAAAATGACATCGTTTTGTCTCTGTAAACGGTGGTGCACCCACATCTTGAATCATGTGTCCAGTCCATGACATGTAAAGAGCAGAAGGTTGTGGAGGTGAACAAGGAAGGTGATGGGGAAGGCAGAGGAGTGCAGTGGCTGCCCTGTGAGGTGAAACTGAAATAGTTGTCCCTCTGCAGTTTGAGGAGAAGGCTGGGGGAGGGGATTTAATCAAGATTTACTAAACATGAAGCTTAAGGTGAATATGCAGCTGTTGTCTGAATCCTCCAAACCCAGAACTAGTGATCATTATATGAGAGAAAGGGGTCTGATGAAAACAGGTGAAGTACGTCTTCACAGAGCTGGTGTTGAAGCTCCACTCCCCTCACCCCACCAGTATCAGGGGGCTACTTGGTGCTGATTTGGGCCTTTGGCTCAGGGCTGGTTGTGTTAATCCATTAAAATGTGAGTTGCTAATGTACTTGCTATGCTCAGTTGTCATCGAAGCAGATACATTAGTTATTTGCTACAGTATCTAAAGTGCTTCCTGTGAAGAATTCCTTCTGCGTCCTGTCTTCACTTGCCGCTGTTCAGAAGGATTTAAAATAAACTATCATGTGCTTTTCAGGGAGTGCACAGTCAGAGCCTCCCCCTGCATGGCTGTTCCCTGGTGTGTTCTGTGTGAAGCCTCAGAAGTGTGTCAGATCCTCTTCCCTCCAGTTACAAAATTGAGGATGTAGTTTGAGCTCTTGCCGGTGCTTCTGTGTCTCACCTTCCAGCACCTGCTCAGACTTGAGTTACAATTGCCAGTTACACGCTGACTAATTATATGTACAAGACTTAAGCCTTAAGCTGCTTGTCATTAAGAAAAATTAATTCCTGGTGTCCCCAAATAGCAGCTGAGTGAATGTGGCTCTCAATGAACACCTGAAACCGAGCTGGAAGGCAGAGCCCATCTGGGACACACTTCTGAGGGCTGAGTCTGCCCTGCCCTCAGGTTGCAGCAGCACCCGAGTGTGTCTGTACACCTGGAGAAAACTGACAGGAGCCAGCCAAACATCTGGCTCTCATCATCCACATCAAACACCTTAAAAGCTTCTTTTCTTCTAGAAAACATTGAGGCTGATGTAGAAGCTGCCCCAGGTCAGAGTGAAGAAAAATCCCTGCCTGCCGCACCTGTTCCTAGCCCAGTAGCACCAGCACCTGCACCATCCAGGAGAAATCCACCCGGTGGCAAGTCCAGCCTAGTCCTCGGTTAAACCTTTCCCTTCCTGACTGTTTTGAACTTGTGTCTGTTTCTTTCTCCCATGCTTGTGAACTGCACAACTTGAGCCTGACTGTACATCTCAAATTTCTTTCATTAAAAAGAAGCACTTTATGTACTCCATCTTTTTTTGAAATCAAGGGTTTTTTCCACTTCTGTCCTGTGTTTCCCCCAGATCTACTGGAAGTGACATGAGTGTTTTCTAGTGATAGACTCGAGGGAAAGCTTTATGAAGTATTGTAATGTAATTCAAAGGAGAGTAGCTTGGTTCTAAGTGTGCTTAGAGGGTTTTTGTACTGAGTTTTTTTTTTTAGAACCCCTTAGCTTTACAAGGGTCTAGAATCCTGGTTAACCAGGCCAGCAAACAATCAGCAAGAGCAGTCCCTTCCCTCCACATGTGGGATTTAGGGATCTAAAAGGCTTCATCGACTGCATGTGGTAAATGCCTTGAGCCCTGCTGTGCCATATAAATCATTCAGTGGTTAATGTACACCATGCTGCCTTTAAAAACAAAATAAATCTTGATACTGGACTACTATGATGCAGGGTCTGTGCCAAATAGAGGGCTGATGACCAGAGCCACCTGGCCTAGTGCTGGGAAGGGGTTGATTCAGACTTTATTCAGTAAGGGTGGAGTGGATCATATAAATAAGAATTACAGGGCATTTTTTTTTACAACTGACTCAATGCTGTGCATGATCATGCTGGTGCTTGACCATGAGGTGAAAATCTCATCCTTTAAAGTGTGTGTTGTAATTTCACGGAGCTGGATTGTTGCTTAAAAGTAAATAATATAGAAATTTTGAAGCAGCGTTTCCTGTGTGGGTTTTATTTCATGGGTTTGGTTTTGCTTTATTCTGAGTTGTCCTTGTCTCAGCCAACCTGCCCTACTCTAACAGAGGTGGGATGCAGCAGAGAAGGAGAGTTCTTGCACCTGGTTGAGGTCACCATCACATGCCATCTTCCCCTGAAGAGATTGTCTGACTCATCTCTTAATTTTTGTTTTCTGTGGCAGAGAAGTGTGGAATATGGCTTGATGTATATAATCTGCTTTATCCAAAATACTTTTTTTATCTCGAGAAAACAGAGGAAAGTTTATTATCCTCACAACAAAACCCCAAAATGATCCTAAGAAGGGAGGTGGATGTGAGCCCAAACCATGAAGTTCTCTCTTGTCCTGGAGGGATCTGCTGCAGGATAAGCCACAGCAGAGGATTTATATGGAGCTGGTGTGTCTGCTGGTGCCTTTTCCACCCTCCTCCTGGAAGAACCGGTGCCTGAAAGCACCCTGGCTTTCCAGATCAGTGCTGGAGAAGCCTTGGCCTGAGGTGCTTAACCTACAAAACTGGATTTGCTCTGACATGCTCCTCCTCTTCTGCATCGCGGGGAGAGGGAGGGGATTCCTTCTCCCTCCTGTGCCCTGTGCCGTGGTACCCGCTGCAGGTACAGCATGGGAAATAATCAAATTGTATTTCCTTTGCACTCCCACACCCAGTGGAACTTGGTAATGCTCCTTTATGGTAGCTGGGACTTTTTTTGGCCCAGCCATGCTGCTGTTCCGGTGCCGTTCTCCTCCTCGAGGGGAACGTGGGAGCCACATCCCGGTCACTGCGGGGTCCCGAGGGGCGTGGAGGGGGCTCCTATTCACCCTCCCTGGGTTCCGCTGGCCCGGAGGAGCCCGTCACGCCCATCTCATGCATATTCATATGCTGTTCATGCATATTCAGGCTGTCCTCCCACGTGTGCCGGGAGCGGAGAGCAGGGAGCCGGGAGCGGGATGGGCAGCGCGGCGGGGCCGCTGCGGGTGCTGGTGGACATGGACGGGGTGCTGGCCGACTTCGAGGGCGCGGTGCTGCGGGAATTCCGCGCCCGCTTCCCGGCGGAGCCGCGCGTGGAGCTGGCGGAGCGCAGGGGCTTCTCGGTGCGGGAGCAGTACCGCAACCTGCGGCAGGACCTGGAGGTGAGTGCCAGACTCACCCTCCTCTCCCTGCCCCGAAACCTCGCCCTGCCCGCCCCGGCTGTGCAAAGCTCAGGGTCGGCTCGGTATTGTTTAAAAAGCTACGACCCATTAAATTACCTGCAACTTCTTTTGTCCCTGTATAGTTAAATGGGATTCATTTAAATAATAAATCATGTTTGGTTATGTAAAATAGTAACCAAATTGACACCTACTCCCTATATTCATATTTTTTCCTAATTCCAGGAACTTTTGAGCATCTAAAGTCATTGATTAGACTGGCCTGTGGTGACCAGCAGGAAGGGTGAAGTCTGGATTTGCAGTATTTCTAATTTTGCATTTCATGCAGCCTTATTTTGTATAGTGATAATTAGTGACTTCTTCCAGGAGGATTACCTTTACAGGGAAACGTGTGCAGCAATGAGTGGCTCTGTCATCAAACTATTCACTGAACCATCTCCAGCTAGTTCTTTACCTACCTGTGTTGTTGCTCTTGCTGTGCAGCAGGAATAATGACTTACTCAAGGCTCCCTGAGTGCTCTGTGAGTGTTAATGTGGCTCCACAGCAGGACAAGAAATAGAATTGTCATATATAGGTTTGTACAGCTAATGAAATCCTGTATCCATATTCCCTCTGCATGCCCTGACAAGCAGAGTACACGGCAGGTAATGATCAGGAACAGTGTGCAGAAAGCTCTGGAACACCCTAAATCCATGCAAGCTTGTCATTTTTAATAAGTCTGCTAATGGCTGGATGAGTATCAGAGAGGCTTGCAAGGCAAAATTGAAAATACTGTGAGTCCAGACTTCACTCTTCCCTCTGGTTGCTGCAGGACAGTTGAGGACTCTGTAAGGAAACAATGGATGCTGATCCAGGCTGTGCCATACACTTTCCCTGAGAAGTTCATTGCTAGTTGTAAGATCCTGTAGTGAGCATGTAGGTTTGTTACTGCTAAGAAATAACAATTCATTTCCCTCCTGTTCCAGGCTCCTGCACCAGGGTGATGGATGGGAGTGCTGAGTCCAGTCAGCATTTCCACAGGCTCCAAACTGCCCAAGCTCTAATTAATAACTGTTGATGCTCAAAAGTTCCTGAAACTGTAGGAATCTGTACATTCAGGGAGTAGGCATGAATTCAGTTATTTTACCCAAAAAAAGCATGAATTTATATGAGTATTCCGTAAGTGAATCCCATTTAGGTATACTTGGACAAAAAACAGTTCCAGGTAATGTAAGCAGTCATGATTTTTTCTTATTTGGAAGGTCTACAATCTGATATATTCAGAAAATTGTGGTTTGTTCTATTTCAGGCATTCACTTTCCCTAATTTGGTTCATGCTCATCCTGCTTTTCCCCAGACTTTAGGTGTGGCTATGAAATAACCAGATAACTGGTTGAGTCCACACAGATCAGCAGTGGCAGAAAGTTCTTATCTTGCTGCTCATTACTGGCCTGGTTTCCTAAGGAAATTTGCCTCCGGAGCTCTGGGTTGGGTTAGTCAGAACAATAAAGTTTTTAAGATTTGAAGCTCTTTTATGTAAAAAACATAAAATAGTTTAAAAATAGAGCCTTTGTTAGTTCTGCCATGGCTGTACAGGGTGTCTGTGAGGCAGGAGAATCCCTGTGGAAGGAAAAGTTTTGGCAGGAACCAGTAGCCCAGACACCGAGGGACATTTGTCCATCCTGTGCTGGGGGGTTTGTGGGGTCTCATGGACATGCAGGGAAACTGAGTCTGCAGTTTGTCAGTGCTGAAAGGAGGGGATCAGCAGGACCCCCGGGATCAGCAGGACCCCCGGGATCAGCTGGACACCTGGCATCAGCTGGACACCAGGCTCTTTGTGGCAGGTGTCAACTGTACCTGTCCATGAACTGCCAGGGGGTGGGATGCTCTCATGCCAGGGGGTGAGAAGTGCTGTGCTAATGATTTATATATCACCCCTTACTGAGGGGTGTTTATGCTTTGTTAGTGCTGAACAGCTGCCCCTTGAAACTTGAGCCATTACTTGGGGTTTAATTTCTGTTTTGATCATTAATTGATCATTAATTTCCCATTGTAAATCCATTTTATTTAGACAGACTTCTAACCCATTTTATTTTGTTCAAGACTTTCTTTACTGCACTTGCCTATCTGCCCTCCTGTGTGTGTAGCCATTTTGTTTTTGGGGATTTACCTCCTAAGAGTTTAGGGTGTGTTTCCTGGCCAGACAGTTTCAAAAAAGGATTCAACACCCCCAGCGGTGGCAAAAGTTTCTAGAATTACTTTTAAGTGTCTAAAATTGTTTTTAAGTGCCAACAGGAAAACTTAGGGATAGAGGTAGTCACTCCAGTTTTGCATCCAAGTTGTTATCTTGCTAATGGAAGTTAAAAGGAAACGTTCAGCACTGATGGCATGAAAATGAGGAAAGAAAATGGTTTTACTTTCTTTTTCTAGTAATTTTACTTTTTTTGTGGGGGAGGGAAATGGCTTTTGATTCTGAGAGTCATCAAATCAAATTTCTTTGGCCAGCAAAGACAGACTTTTTTGTGACGTGATGGAAACTTGCCAGTTTCTAGTGACTTGCTGTAGGATAAAAGAACTTTTAGACACAAGCCCTGAGTCTGTAACTCAATCTCCTTGGGAAGAGCTCCAGGGAATTGTTGCTTGGATCAGGGAGGCTTTGCATAGAAAGAGAGATCTAGGCAGATCTGATTGCCACATCTGCAGCCAGACTCCTCACCCTCTTCTGATTTGCATGTGAAATCAGGCAGTGCTTCCAAATTTCTGGCTGTTGATTTATGAGTATTTGCAGGTGATGATAACTGAGTGAGCTTCGGGATCTGGGAGACTGGTTTAATGTCAACTCCTTCTTGTTGCTGCTTAATTGAAATGGTCTTTATGTTGATGTTCCACTGGTGATACAGAGCAAAGAGACTATCAGCTGGACTGTAAAGCAACCTTGTACAGTTTCTAAGCAAGGGCTGCAGCCTGCCTTTGAAGAATAATTAACAGTTTTCCAAATTGTTCAGTGGCATGGGAACGTATGACTTTAATACTGGTGGAAAAATGCTGGTTTGACACCTCTGAAGTTCACTGTGTGACATCAAGGAAGGTAAAACTCATGTGTCCCAGAGTAGAGGAGATATTGGAAGCTTACCTCCTTGTCTGAGGATGAAACCTAAGCCTGGAAGTGGCCTCAGCACTGCTATGGGTTCCTTTGCTGTGATGGGATGTGTGATAAGGGGGGAGAAAACCTGTGGGCTGTGACCCACTCTGAAACACTCTGATTTAACACAGGCCACTGAACAGTCAACAGAGAGCAATCCTTAAAATCAAGTAACCAGAACTGGATTCAAAGCAGTGAATTTCCTAATAATAAAAGGCACTAAATTGTCTTTAAAAATGTATGGTATCGTATTGCATACCTTTCTGTACCATTACAATGCTACTTCAGCCTGGGATAACATTGCTCCTCCAGTAATCATGTTTCTTTCCTCACTTAAAAATTATTTTACCTTTAGAGCCAACCTGCTTTACTACTTTTTTATCATTAATGACCTCTCTGATTCGTATGGAATCCCACATGCCTGTGTGGAAGGTGGGTTTACACCGAGAGCAGGTGCAGACACAAAAGGGATAAAGCCCTTAATCCCACTGCTCTGCCCAATGCTAGCTCACATGCCCTGAGCCAGGTGAGGGGAGTGGTGTCCCACAGCACCCCCAAACCCAGCCCAGCTGGGGCTCATGGGATGCACAGGTCACTTCATGGAGCCAGGGGTTCTTGGGGAAGCACAGGAATCCACCTCTGAACTTCCTGCTGCAGTCTCCCCCTCTTTGGAGTAGGCTTTGCACCAGCCCATGACCCCAGAGGAGCAGCCCTCCGACCATGCTGGAGTCAAAGTCTGCTCCTTCATCAATGGGTATTTTAGTGGGTGATTGAAAATCATAGAAAGCAGCAAAGATATGGAGCTTTCCAGCACCCCCATCCTCATCCTTCCCTCTTGCTGAACTGAAGGGATTCACCCCAAATGTGTGGGTGTGCTGACCAGGCCATTGGCACCATCACCACTTTGCCCTGTTTGCTCCAAAGGAAAAGAGGCATATTGGGCAGGGCCTGTGTCTGCCCAGTCATCCCTGGTAAACTCCTGAGTCATCAACAGATCTCAGCCAAATGTGATGTAGGAGCAGATGCCTCAAACTTTCTCCTTTGGTTTTCACAAGTCAGTCCAGAGAGACGTGCTGGGAAGGGATGAGGATGGAGCTCTCCCTCTGTCAGAGCTCAGCAACTCCTGCTGTGGGTCAGGGCTGTTTGTGGTGGGAACAAATCCAGGTCAGGGTCAGCTCCCCTTCCTCACTCTGAAGGAGCCACCAGAGAGTAACTTTTTGTGTGCCTGAGCTGGACTTTTCCTGGAACCCAAAAGGTAAGAAATTTTATAATCCATTCTTTATGGGAAGCATCACATCCCTCTGCAGAGCACTGGCCCTTTGCTGGCTGTAACACACAGAGTAACTGGAGAACCGCTGTGACAGATCAAAACACAGGCACTGCTAACTGTCCTTTGTCTCCTGCAGGCCAAGGTAGCCAGTGTCTATGAGTCACCTGGCTTCTTCCTGCAGTTGGATCCAATCCCAGGAGCCCTTGATGCTATTCAGGAGATGATCCACATGCAGGAGTAAGGATACTTTGCACTCTGCAGCCCTTTTCCATGACCTTACACACTTTCCCCTGACTGCTAATGAAGGCTGTTTTCTTTTCAGCACCCAAGTGTTCATTTGCACAAGTCCTCTCCAGAAATATGAGCACTGCATCGTGGAAAAGGTGGGGGAGAATTTATTCTACTGGATTTAATGCTGCTTTTAAAGGCCTTGCTGTTTCTTACCACCCAAGACAGAGCTATTCCTTTATAAAGGCAGTGGCTGCTCCAGCTGCCAGGCTTCCCTCGATCTGTGTCTGAGGAACAGCTGCCCAGACACGGAGCAGTAGCTCAGGACAGGGAATATCAGAGTGCCACATGATGCCAGAATTACTGTGGAGCATGTGAGCCCTGGGCTCTTGGAGGTGGGCAGGGACCAGCTGTGTCAGCAGGTGAGAGCAAAGGAATGGCTGTACTTCCCACAGGAATGGGGTATTCCCAAAGGATTCCACACTGGACAATCCTTGACCAACAAAACCTTCTGTCTGAATCTGGAGCCTGAGGTATCCAGATGCCCCAAAAAAGGCCAAAGCTGAGTTGAGGAGGCTGTAGCATTTGAATTAGTCCTGTTTGCTCCTGGCGTGAGAACAGAGGGGAGACTTTGGTCGCTGGAATGGCTTGGGTGGGCACAGTCCACATGCTCTGGGCAAGCAGCCACTGGTGCTCACAAACTCAACAGTTCAGCACAGCCAGGGCAGTGCTGAGCGAAGGCTGTCACAGGTTAAATCTGTATAGCCAGTCTCCACGTGAGGATTCCTAGACACAGATGTGGGTTTACGGGGGAAAAAAATTACTGCATTAGGGCTGACCTGGCATAAGTGATGTGCAAACTGAGGCTCCTTTTTTTCTCTTACTCCTTCTCTCTGCAGTATAAGTGGGTAGAGAAACATCTGGGACCCGAGTTTGTGGAGAGGATTATTCTGACGCGAGATAAGACCGTCGTAGCTGCTGACCTGCTGTTTGATGACAAGGACACCATCCAAGGTTTGAGCAGCGTCTCCAGTGCTGGGTGTTGCCTGTGGAGTCACCCCTGGTTGACTCCAGCTTTCCCCCTTTTCCCTCTGCAGGTGCAGAACCGAACCCGAGCTGGGAGCACATCCTGTTCACCTGCTGCCACAACAGGCACATCCAGCTGCCGGACCCGCGCCGGCGCCTGCTCTCCTGGGCAGATGACTGGAAGGCCATCCTGGAAAGCAAGCGCAGGCAGTAGTGCAGGAAGGGGATGCTGTGCCCTTCCCAGTTCCAGGGAATCCCATTTGGCCCAGGAGACAGGGAGCACCTTCACCTCAGGGTCAGCTACAAGAAATGAGCTGCCCCTGTCAGACACCATCCAGAGCTGACTCTCCCTGGGTTTCTGGAAGTTTCCTCTGCACTCGGTTCTCTCTGTAGCATTTTGGATGTTTGCTGTTGGAGAAGAGAAACTGTAAAACACACACACTTGTGGGTTGGTTGCATTTGTGTGTGTGTGTGTGTTTAACCTCACTCCTGTTCGGTTTGTGCTGTCCGGGGGTGGAGTTAAAAAGAGGAAGGAAAGCTCTTGAAACTTGAGCAGACACAGCGTGGGTGTCTGTCTGGGAGCACTGGGCTCAACAGCCAAACTTTTTAAATGTTATGTATTTAGCCACCCTGGCTTTTGGGTTTTCTCTTGCTCCATTGGCTGGTAGTGAAAGGAGACCAAGCTGGCCTCGATTTCTGGCCCATGTGCTCGAGTAAGAGTGGGCAAAGGCTGCAAGTGCTGCAGAGAAATATTTATGAGCTCATACTGAACTGATTACACAGCTTTCAAGTTAATGTTTTATTAAGTTTTTACAAGACAGCAGCTCTCATGAGCCAGACTGCTGTAAGCCTTTTTTTTTTTTTTTTTTTTTAAATCTTCACCTTTCTCACCAGTGGTAATGAAAGAAAAGCAACTTTCCCCTTCCTGATTTAAAGGATAGTTACAGCCTGCCCTGTGCAATGATTCGGGAACGGAGTGCCTATGGCACAATGAGAGGGTGGCATAACTAGTTCCACAGGGATGGGGAAAGATTGTGAACTGCCAGGGGAGGAAAGCACCTTCTCTCTCTGGAGGAGGAATAAATTTCTGTGTCAATTTGAAGTTATTTGAGTTGACACTCCGTGTCAGTTGTCACTGACACTGAAGAGCTGCAGCAAAATCAGCCAGGAACTGGAGGGGATATAAGTTGCTCAATAACCCAAACAGAAAACCCCTCACTGCTGGGAAGGGTTATTTGTGCCAGCTGGATGCTGGGCTGCACTTGGCAAACTGCTCTCCTACAGCCACGACCTGCTTTATTTTAAATATTTGCTTACAGTTTTAGCTGCTTGCTTGGCCCAGCTGCCATGGTACTGCTGTACCATCATCTTTGTTAACCAAAACCCAGTGCTGGCAGGACCAGCTTCCCTCTTTAATGCTCTTCTTGACATGCTCTTGGCCTGCTGAGCAGAAAGTGAGAACAGAGGGAGGTTTCCCTCTCAAACAGCTTCAGTCCTTGGGGAGAGGGATCCCCACCGCTGTGTGTTTGCTGAGGTTCCTGGCCTCCTCCACCTGTGGAGGGGAGCAGTAATCCTCCAGGAAGAGGGATGCCAGGTTGCTGAGCCGTTTGTTGGCTGAGAGGGAGAAGCGGAGCATGCACTCCACCACGGGCAGGGCCGTGGTCTGGTGCCGCGACTGCGGCGTCGTGAGGAACATCAGCGTGGTGACAGCTGACACCACAGTCTCCTCGTTGGAGCTGGACAGGCAGTTGATGATGGGCTCCACCCCGTTGGCCTCCAGGATGTACTCTTTGTTAGTTTTATCGAGGCAGAGGTTACAAAGACCACCTGAAATGGCAAAAGTGTCTGACAAGACAAACTCCACACCCTCGTCTTGGTCACGCTATGATTCAAATTGAAATTCGTCCTGTTTCTAACACAGAAACACGTATACAGATTTTCAGGGAGTTTTGGATGGAAAATTCTTAACAGTTCCCTAGGCCCTTTTGTTGATTCTTTCCAGAGATTTTCCACCAGCACATTCCTCCTCCTGTGTGTCATTAGAGGGCACTGTTACTGCTGCACATAACTACTTCCACAGAATCATTCCAGGAACAGTATTCCCCAACAGAGGATACAAGCCAGAAGTTTATTGCAGGTGTTTTAGAAAACCAGAGAATGGAGATAAGAGTGTTCAGCAAGAGGCACAGTGTTTGCACTTGAACCTTGGAGAAGTCACAAACCTTAAAAATCAAGTATATTTATTATCATCTCATAGAATCACTCATGGGATCTGGGGCTTAGTATATGTTCAGACAATTAAAAAAATCACAATAAGGCAGTTTCTCAGGGAATTTATCAAAAAATGTGAAGTAGGTATTCTAGATGACCAGCTGTCAATAACAGAATGGTAATGCTGGACCTGTACAGTATACCTGGCAAAATTTATGTATTAATTATTGCTATATAAGAGTTTTCAGTAAAAAGTCAGATGAGATTGTGTTTACTTACAGTCTGCAGGAGAAAAATCCAAAATCCTTTTCAGAAAGTGTCTTTGTTAAGCTCTACCAGGCCAGGGAGGGATGTGCCTGCCCTGAGGTCTGTCCCTGCCCCACACACTGTGGACTAAATGAGGCTTCACCAGCACAGTGTGGGTCTATTTTTTTGGGGGGGGGGGATTAACCACCAAACCAGGTACAGGGCCAGGCAGGTGACACCTGGGGGTGTTGGGGACAGCCCTTACCAATGGCGAACTCCACGAGGGTCTCGTTGTCCTCGGTGAGCATATCCAGGAACAGATCCAGCACCTGCAGCTGCCGCAGGTACTCGTAGTTTTTGGGATCGTAGGCGAAGTTGGCCAGGTTCGCCAGCACCTGCTCCTTGGCCTCTGCAAGGGAGAGGCGTCAGGCGTGTGAGGAAACACTGGGCGCGGGGGGCGCGGGCGAGCAGCGCTGCGCCTTACCTGCGCTGTCCGTCGCCTGGAACTCGGTGACGAGCGCCTGCAGGTACTCCAGCCGCCCCAGCTCCATCGTTGCTCAGCGGCCCTGGGACACCAGCGTTCCCCAAGGGGCCGCGGCGGTGCCGATGGCGGGCCAGGCCTCCCGTGGCATGGGGGTGACGCCACTCCCCTCACGGCCCGCCCGCCGCCATTTTGTGGGCGTGACCTGCTCCCCTCAGGGGGCGGCCGCCATTTTGTGGGCGGGCGGGGCGGCTTCGCTCGCCTTCTCGTGTATATTCGCCTCGCCCGCCCACAAATTATAGATATAGGTATATACGCACACACCCACAGCAATATACATATATAAATATATGAAATATACGTAAGTATATTAAAAATAAATGATCCCGTGCCAAGGTGTTCTGCTGCGTTTCGTTACACGGCATAGCTTTGCTCCGGAAAAGAGCTGACCTGTCCTCGCTAATAGATTCCTCAAAGGATTTTCACGTGTGTATGTCTTTCCCTGCTCGATCCTACTCCTTGGCTGTGATGGTGCTGCTCTTGGGTCATGTTCCGGTTTAAATGTGGGATTGCACCTCGTAGACTAAAGGACAATGAAAACTTTTTTTTGGCCTTTTGTGAAAGACAAAAGGGTTAGAGGCTGAGGGGGAAGGTAAAACCAGGGCACAATAAGTGCACAGTGAGAGAAATTACCTGAGGGGAAAAAAAACCTAAGGAAAGCCCAGGAGTGGGAGAAGAGGTAAACCCGGGGCACCATAAGTGCACAGTGAGATAAATTACCTGGGACAACAATGAGGGAAAGCCAAGGGATGAATTAAAGCACAGCAGGTGGTTCCACCCTGGCCTGGGCCTGGAGCCAAGCAATTCCCTGGGTCTGGACTAACACAGCCCTGTGCTGCAGCCGGGTTCAGTCGTGGTTCATGCTGTGTAAGTATATAAGGTAAAAGCTAATAGACATCATAAACTCGGGGCTGCAGGTTGGACTTTGCAGAAATTCATATTGCTTTTATTGCAGCAATTACATGCATAGAGGTTCTTCTGTGGATAAGGAGGGAACAGGCCGTGAGTATGTCTTGTTTTTTTTTTTTTTTTTTTTGTTATCTTGAGTGCAGTCGATTTTCATATATAGCAAATTGAAGGTGGACTGGTGCACCAAATTCATGGCAGGAGTGACAAGGGTGCTGGGCTGGCAAACCTCTCCTACCACACACCTGGGGGCACAAAATACCTGTCTGTGAGCTCATTAAATAGAAGGATGGGCAAAGAAGCTGCACTGAATGCAGCAGTGCTAAATATTTTAGCATTGTAATGGCATTGGCAGACAGACCATGAAAGGAAAGTTATTTATTTTTACGTGGTACAAAAGTTTAAGTCAGGCCTAGCCACTTCAGCTCTTAGCGTAATTATCAACTGAAGTCAGTATCTATTTATCTCTCTCTCTGTATATTTATATATATATGTCTATTTTAATGTATATATATATGAAAATGATCAAGAAAGGTGCTACAGACTCTGTATTAGAATGTTTTGCTACTGTAGTAACAAATCTCTTCTAATGTGTGCCTTTGTAAGTGGTAAGTGTTTACATACTTTAAAGCCACATCTGTCATTAAGTAGAAAGTGAATGAGTAATGTGAGAAAGCAGGAGCAGGGAAAGCAAACAGAGGGGACCCAGTCAATACTAACAGAGCAATAGTGGGATTGACTAATAAGAGGGGGGAAACTGTGTTTAAAGAGGAAAAATGCTATTACTTCTCTTTTTAAGTACTGCATTTACTCACCTAATATTGGCTGTATAGTTTAATGGTCTGAATGCTCCAAGCACTTGCTCTTTGCTGGAGTAGTTTGCACAGTGTAGGCTGGTAGTGCCAAGGTAGATAGCACACCAAAGCCAGAATCCAGGGAATTTTCATTTCTAGTAGCTGGGTTTTTTTTCTCACAGCTACTAGCCAGGCCTGCAAACAGCAAACCAGGCTCTTAAATCAAGTGATTTTACACTTCTGAGGTGGTTTAGAGTGTGTAAGTTTACTGTGAATTTTATTTGGGGCTTATTGATATTAAATATTAATAGTATCAATATTAAATACAAATATTAAAATTTCCCAAGTATTGCATTGGCAGCATATCTAAGGCTTTTAAGGATTGCGATCTTGCAACATTTCAGTGTGAACTCCCTGGTGAATGTTTCATTTCAGTGAGGAAAGGTGCTTCTTGCCAAAATGCTTACCTTGCAAGGGTCAGGATACCTTAAGTGATAAAGGGAGTAGGGGAGGGGTAAGAGGGAACTAACAGAGAGCAGAATATTTAATTCTGGTCAGTTTTTGTTGCTCTGCTGTTTCTTAGAGATTTGTAACCTGGCTGAGGTATTGGTGTCTGTCCCTAATTACTGTCAGGATTATTTTGCTATCTGCTGGTGTTAAAAAAACTGCTGTGAGAGGGGGCTGTGGTTGCCTTGCATAAAAAGACTACTTTAATGAAAAGAACTTATATAACTTTATTTCTCTCCTGGACCTCAATATGCCTAAAGGCTGAGTATTACTGCTCCTGTAGGATAGCTCTGAGTGGGAATATTTATTATGCTGTAGCATGTGCAGTATGCCAGGTCCCTTCCATTATCCTTTACCAAGCTACTGTGTAAGGCAGCTTGGAATTCAGGGTCAAAAGAGAGGAAGGAGAGGAGGGGGTTTGTTTTCTCTGCCATGGGAGCTCAGACATCTTATTTACCCGTGGAAACACAGCCTAAAAATTACCTCTTCTCTATGCAGGACTGGTTTCTAACCTGTGGGTTGTGGATTATTTCTAAAGGGTCTCTGTAAAGTAACCAGGAGAGACAACCTGGTTTTCAGGCAGCTTAAATTCTGTAAGGCTGTTAGAAAGGTTGTAGTCAACAGGTTGATAAACATTAGAATGATGGGTTTATGAATTCATTGTTTTTCTTACAAGGAACATTTCTCTGCCTGTGTGAATAACTCCTAGTGACCCCAGTGGTGAGTCTGGGAGTATGAAAAAGCATTCCTAGAGAGCACTTTCCTGACTTTCCATCCTAAATTACCTTGCACTGCTGTGCACAGCTAAGACGTGGCTGAGTTCTGCAACCCATGCAACTGCTTTCATATGATATTTAGAGGCATGGAAAATAATAACACACTTCCTGTAGAAAGTGTTTGCCTTGCCACCCCTGGTTGGGATGCAACCAGGAAACTTGTGCACCAAAATTGCATGTGAAAGAACTACCCTTATGTGTAGCCATTAATCCATGTTGTCCAGCACCTCCAACTGAAACCTGCAATTCCAGTGACATCTTAAAGGCAGTGATTTAATCCAATTGAGCAGACAGAGCTTTTTGCTCCTTCTGTGGCTTTTGTCCCATGGTTTGCTTTAGGAGAACACAGATCTCTCTGTTCTTCATCTCCTTGGCTGGTTCTGGGTTCATCCTGTGGTCTGGACCCTTCTGTTGGAGTCTGGCATCACGGAGTAGAAGAGCAGAAGGACAATGACAGTTGTGGAAAGCAGACTTTTTTTTTCTCATCTGCCATGAGTGCTGGGCCATGTGAAGCTTTGTACAGACCACATAATTGTGTTGTTCTTTTTTCCCTTCTTTTCTTGATTTTCATATGCTCGTGATGTACTCGACTGCTGGAGGGGGCTGGCTTTCAGCCTGTGGTTCACTTGGTGTTTCACTGTATTGATATCTGGAGGGATTGTTCAAAGGTACTTTGGAAGCCTCTCTCAATTTGTTTTTTTTTTCCAAAGCACAGAAGCTGAGGCCCATAAATAATGCAGCTGATATCAGGAAGAAGCTGGAGGTGTAGAAGACATAGCGGAAATCACTGGTTATATCTACCAGGAGACCTGAAATAGAAGCCAAAGAGAAGATGCATGCCAAAGGCATAAATTTACGTGAATGTTAAACCCAAGTCTTTCAACAAACTGCCATATACAAAAGATCGTCATTCTCTGATGAGTTAAATTCTCTTCTCTAGATTCTAGGTGTTGTTTTTTGGTTTTGGAGTTTTTTGTAGTCACTACTCAGGTGATGTTTCTGCTTCTGTTGAAAGTATTTCTCAATACATGGAGAAATCAGAAAAGAAAGGAAGTTGTAATTTTTCCCCAACCTGCTGATTCATTTAGTTTGCTCAGCAGAGGACCCTTGTGCAGCTGCCACTAACTGGATTTTGGAATGAATGACCCTGTTACATCCTAGATGAGAAAATAGAAAAAGTAAATAGAGAAATATCTCGGAAAATTACATATTGGGGTATCTAAACTGAACACTTGTCCCTAATACTGTGTAATGAGGAAGAAGGAAATTCACAGCACAGCAAGGTTATGACTAACATTAAGCCACCTCAATATAAACCATTTAGAAGTGTGACGTATCAAATGGGTAATTTAACACTAATGTTAGAGGTGATGGCAACACTTGTGTCAAATATTTGATGCCTTTTGTATAGACTGTTTATTTATACAGAAATACTAGAATAACATTTATTGGCCTGTATTTTTCAGTAAAGATGGGTGATGTTTCTTTTCATAGGGTGCTGTTCTGTAGCAGATTTTAAGACTACAAACTAAAATGGTGCTGCTTTTACTGTGCTTTGTTTTGCCCATCTGCCCCTCCTGTCAGAGGTCTCCAAGAAAGGACCTTTTTTACTCTTTGAGAAAAGTGACTGTCATGCTAATGCTGGGGAATACCATGAAATATGGTGCATGTTACCCTCACTTCATTGGACCAGACAGTATTTTCCAGCTGAATAGCCACAGTTCATTGTCTGGAGAAGAGAACTAGAGCCTGAACACCTGATTCATGCTCAGGTTGACATTTGTTAGTCTTTTGAATTTGCTGCTGTACTGCAGGAGCAGGTGCATCTTGGACAGGTCACTTAATGGCATTTGGAGTGAACTGTGAATAATTTATTGGATTGAGGGTCATAACTATTTTCTTGTCTCCAGAGAAAAATTAACACACTCCAGAACTTAGAAAGAAGGGTGAACAGAAGCTTTTACTCTAAGGCTTTTGAATAATGTAAGACTGGTAATAATTCTGATCACAGTTAATTTGTTTAGTGGGATGTTCACAATTCCCTGAGACTTTGTGGATAAAACAATGCAAACTGACAAAGCAGTGAAACAGTTCACAGGCAGCAAGATCCTGCCACAGTAATTCCTGTCTTCTTGCCACTCAGTGAAAAAGCTCTCTTTGCTCCCATACCTGTCAAATAGCTTACCAAGTGAGTAATTTTTTTGCTTCTTGCTGTTCATGCAGCTGCAGAAATGACTCTCCTTCAGCTGACAGAAGGGTCTGATCATTCCTTTCCGACCCCCCCTTTTACGTTGCTCCTTTTGCATAACTCACCTGCCTGCCTGAGTTTGGAAACTCCCTTATTCTCCTTCTTTAAACTCCCAATCACTTGCTACCAGTTCCCAAACCACCACCTTTCCCCCAGCCTGCTTTCACAGCTTCTCTCACCTGTGAGCGGGGGCCCGAGGAGGAGAGTGATGCTCTCCAGGATGGTGAAGAGTCCTAGAGCACTGGAGAACCTGTCCATCTCCACCACATCCATCAGCACCTGGAAGGTGAGTGCCCCGATGCCGCTCATGGCTATGCTGAGGATGATGCAGTAGAGGATGAGGACACTGAACTCGGCTGAAATGACACAGATGAAATTGCTCAGCCCGCAGAGGAGCACGGCCAGGGTGAACAGGTAGATGCGTCTCCCTGTGAAGACTCTGTGTCCCGAGAGCAGCCCTGTGAGAGGGCGGATGAAGATGTTGATGAGCCCAATGACGGAGATGAGGAGGGCTGCCCTGCGCTCATCCACCCCGTTGTGGATGGCATAAGGCACAAGGTAGACATGGGGTAATGCAAACCCCATCATCATCCAGGTGACTCCAATAGTGTAAATCTGGTAACCTTTGTTTTGGCAGAAGATGTCAAAAGCCAGGTACTTCTGCAGCGCCTGGAAGCATGTTGTCCTATTGTTGTGCTGCTGGAGCGCAGCATGGGGAGGAGGTGCTCCGTTGGATAGCTGTGCCTCCTCTGCTCTGCTCCCTGGCTCCTCTTCAGGCTCGGACGGCTGTGGAAGTGACCCAATGGGTCTCATGATGGCTCCACAAACGCAGCAGTTGAGGAGTATTCCTCCAAAGATGAGGAAAGTGTTTCTCCAGCCCATCTCATTCAGCAGGTACTGAGAAAGCAGCGGCCACAGGGTGAAGCCAAGGGAGACACCCGTGGAGGCCACAGCGTTGGCCAGCGTTTGCCACCGCACAAAGTAGTAGCCCAGCACAGTCACCCCTGCCTGGAAGCTGAAACATGATCCCAGACCTAAAGGTGAGAATAAAAGAGTAAGTGGCAGTGCATGATCCCTCTGCATTGTTTTAAAGGGTGAAATTGGCCCAAATTCAGGGTGTACCCACAGGTTATTTCATCTTCCGTGGAAGCATTTCCTCACCTGCCAGGCTGTACAGTCCCCAGGGTTTGATTAATACTCAGGAACCCCACACTAGGAATGAAGAAGGATGTTTTGTGTAAATGGAACTACTTGGGTATAGTGAATATACTGATCTAAATTGACATTTTTCCAGGGCATGTTGCCATTCCTAAAGTTGTTATGGAATTGTTCATTAGAAACTTGTTTTTTATACCACGTGCAACAAGCAGTGCTGCTTTCCTGTCACTGTCATCAGGGCTCAGGGAGTTGCTTGTTTTTCTGTCTTTGCAGTGGCCACAGCTTAGCTTGCAAGATCCAGTAGGATTGGTCCCAAAATAAGGAATTAATCTCTCTGTGTTATTAAAAACCAAGAGTTGAATGTCAGTCACACAGGAGAAATATTTGGAAAGGAAAAGTTCCCATCTGTTACTTCTGTTCAAAACCAACACGGTCTTTTGTTAGAAAAAGCTATCTCCACATTTCCCCAGATTGGGAGTGGTGAAATATAAACCTAGGGAACCTGGGAAGGACATTATCCCGGCACATCATGTTCCACGATTGAAAAAAACCAAAAACAAAAAAAAAACCCCAAAATCCTCCTTTATGGAAAGGCAAAAGGATGGGAAGCTACTAAAAGGAACAGACATCTTTGCCTCCATTTCACCCTCTGGAGACCCGTAGCTTTTTCCAGAGAGTGGCACTTCCCTGTGAGCTTGGGTGAGTGAGATGTGTGTTAAAGGGTTCTGAAGGCCAAGTCTAATGGCTGTGGGGATGTTGCATTCTCCTGTTTCCCAGATGAATAGAAAAATGTGAGCACTTAGTCAGGACCACCCCCCCCTTTCCCCTCCTCCCAGACAAGCACACAGCTGGGTTTTCCAGCTGCTCTCTGGCACCTACCGGTGATGAACCCAGCTGTGAGGAAGAGCTGGCTGATGGACTTGCAGAAAGAGCTGGACACCATTCCCAGCCCACTGAGGAGCCCTCCCAGCATCACTGCAAACCTGCAACCAAACCGCTTCACCAGGAGGCTGCAGAGGGGCCCTGGAAGCAGGGAAGAAAAAGGGAGGAAGGAAATATTTTATACCTGCTGTATTGCTGCAATTATCAAACAATTTAGTCTAGAGACTTTGAGGGTTGTCCCAGCAGCTTTACGTAGTTGGGGGAGCCAGGAAGAGAAAATATACTCCCTGCTCCTCCCAAGTGCTTGGTAAAGATGAGGGAAAGGCTCCTGAGATCTACTGAGATTTTGGCCGCCAAGTAGGATGTGATGGATTTTCATTAAAACCCTTGGAAATGGACTTTTGCTGAATTTTGTGAGATTGTGGTAAATAACTGGTTTGTTAGTGAAATTAAGCAGCCTTCATTTTGGGATAAAGAAAGATTTGTTCAGACCTGCAGAACATCAGTGGAAAGCATGTGCTTCTCTCTGCATGCTCTGGCAGAGTTTCTTTTCCTCTTCCTCTGAGGATCCTCAAGGTTTTCCAGGTTTTTGTTAGTTTTTTCCTCCCAATTCTGAACAGTTAAGGTGTAAGGTGTGTATACCTTATATATAAGGTATAAAAGTAAATGCAAAATGACTGTAAGCTGCAGAATTGGGAGACAAGTCACTGTAGAGAAAATAACCTGTGGCACATTTGTGACCTAAATCAGCATCTGTTTTGAAATAAAATCCACACAGTCGAGTGAACAGTGGAACATTATTTAAATTAGGAATGCAGCTGTCTGTATTTTGATCTGCTTGGGAGATTTTCACCTCAGACTTCACTAGCCTTTGAAAAAGCGTCCAGCAAATGTGACTGGGTTATTTTTCCTCCTGCTGAAGGCATTAAGGATGGTACTGCTGTTTAACCAACCCAAGTAGCCAGAAAGCATGAATTAAACACTCCAAAATAATGAGATTGGCTCTAAAATCGATAAGGGTCTTTCCCATTATTTGTTCCTGGTAACTTGCTGTCTGTGTTTCAAACATTATTGCTCACTTTTCTGGGGCTTTTGTGCTTTCCTTTGCAAAAATAATAACAGAAGTGCTTAATTTGTACAAGTGAGTCCAGAAAGTTCAGTGTGCACTAATGCCTGAGAGCAGGAACCTGTAAGGGCCTGAAATCCCCTTTTGGAGGCAGGTGGAGGATCCTGAAGTCTCTGGAATGATCTTACAGAAAAGTAATTGTTAATGGCGGTTACCTAGGAATGTAGCACAGGTAATGAGATATGTTTGGCTGAGTTATGAGCTGTTATTTGTGCTGTGCCCTTCCCTGTTTCCTTACATAGCTGTGTGGAGCTGCAGACAGCTCTCCTGCACTGGCCACCCCAAGAATAGGCTGCTCTGCCCATTTCCCTCCCTCTTTACCAACTTTTGCAAAACTGTTGTTTTTTGACCCTTCAGTTCCTCTGAATTACAAAGAATAAAAGTGAGAAAAGAGGCAAGTTCCTCTAAGAGACACTGGTGACAGCAGAGTGCAATTTCGGGAAAGCTTTAAGTGCCAAGATGATGCCTGTGACTGGAGAACCTGAATCAAACGGAGCCTGGCCCACTGCAAGGAGATCAGAAGTTGCAGCAGAAGCCATACGTGCCTGGCCTGAGAGGGAGGCTTTGATCCCTATTTATTTTGCTGTTTTTTCTTTCCTAGTTTATGGTCATGTTACTCCTGCCCTGTGCTGCTGGGGAACAAGAACAAGGATCCCTGCGTTGTAACAGCCTGTAAGAGGAGACATAACTGGCAAGGAAGGTACAAGTCTCTGGCTGTACCCTGACAAGATCTATTGTGAATATCACTAATATGAGGCTATTCTTTCCTTGTCTAATTTATAACTTTTGGATCAATTCATTGCCTGTCTTTATATCACTTTTTACTGCAGTTCCAGCTTCCTACACAACGATGACTTCATTAAAGACAATTGGATAACTGATATTTTCTTGTGGATGCTGCCAGAGTTGTCCTTCCTGGATATGCTGGGACCAAGTTACTTCTGAGACCATTTCCCAGAGGCAGCAGGTCCCAATTGGATCCTTCCCAGTAACCACAGCAGGACCACAGGGGATGGATGACAGCACAGGGAACGCCCAGGAGCTTTGGAATTCAAAGGCCCAAGGACACTGCTATTTCTGCTGACTCTTAGTGATGATTCCTCTCCTTGTCACTTCCCCTGAGCTCTCTTGCCATCTGCACCTTGATATTCTGGACCCAATTGTTCCTACTAAGGTGCAAACTCTCAGTTCCATGCCAGCTGGCTCTCAGCCAAGTCCTGCACAGGAGAGGCTGAATCTGCCACAGCCTTCATCAGTGTGACTCTGGCCTCTGTTTATTTTTTTTTAATATATATCTAATGTCATCTTTCACCAGCATTGAAAGGGAGCAGGAACAAACTCAAGATACAGGTTGGATACATGGGCAACACTGGGTACTTTGCTTCCTTTGCCTGGTGGGGTTTGGGTTGTCTGTTTATCACATGAGCACAGGGGTTGTGGAGATGAAGAGGGATCACTGACACATGGACCACTCCTTGGAAAGTCCTCGAGCTGCTGGGGATTTGTTTTTCTTCTCTATACAGAAACAGAAGAGAATCACCCCGTTTGTGTGTGGCATCTGGGACCACTGTCCTGTGCTGCTTCAGCATTTTCTTTGTGAAGAGGGAAAAAACCAATGATTTGCTCCACTATCCCCACAGCACAACCCCCCTCCACCCAGAGAGTGCCACCTGACCCAAATTCTGCACTCATTCAGCCCTGCTCTCGTCCACCCTAATGCCAGCGTGGGTGTGAGCTCTGTGCCACCGCCCAAGGAGCTGCTTTTAAGGCTGTGCTTTGGCTGGCAGCTTGGAAGAACTTGGCTTTTGGCATCTCTCCAGCCCTGAAGAACACGGTTGTCATGTGGCACTTGGAAGGAGATGTGCTCTCATGGACAGAAGATGAACCAAGAATGCACCCAAGCTCCACCATTACATGCCAGCTTATTCAAGGAGCTGTTGTGGGAAATAACTTGCTGTTATTGCTGGTCTGGAAAAGCTGGGCTTGAGAAAGGGACCCTTTGACCAAGGGTCTTGGTTGACTCTGAGAGTGACAGAAGGGTATCTGTGGACACTTAGCTTTGGACTGTGGGATTCAAGTGGCTGTGAGATGCTGTGCACTGCTGCCCAGTCAATCTGCTCCACCTCCCAGTCCCTTCTACTGCCCACAACAATTAAATGCTAAAAGTGTCCTCCTTACATCCCCCCACCAGCAGCACAAGGCCAGGAGGAGGAGGCCATTCCCTACTTTACTCACCCCCTCCGTGCAGCACGGCCACCATGATGGACGGGAACCACGACGTCTCGCTGTTGCTGGCCTGGAACTCATGCTGGAGGTCCGTGAAGAAGACCCCAATGCAGCAGGGGAAGCCCAGCGTCAGCGCCTGCAGCACCACTGCAGCCAGCAGGACCATCCATGCCCATCCCTGGTCCTGTGCCTTGGCAGCACCACGTCCTGCTGCTCTTCCTCGGGACATGACAGCTGCTTTCTCTTCCAAGCCAGCCTGCTGGGGAAGGGAGTACAGCTACCATGCAACTGTCAGCCCAGCAAATGGGCCTTCAGGGAAGAGCTGATGGTGTTCCTGATGCTCAGAGCACTGGTGTGTCCCACACTTTTTCCAGCTGGCACTCTGGACTTCTTGCTCTGCATTTCTTCCAGCACGTCCCTTCCTTCTCGCTACAGGATCCTGGCACCAGATTGCTTAAGAAACAGCTGCCTTCTCCTTTTATATTTCACAAGACTGTGACCACAGCCAGGTAGAGGACAGGACCACACCTCCTCTGAGGTATGAATTGGCTTTACCTAGTTCCGCCCTTATTTTCCCTTTCACCTGCTTTCATCATACGGAGTCCCCTTGCTGGCAATGGCTAAGGTCACATAGTCCCCGTGCTGAGAAGAGGACGAAACTGCAAATGCCAAGAAAAATAGAAACATATGAAGGTTGCATGTCTCAGCAGAGGTCAGTGTGAACCTTTTGGGAAAACTTTACCTACTTGCAAAGTGCTGGTGGTGAAAAACATTTTAAAGCCATTAACTAATTAGCATCCAGTGGTGGCAGATAGGCTCTCACTTCACCTCTCTTTAGGTCTAGAAATTCTGAGAGATCTCAGTTTTAATTTCTCTGAGCCTGGCAGCACAAAGCATATGCCAATAGCATTCCCCATCCTCTCCACATGAATGAACATGCACAGAATAATAATCTCTGGCAGCTGGATGAGCTCAAAATAAGTGCCCATAAGGTCACTGCACAGCACAATATTTATCTAGCACTCAGATTGTGCTTTTTCCCCGAAAACAACAGCTAGATTTAGGTCTTGTGTGCATCTTTAAGGATGAATAATAGTTTGATTTTGCTCATTATTTCAAATATGCCCTGGTGGCAGAAAGTTGGTTTCATACCTTAGGCTGGAGACCAGAACTGGTCAAACGAAGGGCAGTGCCGCGTGGCTGCGGCTCATCCCTGGTCAGCTCATGGCTCACGGTCACACACTTCTGCTTCAGTAGCGACTAAACGCTTTGATGAAGTCTTTTGCAATATTAACCTAGGCATCATTTCTGTAAACAGGGCTCTTATGCTGGCTGGCTCACAGCCAGAAACGAGAGAGAAAAAAAAAAAAAGGCTGGGAGCAGAGGGGGCCCGTGGGAAGGGGCTCTGAGATGCAAATCACGGTGGTGTTGCTCAGCACACTTTAATCCTTTGTCCACTTTAGCTGGGCGAAGATAATGCAACTAATTCAAGTGCTTGTCTCTCTGGTGTGAATTAGCTGGATGACAGCCTAAAACCTCTCCCTGGCAACAGCAAACCTGCAAAAAAAGGCAGAAGCACGGCTCCTCTCTGTTCTCAGCTGCCCTGTCCAACTCTTGAGTTTGTCTTACAGATTCCTGGCGCCCCTCACATCTCCCAGGGCGCCTGCTCACTGGGAAGAACTCTCCAGTAGGGCTGCAGACCCAATGGCTTTCATCTTCTTTCTGGCTGCAGGACACCTTTTCCCCTGGGCAGCCCGACCTGCACAGTTGCTGCAAGGACCCTGGAGATGTGCTGCCAAGTGCCACAGGACCTCCTCGCTGCCTTATGCCTGCACAAAGGTAAAGGAACAAGTTTATTCCAGCGCTGCCTTAGCTGGCTGTGCCACACCAAGCAACAGCAGCAAACCCTTGGGTTACCTTTCCAGGGGAACCAGATAGGATAGACAATGTGAATGTAGAGGGGTAGTATATGTTCTCTCCTGCTCCCACGGACTGGATGCTCTCAGGCAACCTGCTCCTAGTGTTGAGCAGTGAACATGACAGACCAGGGACACCTGCGAAGCATGGGCAGATTTTCACACGCACGTGGCCATCCCATGATGATAGTGTTGGGAATAGGGTTGGAGTTCACAGCAATAGCCACACCTGGGTGCCTACTGCAAACACTGTGCTTTTGTTGGGAGCAGGTGAACTGGTGCAAAGGTGCTTCCCTCTCCCAGCCCATGCAGCACCTGGGGACACACAGGTGTCCTGGCTGGGACATGGGGAGCACTCTGACTGTTTCAGTCTTTCCCTCCAGGCACTCACTGTCTGCTCTGATGAGCTAATCCTCTCTCATTCACATCTGAATGTTATATCCTCTTCCTCCAGTGACCCCCAAGACACCAGCATTCAATCCTTCTGGGATTTGCCCATCTGGAGCAGCCCTAGTAGCTGTTGTTTATGGCAGCAGACCAGGAGCGCTCACACAGTGACTCTCCCTCCTTCTTCTCAGTTTCTCTCAGCTGAGATGAGGAACAAGCAGCTGCTGGGATGAGGGCTTCTGGCTGCTCCCTGCCAGGCCAGGCAGTCCTTTATGCTGAGAGACACAAGGGGCTGGAGTGTTTATGTAGTTCACCTCAAAGGATGAGGTTTATATTTAGCAAATTAAGGTTTATATTATTCAAATAATGATGATAATTATATATTGTCTTCAGTAAGAGCTTGCCACTGGTGGGCACCTCTGTGCAGCCCTCTTCTCCCCTGCAACCACTCAGGAGGACACGCAGCCACAAGGTCCAGCAGGGAATTCTGGAGGGTGGCTGGGGGAGGGAGGCAGAACCTCTGCCCCCAGCAATGGGGCTTGGAGGGGCATGCAGGGACTGCACAATGCCTGTGGCTTGGGAGCAGGGATTGGAATGGAGAAGCAGGTTTCTTGCATCCTCCTGCTGCCCAGCTCAGCCCCGGTGTGTACTGGACATGTATTTTATGAATGTGTAAAATAAGCCGCATGCACAGAAGCAAGATGTTTACTGTAAACTGCGCAGGGTGGTAAACTGCTTTTTGGGGTCACTTAGTGTCTGTTGGGGGAGGAAAGCCAAGCAGTTCTCTTGGTAAATGCCTTTATAAGTGACTTTTTAAGTACCTTTTCATCCTGAGACCCTGTCTTGCTTTGCAATCCTCTTCCACTTAGGCTGTATTATATCCCAGCTGACTTTTCCAAGGTCACCCAGTAAGGTGACAGCAGAGAATCCAGATTTAGCTCTGATAAAAGCATTGGCCCAAGTGGTGCAGCCTGGCCCAACACTATGGGCTCATCTCTGCAGGATGTCACTTGTCAGCAGTCGCTTGCGGCCCTTGAGGGACAGGCTGTGCCTGGGGGCACAGAGGAGGCAGCAGCAAGTCCCTGCTCTCTGGCTGTCCTTACTGGCTTGTTATGTCTCAGTAAGCCAGTCCCCAGCTCAGGAACCTCAGCAGCAGTTTTGGGGCTGACCATGTTTTAGGGACGTGGTTTAATGGTGGCCTTGGCAGTGCTGGGTTAACAGTTGGACTCGATGATCTCAAAGGTCTTTTCCAACCCAAATGGTTCTGTGATTCTCTGTGCCTGGAAACCAAAGTGCCAATGCCTCAGAGCTTGCAAATTACTTTTGAGAAAGACCAATTGAATTTGTTCCAGAGATCCAGATTAACAAATCCTCTGGCAGATTGAATCCCACAGAGGAAGTGGGGGGATGTTTGGTTTGGCTTTTGTTTTTTGTTTAAAGCAAGAGAAACTAAGTGCCATTTCAGCTGTGGAATTGCAGAGCCTTTAGAGGCAGGGAGCTGTTCCTGCCCCACGTTCAGTCACAAATTAAACTCCTGGTCTGATCCACACCTGAAACCTAGACACATCCAGCAGAAACTGAGCTCTCAGAGCACCTGAGAACAGATTCCTTAGACTGAACAGGATCTGAACAACCCTGACAAAGCCCCTTCAGATCAGCTCTGCTGATGCTAAGAAAATGAGACTGAAATGCTGGTTTATCATGAGTTCCCCCAGCAGTTCCCATAGCATGACTCCCACATCCTTGCCCTGCAAAAGGGATCAGGGTCCTGCCTGCACAAACTGGTCTTAATTAGCCCGGCCAGCCTCATCCATGTCTTCCTCCCACACCCCCTCCACCCCATTTGCTCCCCAGCTGCATTTAAGCCCAACTTTTTGCCCAGGTCAGTCTTTGCTCTGTCCCACTGCTGCTTTCTGCTCTCCAAGGCTGACTTTAGATCTCCCTGGCTGCTTTGTGCTCACTAGTCACCAATAACAGGGGTGTAAGACTAGGTGAGAAACCCCCTGTTTTGGGGCCAGGTTTAATGGCCATTAGCCAGTGCTGGGGATAACACAGCTTAGCCTGGTGATGGGAAATGGGAGCTGAGGAGGCAGCTGGCACCAGAGCATGCACTGACAGCTCCCATTGCCCTGCAGGAATTCAGCAAGATATGGCTTGTCCCACCTCTTTATCCTGGTGGCAAATCCCTGGCTGGTGGGTGATTGCAGATGGTTTGTGTGTGTGCTGGCCCTTGGCCTCCTGATTGCCACCATCCCCCTGGTCCCTGGCTATGGCTGTCCCAGGGCCCCTGCCCTGTGCTGTAGGTGCAGTGCCAAGAAGGGCAGCATTCTCTGAGGCAATGGGGATGGCTCTGGAGATGAGTCTCAGGAAGACATGCTTGTGTAAACTCTCCCTGGAGGTGGCTTTGGCTCACATAGTGTGACATCCTGCCCTGCCCTGGGAGTGGGCAGAGAGAGGGACTGATGGTGGCACAGGGTACCCAGACAGATGGAGGCCCTTGCTAGGAGCCTGGCTGAGAATATTGAGGGTATCTGGAAGCTGCTGGTTTGTTTTTTTTTTCTCCAGCAATTTCCTTCATTTCAAAGATGAGGAGGGTGGTGTGATCCCTGGAAAGTGGGGCTTTTGAAGAAATGGAGTTACCTTGTCATTAAGGAGTTTTCCTGCAGTAAGTGAGGATGTGGCAGACGGAGAGGGCAGTGGGCTCTGTTGGAGTCTAACTCTACTGCAGCCCATCTCTTCCATGGATTGATATTTGGGAGCCATGAGCAGTGGCTGAGGGTTCCCTCCAACAAGGTCTTAATTGTCATTTAGTTGGTTTTATTAATAAGGAATAAGAGACTTAGTGGGAGAAGGATCAAGAGGAGTGTTTCCTTGTGCCTGGCTGCTGGATCCTTGGAGCAGGTGGAGGAGGTTGTGGGGGGTTGAAGCCACCAGAACTTGTGGAGTGTGTTTTTTTAGGAAGCCAGCAGGTTTTTGGGCTCTAGCTTGCCAGCTTTGGCTGTTTAGCTCTCAGCAGATGCTCTGCCATCCCAGACAGGCCCTGCTCAGATCTCCTGTCCAAGGACAGGTTCTCCAAGGAAGGTGTGGGTGATGCCTTGACGTGAGAAGAGGGTAGGAAAGGAGATTCACCAACTTAGTGCTGACACTTAAACTCTTCCTGCCCACCCAGAGGGATCAGGGTGTTCAGCTTTGTGATTTCTGGAAAAGGAAAGGCAGGAGCTCTTCATCCCACTGGGAAGCTCAGGTCACTGTGCAGTATAAGGGTTGTGTGTGGAAACAGCAAAACGTTATCTGGAATCTTTGTGTCATGGACAAATCCCCTTTATTTTGGCAAATACGACCATCCCCTTCTTTTTACATGTTTATCTGCATTCTAATGTTAGATGAAAGCCCACTGGAACACTGGGATGAGGTCAACCATTTATTAGGAGTTTCCTAGCCCTTTAGTGCCTAATCTGCCTGCTTTTCTGAGATATCTTGAACTCAGTACCCAGGTCAAAGTCCTGTCTCCATGCTTGTTTGCCCAAATGGTTTTCCTCATTTTTAGCCACTGTCATTTGAATTTATCAAGATCACTGGTGCATGTTTTCTTGCCTGTGGTGAAGGACCTGCTGCCCAGACTGCCCTGAGCTCAAGGATTTTCTTGGAGATACAGAGACCAGCAGAGCTCTTAGATCACTGAAGGTCTATTTGAGACACAGGAAAATTGAGGACTCCTTGCACTTCAGACTGATGATAGACTTGTATCACACTCCTATCTGCTGAAGTCTGGGGAACCCCTAGGAATAGGTTGCTAACAGCAGATAGTGCCAGAAGGTCAATTATCTTTTGAGATGAGCCTTTACTCATGTGTTAAACCGCAATCTGAGGGCAATTACTAGGGCACTGCAGATCCTTTACTGTAGTTTAGAAAAACCAACATGTTTCTCCAGTCCTGGAAGCAAGAGGGGTTATGTCCCCATAAGAAGGTTGGGTTAAACCTTCAGTAACTGCATGAAAACCAGATCTAAGTGGAAGGACATGGCTAAGGTCCCTTGTTTCCCAAACAAGTTAGTTAGTAAGCTGGGTGGAAAATATCTGCAGGTTTCCTGTCTGCAGAGAGATCTGGGTTGATTACTTTGTGCCAGGTGAGGGTGGGTGGGTCAGTGACGAACAGACCTTCGTTTTTATGCGAGAGCCTGAGGGAGAGCAGAAGAGGGTATGGAGGTGTTGTGCAAGATGCACGTGGCTGTGGCAGGGCCTCTGCACCACTGGGTTTCACCCTCCCACGTGTGTGTGGAGAGGGGAAATGCAGCCACAGCTTCCACTGCTTTTTGCTGGAGCCCCAGGCCAAGCAGTTGGATATTGATAGGTGCCTGACTGCTAAAACACCTCCAGTCTTTGATGTCAATTAGGGTTTCCCCTTTGTCCACAGACACGAGCAGGTAGACCAGAAAAATAATACATTGTGTTCTAGGCAAAACTGGCAGCGGCAAGTCTGTGGTGACTAATGGGAGTGTTCAGGCACCAGCCCCAGCTCCAGGGAGCCAGGTGGTACCTGGACAGAGTGTGGGGGCCAAAGGGGAGCCAGAGCCTGAGCCTCTCTTTCCAGAGGAGGATGTAGAATTGGTCCTTTTATGCTCTTCACAATGAAGAAAAGGCTCATACAAAGACTTTAAAGTCCCTCTGCTGCAGCTTGGATGCATGCACTACTTACATTGTGGCTATCAGAAAATCTCAGATGTTTTATTACTCATCTTTCTCCCAAGCACCTGGCAAAGCCACTTAGACAATTTATTTCCCCCAGTTGCCTCTGGCTGTAGGAGGGGCCAAATCTGGTTATGGACAGGTACCAAGTTCCTTAGGAGGTTTTGTGGTGCCATTCACCTCCTGCCTTTGTGGTGGTCCAGAGTTGAGTAGGGGTATAGCATATTAAAGATGGCAAAAGAAATCTCTTCCTTTCTTAGCTACTCATGTTTAATGGTTTTATTAACATTCTACTTGCTTGTGGTTGTCAGTGGAAATGGTTAAGATAAATGTGGATGTTTAGATTCTTTTGTATAGCAGATCAGAAAAAAGCTTCAGTTGTGCCTTCATCTCTGAAAGTAACCTAGGAGGACTCCAAAATCTCTTAAGATTCTCCTTTTGGCAAATCATTGTTAAAAATGGAGCCAGAAGGAAGTACCAAATGTGCATATTTCTTCCCCCATACTGCAGTATGTATGTGTGAGGTGGTGCAGGGAAAGCAGGAGGCTGCAGACCAGCCCTCACACTTTTCAAACCCATTTCAGAACCTTTATTGTGGGGGAAACAAAGAAAAAAAAAAAAAAAAGAATCACAGCATCTCACCTGTTATTCAAACACATTTAATAAACAAAGAGAAACAGTAGCAAAGGGCACTGACAAGTGACAAACTGTACAAAACCTCCGGGGAGGAGCCCATGGCCCGGCTGCTCCAGCCACACCCCGCAGCCAACCAGGCCCCCTTCGCCTCAACCCACTCAGTCACCCCTGAGAAAAATCGATTTTTTAAAAATGTGCAGAAACAAAGACACTTCAAGAGTTATTTCCAGTCTTGCCACAATGGACCAATTTAGGCTACTGGGAAAGTTTAAAGAAAGTTTAAAGTGTCATATGCTCCATTCCCAGGATTAATACTTTAAAGTGAACCTTCCCAAGAGGCAGAAGCACTCTAGGACAGCCCGTAGATCTACCCCTGCTCACTTAGTCTACTCACCACAACAGGCTATTTTTTTAGAGTGAATGGGACAAATTTCATCGTAATTCAGCACTAGTTTTGATACAGTTGTGACTGAGTGAAAGGCAATGGAAGGAAAAGCCCTGTTTGAGCATAGAAGGGATGCAACTGGTGCATAATGCTGAGACCAGCCCTGGTCTAAGGGTAGAGATGACCTAGCACAGTCAGGGAAGGAGAAATCCTCCACTGGGAATGTACCTCCTCTGGATGGACTTCATGCCTGGTCCTAAACACTGCCCAAGAACTCCAGTGTCCAGTACCAATGATTGGTTTTCTACCATAAACTTGTTCTATTGAACTTAAAAGACCCTGCAATGGAAACCAAAGAGTCTGTGGTCCCCTGACACCTCCTTCGCTGCTGAAAGAGGAGGGGAAAACTAAGCTGCAACTCTGGTGGTCTGTCTTGTGCATGTCAGTTCAACAGCTGCACCATTCACCTGGCCATGGTAACTTTTGGCTCTCTGTGGCTCAGAGGGGACAGTAATAGCATCACTCTGCATCAGGCAATCCTCTGGTGGGCTCCACCAAGGTGCTCAGGTGGCATCAATGTGACAAAAGCAGCTTGACCAGTTCCTGTTGCCTTTAGTCTGATATTTCTTGACCAGTTCCCAGAAACTCCCTCCCCTGAGGAAGGGGAAGAAGACAGATGAGAGTGTTAAAGGGCTTTTTAGGCTGCTAACTTGCATACATGTGCTTCTTCATTTCTTAGCACAGACAATGACTGAGGCTACAAGATGCGGACAGAGGAGAGAGATCTATACACATCACAGTGTTGTTCAGGCCCAGCCAAGGTGTGGTCCGATCACACCAACACCAGCTCACCGCATTATAAACAGGGAAGGTGGAGGGCAGAAGAGCTGGGCTCTCCAGTGTGATGACAAACCAGCTGAGATTCCACAGCCTGTAACTGACAATGTGAATCCAACGACAGCTGGCACAGCCTGTTGTTTCCAGGACTAATTAGCACAGACAATTAGCCAGTCTGTCTTGAGAATGGGGCAGAGGCTCCACCAGAGAAGGTACATTAGCGAAGCAGGATGGAGAGGACAGGCAAGAGAGAAGGACAGAAGAGAGGCAGAGCACAGCAGTGCCACTCAAGTGTCTTTGCCATATCTTGGTTGCTGAACTGGTTGTTGGTAATGCTGCCGCAAGGCCTCATCAGCAAGGAGTGGTAAGATGGGAAACCGGCCTGATTCCGTATCAAAACTTTTAGGAGACCACAGGTAGCAGCTGAAGGCCTCCAGAAAGGAGCCCAACTCCTCAGTCCAGGTGAGGAATTTTCTGATTCTTTATCAAGAAACATCTGCTCTGAGCTTGTCAATGTCTGTGAATTTCAGCATCTCTGAAGCTTTGCTGTAATGTCAGTTTGAGACTTGACTGAAAATGGCCCAAGTGCCAGGACACTTGGGCTACAAAGAACAAAGCCAGGATGAAAGGGGAAAAACATGCAGCAAATTCCTATGAAATTCCATTTACCAGACTAGGAGGAACATGCCCTTGGTTAGGGGTGGCACAGAGTAACAGAGGGGAACCAGTGACTGCAGTTTGCCTAAGATTAGAATTCAAGAGAGGCACAAATGAACATTTTGCACATCCATCCAAGGCATTCCAAAAAAAAAAAAAAGAAAAAAAAAAAAGAAAACTGAAAGAAAAGTCACAGAAGTCGACACATCACTTTGGACAAGAAACAATACAAACAGTTTGGCAACTTTTCACCAAACCCCCCCCCACCCCAGCTCTGTGATGTCCCTCTGTCATTTGAGGTGATCCCTTAAAGGCGGGGACGTGAGGGGGCTGCAGATAAATGACTGAGTGTAAATAGGGGATCTCCTCTGCAAAGGATTTGAGGGGTCCAACAAACCTACCTGCCTGCTACAGTACAAAAGAAATTCTGTCTGAAGCACTCCCTGGTGAGAGGGAAGGAGACAGAGCCCATGCTGCTGGAGACACAAAGGGCAAAGCTGAACTTGGCAGCAACAAGTCCCTAAACCTTGTGACTTTGCACCAGGCTCAGATACGGCTGTGGCAGAGTACTGAAGGAGAAGTTGTCATCCCTCTTTCTCTGAAGAGAAGTGTAAAGGACAGAACTATCACTATTTTGGGTGAACACAGGCCTCTTTGTTTATGCATGCAAAGTAATGGGCTTTGGAGAATGCCAAGAGCCCATGTGTAATAGTGTTAACACTGAGACCTGTGTCAGGTGGACACACAACTCCCCTCCCCTTAGATCTAAACTCAGCTCTTAGGAGTTGACCAAGGAACAAATACAAAGGATGGAAAAGTTTGTGTGGGTATTTTAGGAGTGGTTGTTTTGTTCCTCCTTTTAAAAGCCCTGTTCTTCTGATTTGGGGAGGGAGGGGGAGCATTGCAAGGTCCCTGCACTTTTCTGGTGGCAGACCTGGGTGCAAGATATGACACAGCTCAAATACAGATCTTTCCACCCACATCAGCCCATGGCAGGTGGGACTGTTTACAGGGGGCCTGAGGACCTGAGCAACCTCCACAAAGGCTCCAACTGGGAATCCGGCCCAGCCATTGATGGAAAAATTCAATACAGTGCTGGCCAGGAAAACAAAACAAATACTTGTGGAAAGGACCATCCAACTGGAAGAGTCTCTCCCCTCCTCGGTTTCCAGGGTAAGAGGGAAGCCTTTGGTTATGAACAGAATTACTCGCCATTGGCAGGACAGGCTCAGCTTTGCTTTGTATTAGCTTGGTTACTGTACAAGGACCGTGTTCCTCTGTGGAGAGATGCTCTGCCCAGCTGGACTGCCCTGTCACATCCGGGAATTTTAACGGAGTGGACACTGGAATTACATCCGGGATCCTCGCTCCTGAAGAATCTGGAACAGAAGAGACCTACTTTGAAAACCTCAAGTAAGTTTAGATGCAAAAGTTGAGAGTCCTTGTTTTTTGCAGGGAAAGGAAACATGGACTGATGTGAGAAGAGCTTGCTGGCTTTTGTGCCACCACAATAACTGACAGGCTGGTTAAAGTTGAGGGAGCCCCTTCTCTAGAAATCCTGCTAAGCTGTCTGCAAGGAGGTAAGGATGCCACCTTTTGTTTCTATCCTGGGGGAAAAAAAAAGTGGATTCATAGAATGATTTGGGTTGGAAGGGATCTTGAAGCTCATCTTTTTCCACTTCCCTGCCACTGGCAGGGACACCTTCCACTATCCCAGGTTGCTCCAAGCCCCATCCAGCCTGGCACTGGACACTCTCAGGAATGGAGAGGATTGAAAGAGAACAAAATTCTTGTTTATTCCTTCAACATCCTTCCACCACAAAATACGACCAACCTCAAAGGCCTTTCCTACTCTGACCTCCTTTTCCAAGTTTCTCTTTCCTCCATTGTTTTGGGTCTTGTCCTACAGTAAAACATGAAATCTTCCAGTAGGGGATGATGTAGGAGGAAATAGGAAAGCTGGTACACAGAACTGCTGCTGATTATGGATCTGCCAGTGCAGGAAGGGTTTTTCTTTCACAGGGGAATTCAGGTCGATACACCTGAGCAGGTGCCTTACCTTCGCCTTCTCACTTGGCTCCTTGACAATGCCATTGGTAGAATTGTTGAGCTCCCTGGACACAACACAGAGGAATTCTGCCTGGTCTTCATTTCCATAGTTATAGGAAGATCCAATGCTGATCAGCTGTGCAACAGGAGACAGGACAAAAATCAGTAAGTCTTGACTTTTGCTTTATTCCTAGAATTGCTCTGTGAGGTAGAACTGTCTCAGGAGAGTTGTTCTGGACCTGAAGTGTCCCCTGCAGCCTCCCATGTGTGTGTAATGCAGGGACACAGCTGACCTTCACAGCCCACTAGTGGCACCTGGAGCCCTGGGAAGGAATTCCAGCCTGAAACTAATGCTGGACACAGCAGAACATTGGCCAGTTTCTGAGGGCGGAAAAGGGAAAAACAGACTGTGCAACATATAATATCCAGCTCACTCAGTTCAGGTTTCCTGGTCCACCCTGAACTCAGCTCTCAACCTGCCTTGTGACTCTGATGTGGAAATGGGAATTCTTTACTGCAGGCAGATGTTGGATTAACTGGGTACATGTGGCAAACAGTCACTTTTACGTAGATGCTGTCGAGATGGAGTTTGGTATCTCTGTAAACGGGATTATATTCTATTACTGTTCTGGTGTCTGGACTCAATCCAAGAAATCCCATCTGTCTCATTTATCATTATTACATTAAAAAGACATCCTGGAGCGCAGAGCTAATTTGTCATTTACAACCCAGTTCTGCTTCCCAGAGATAAATCTAAGCCATCTGAAGGAAGCAACACAAGTCTTATCAACTGTGTGTATCCAGGAAACTTTAACATGCAGTGTGCACCCCAACTTCCATATCCTAATGGATTTTGGAAGAGCCAGCTCCATATTTATACATGAACAGATACAGTCAACAGCCTTCCTAAGGAGATGCTGATCTGTATGGTTACAGTGCAGCTGTGGGAAGCCTTGGGGGGCTGTTGTACTGACTGGTCTCCAGTACTGTTTTTAAAAGATTCTGATATTTGTGCCAAAGGCAAAACATAGACACAGGATAAAAAAAGGTATTTAGCTTCCCTGCGCCCTGTCTTCACTGTTTAAGCTCTTGGCTATTTCAATACCGCATGCCACTATTTACTCAACAAAGTATCTTTTTATGAAGATAGCAATTTTCCAGAGTGCTGAACTGCAGGTGGGTAGGAGAAACATTGTGATTTAAAATGGCAAATTTCTATTCCATCCTTAATTTATGCAAGGTTTCACTGCTGGCAAACAGGGGCAGGTTTTTGGCTGCCTCTCCACTATGCAATAGGAATTTTCAGGCATTACGGAACAGATACACAGGAACAAGTGATGCAAAGTGCTGTGCCTAATCTGCCTTGTTTTGTATCAGCATGTTTCCCACAACATCGGGAAGACACTGCTGTAACCCACAGAGCCTACTCTGCAGTATCTTAACACAGCATTCTAGACCAGCTGGCATCCAGTCCTCTCTCCTCAAAAATAAAAGAACTCTGTTTGATTCCAGAAACCAAATCTGAAACTAACACCATATGCAACTGCAGTGACACCCAGCCCCAAAACCAGCTGCATTGCAAAGGCATCTGCAGGAAGTTCTCGTGTCACTCAGGTGCCTCTTTAGCAAATGTAGGAGTTGTGGCTTTGAGCTTCCAGAAATGCCATGCTGTGGTTCTCATGGCTCTAATAATTTTCCTGCATAAAACTGCTGTATGTGTTGAAATGCAGGAGAAAGGAAGAATTGCTCTGGGATTTGACAAGGATACAAGAAGTCCTGAGAGAAAAGGAAATCTCTCTTGACAGTTTGAGTGACTTCTGCCCTTCCCTGTCAGTGACTGGACTCAAGTGCCCTGCTCAGGTCAGGGTGCTTACTCAGAAGAGCAGAGCAGGGTGAAGTGCAATTCAACAGTAAACTCTGCTTATTCCATATCCCGCTTTCAAAGGGATTCTGCCACTCTTTGGTAACAGTACCTGTTCGAACTTCCACCCGTCGGACATGGTGGACACCATCTGTGTGAGCTCTTCCTCTTGGCACTGCAGGACTCTGTACACGTGCTTCACTGGTCCCTAGAGCACGGAGAGTAATTGCTGGAGTTCAGTAATTAAAAAAGAAATTAAAAAGCCTTTCCTGCTCTTGCCTTACTATCTGAGGAAGTCAGAGCCCCACAGGCTTTCTGAGATTTCATCCCACAAATTCCAAAGCACACATATGGCTGGCACACTTCTCTTAAAAGCCTTCTAAGTGTCTAAGGGCCAGTGAAAGCAAAACTTCCTTGGCTTTCAAAGCCACTTACTGCTTTTTGAAAACATTTCTGAAATTGAATCTACTGAGTGTGTTAATATCAGCTGAGCATTAACGGGAAAATTGCTGCAGGGAGACATAAATAAGGAGAAAAAATGGCTTAGAGAAGGAAGAGTTTGAGCTGTCCTTTACAAAAGCAAGATGTTTTGTTTTATAACCACCCACCTCTGTCTTGGCCCCTCTTGTGTAACTGTCCCTTGCTTTTCCCTACGGTGCTAAAAGATGACTCAGTGGTCTGTGCTTTATAAAGCCATAATGGACCCTCTTTCTTAGCCATGCCCTGCATCCACATTAACAGCTCTTATTCCCCCTTACTGCTGAATTAAAGAGCTGCTACTGCAGGGTATTGCAGCCAGACTTGTCTTTCTGTGCTCCAGAACTGACTGACTCCACAACCCAAGTGTGCATTACTTGAGAGGTTCTGTTCTCATTGTCCCGTATCCGCTCCTTCACCAGCCGCACGAGGGATGCGATGTTGTAAAACTCGGCTTCTTCCAGTACCCCTGAGAGAGGAAACCAAAGCAGAGACAAATTCTGTTACTGTACACAGGGTAGAATGAAAATGATTCTGCTACAAGGATGCAACCATGGGTGTGCTGTGAGCTGCAGCCCTTTGGGAACACACATGATCTGATGATGTAATCGCTGTTCATAAGCAGTTAACAGTACTAACAGCATTCCTGGGACTTGTGGTCGCTCACCCCTCAGCAAGGCAGGAACCCTGTGTGCTCCGGCTGGTCTCTGGTGAGGGCTCTCAGATGAGCTGTCAAAACCAGCATTCAGAGCCTTTCCTGGTGTTTTTCTTACCTTCCTCTGCAAGCTCCTTGTTTATGATGAGCTTCCCATGCCGGAGGTAGTTCAGTATCGGGCCAAAGTACGTGGGGTCTCTGTCGATGAGATACGCCCCTGTCTCATCCTGAGGAGACAAGGGAGGGGTCAGTGGCACCAGGACAAAACAATTCACCTTAACAACAAATTGAACAGCTTCCTTGGAGGACCTGGACTCATCTGCCTGTGGGAGGTGTGTGAATGATGCCACTTTTAACTTAATGTTTTTCTTTTTCAGTGTCTGAACTACAAATGTCACAGCCCAGTAACACTGGGAGACGTCTCACACAAAGCCTTGTGCAGACAAGGTTTGTACACCCAGAGAGAAAAGCAGGGCTGAGTTTTATTTCACTGCAATAATAAGAACCAAAAGTTGGCAGTTGTGCTCTGCCTAAATTTATTCTCCAAATTGGTTTAACCAGGAGGCTCTGTAGGAAAATGGGATCTCCAGTTCCAGCTATAGGCACTTGACAGCTGAAATAGTTCAATTTTCCCTTTCCACTCCTGCAAACACACATTGCAAAACTTCAACCACATCTCCAGCAACACAACTACTGGTATTAAATAATCCACAATTCACAGCCAAAAGCATCTCTTGAGCAGCTCTGAAGCACTGACAATCCCCGTGCAGAACTCTCATATCCCTCTTAAATCACTTTAAACCAACGCTTCTCCTGCCAATCTGCTCTAAAGCAATGAAAACTGCAGAACCACGCTGAAATGTCATCTCTTCCCCTCGCTGATGTTGCTGACTGATGCTTTGATCACAACCAGGATTTATCTTTTGCTCAAACTCTGAATAGAGCAGCAGCAGACCGGACTCCCTCAGTCTGACCCACCCACAACATGACCCTACAGAAAACCTGCAGTTACAGGAGTAACAGTTTGCAAAGTCCTTTTGACAAACTGCAGCGACTTCAAAACTATCCGGGAACGTGCACCACGATCCTTTGCCACAATCAGGGTGAGAAATCACAAAATTCCGGGCAATTATAAAGTCCGTCTCTGTAACCACCGTGGGCAGGCGATGGTTTGAGACACTGTGGGCGGTGAGAGAGTCAGAGCCTGCGGCACTGGGGACGCCACAACTCCGTGACCGTGGGACAAGCAGAGTGTGTGGGGCTGCCGTGGAGCTCGGCCCGCCCACAGCCCGCACGGCCCGGAGGCGCCGCCCCAGCGAGGGGCTGTCCCGGTCCCCGCCGCGGCCTCACCTTGTCGGAGCCGAGCTCGGGCCCGTCCTGGCAGCAGAGGCGGCACAGGAAGGACTTGGGCTCCCGGCACAGCGTCTGCCGGGTGCTCACGAAGTACGTGCCGCCCACGTTCAGCCGCACCCACTTGGAGGCGGCGGCGGCGGGCGGGTTGGGCGGCCCCGCGGGTCCCGCCGGTGGTCCGGACGCGCGCGGGCTGGGCGGCCCCG
>VWZG01012340.1:1061251-1078885 GCA_013396735.1 Grallaria varia | reverse complement strand
GGTATTTGGTGTCTGGGGGGGACATTTGGGGTCTGGGGGGGTCTGAGAGGGGGATAAGGGGTCTTTGGGGTATCTGTGGGATATCTGTAGGGTCTGGGGGGCACCTTGAGGGGGGTGAGGGAGGCCAGGGGGTTGTTGTGGAGTCTGTGCAGCCCAGACCTTGGTGAGCAGAGCAGGGATGGCCAGTGCTGAAAATTAAAGCACATCCAGTCTTTATTTTGTGTGCTGTCCAGTTTTTGCACTTGGGATGCTGCAGATTTGGGGTTTTTATCCTCTAAAGAGTGCTAAAAATTTATATACACCCACACAGGTATGCAATTGCTCCTTTGAATGCTGATTCTGGGGCTGTATGAGATGTTGAGGTGGATGTGGGGTGCAGGACAGTGAGGCAGTTGTGGAAACCCTTCGGATTTACTCCTCTCGGAGCTGTCAGGCTGGCTTGACAAGAAGGGTGTGTGTTCCAGAGGGGCAGGGATTGCTATTCCTGGCAGCAGGAAAATGCACAGGCAGGGACAGGCTGTCATCTGCTCTGGTGTTTTGACAGGAGCTGACAATCTCTTGGTTAGAACTGTGGATGAAGTCAAAATGGGTGTTCAGGAGCTGATACAGAGCTGATATGAGCTGAGTCCCACCAGCGCAGAATCAGAGAACTTGGTCCCTGGGAAGGCAGCAAGTCCTGAGCATCAATGGTAGGTCTGTCCTGGCTGTAGCAGAGCAGGGTCCAAGGAGGGCTCCACACTTTCGTTTAATCCAAGCCCTGAGTCCTGGTGTTCTGCTCTGCTTCCCTTGTCCCAGCTCAGACAGAAACAAAATGCTCTGAGGAGAAAAGCCAGGGCTGTCGGAGACAAACCGTGCCATCTGGTGACCTTAATTTCTAACAGGGAACAGGTGAGTGTTTGTGATTTGTAGCCAGAGGCGTGGGTAAAACCCTCCAAGCAGGATGACTCATTTCCCAGCTGCTGTGAGGAACACCCTCCAAGGGTGTGTGGGGCACAGCGGGGCTGGGAAAGGAGCTGGAAGGTCACACAGGTGAAGCCAGACCAGTCCAAAAGGACATCTGTCTGGTTTTGCTTCATTCCCACACTGTGATGGTCCACAGAGCCTGGGTAAAAAGCTGGATAATCTCTGCTTGGATGGTTGGGAACAGCTCTCCTTGACAGGCAGGTCTTGGGATGGCAAGGTCTGACTTTGGTGTGAGCCAAGGGGAGCCAAACTTTTGGCATTCCAGCTGGAGAAATGAAGTACTTTGGCACTGATGGGGGCTGAGGAATCCAACTCACCCCGTTTGGTGGTTGCTGGTGAGCAAGGGCTGAAAGGAGCCATCCCTGAGTCCCGAGGGAAAGGCTGATGTGTCCAAGGAGCCGATTGCTCCCTGTGTGAATGAAGGGCACAAGCTGTTAATGGAGGAGCAAATCAGGGCTTTGAGGGACCTTCCAGAAGGTCTCAACTCCTGTAAGAGAGGGAAGACTGATGAATCAGGAGATCTCTTTCCCTGTGAGAGTTCAAGCTCTGTAAAGCCCTCGAAGTTGTGCTTTGAGTGCGCCCTCCCTATTTGTTTGTGAAGGGTTATTCAATTAAGGATTATTTCCTGTTGTATCATACTTTTTCTCATCCATTTTAACTGCGTGCAGCGTTTTTCTTTCTGCCATGAGCCACAGGGGTGTGCTGTTAAGCAGCTGCTGCTCTCTTTTACCCCAGTTGCTGTGGCAGTGTAGTTGCTTAACACTCCCCTGTTCCCTCTCAATGGAGCTGTGTAGCTTTCCTTGGTGTTTTAAAAGCAACTGGAAAAGTTCAGATCAAAGGTGGATGGAAGGCCAGAAGGTGATTACTTTTTCCTCCTTTGATAGTTGAAAGCCTCACTTAAGGCAAAAATCAAGTGGCTCTGACTCACACAGCCAGCAGGACGTGTGTACATGCCCACTAATATTTTTGGATGCAGAAAAAAATTGCCCTCAGCACTTTGCAGAACACGCTGCTGATACACGGCAGCTGTGCCTTTGTTGAGCCAAGTACTAATATCATGTTACTTACATCAGTCATTTCTGGATTTGTGGTTTGCAGAAAAAGACCAAAACAAAAATAGGATTTGAATTGGAAGCTTAGAAATTGTGTGGTTTCACAGAGACTTCTGAGCAGACAAAAGAGGGGTTTTATTGCGTGGCAAGTGTTACAGTCCAAGTGCATAAAAATGTATGTTATATAAATAATGCAGCAGAACAGTTCAGCATATTCTCTTTGCTTCCTGCAAAGGAGCCTGAAGCATTTTCTTGACCCAAATTGTGCATGAAAATCAAAGACCTAACTCTTCTGCTGTTCTTAAAAGTAAAAAAGAGCTGTAAGAGCTCTAAGAATACGTTTTTTTCTTATAATTTGAGAAGAGAATAAAGCATTTAAAAATATATTTGATATGTTGTACACTTGACTGTGATGCTGATCCACGTGGGATTGTTTAAAATGGAAAGTGAGGGTGATTCTCTTCCCACACCTCTGCAGCATCAGCTGAGTACAGGGCAAACACAGGCTGGGCTTCAACCCGTGCTGAGTTAACAGGTGGTGAAGGCTCCCAAAAAATCAGTGATGCTGCTTTTGTTGCTGTTCATTTTTATTAATTTTATTTTATTTTAGACAACTGCTTTCCATTATAAATAAATAAGGCATGAAGGTTCTCCATACAGTTACAGAGCTGGTAGCCACAGTGGTGCCCACGGCGCAGGGTGTGTCTGGGGCCATGGGGCACCTGGAAATGCAGAGCGTGGAAGAGCAGAGTGGTGGGTGGGTTTGAGGAGACCTCCGGAGCAGGGGTGATTGGGGCATCACATTCCTGCCAACTTACCTCTGCAGTACTCAGCTTAACAAAAGGGGGTGTTTTCTGGGGGGTGTTTCTGCATTAATTCCATGGGGAGCGGAAGAAAGGTCGCTGGACTGGGGGGATAATTACATCTTAACAGTCTTCCCCCTCCAAAGCCACATTCTCATTTGTTTATCTCAGTGTTGCAAGAGTCCCAGCTGTTGGCCCAAGACTTTGGGATTTAAGCTGGTGAAAATAGAATCCAGATCTAGCTGATAGTTTTCTCCAGGCGGGTACAGAAGAGGGAGCTTATACAGGACTGGTTTTGTGGCTCAGTGCTCAGGGTGTTGCCTAAGCTGTAATGAAATGCTGCTCCTCTGCCTAAAACATGTGTCTGACCATACGAGGTCAACATCTAGTTCATGAAAACTGGAAACTGCTGATTCCTGAGACTGCTGTGGCCTTTTGGCTGCGTGTTTGCATGTCTGTGGAAGCAAAAGTGAGGAGATTTCAGTGCTGGGAAGGGAGATGGAGCATGAGAGGTGGCAGCCTTTGGAGAGTGTCTCAGCCAAGGGAGATTATTTTCAGCAGGAAACTGAAATCTGTCCTCGTGGCTGGGGAGATGTTCAGAGCAAAGTGTGGAGTGATGTGTGACCTGCCAGGGCCAGAGCTCCTGATCCAGGGGATGCTGTGTCCTCCAGCTCATGTGTGAGTCCCTGGGAGTCAGTTTTGCATGCCCTTGCAAGCTCTGTTTGAGGAATTTGCTATGATGGGACAATGACAACCTCTTGAAGAGCACGGCTGGTACCCAGAGCGTGAGGTGGAAGCGTGTCTCTGACACTGCACTTCTTGTCTAGCTATGGGAAAGCCCTGGTCACCCAGTTCTCACCAGGCAACGGTGCTTCACCTGGGCTGAAAGACCAGGGCAGATTTAAAGCGAGGAAATCCCATATGCTACAAGGTCTGGAGAGTATGGACTGAAGTGCTGAGCGACACTGATGGAGATGGAACAATCAGTTTTATGTTTCTCTTCAAGTTTTTCCAGTTGCAATGAGCTTGCATTGTAAAGAGCTGAAAAACCTGACTGATTAGAGAATGGCTTAAGTTGCAAGACCATACTGCCCTGTGGGGAAGGGAAAGGCAGAGACTCAAGTCTCTTGGGTTCAAGCATAGGTTCTTAGCCATAAAACCAAAGTGGAGGGCTGGGCTGCTGTGCTGGGACAGCCCCTAAAGTTCTGATGGCTTTTTGTTTCACTTTGAAATGCTGTGCTCCAGCTGTGGCAGGGTGCTGGAGGACACCCAGGCTTTTGCTTGCAGATAATCGGGCTGCAGGACAAGCTGAAAAGGGCGGGGAGGAGGTGGCTGGTTTTCCTTTTCTTGTGGTTTACATTGCTGTTGTGATGTCTGGCAGCAGCAGTAACTCATGCAGAGATCCGTCGTATTGGTTTCTGAAATCCTCTAACTACAATGTACAATTGTCCCAACGAGTTGTCCAGAGCCCAAACCTAAAAGAGTGAGTCAGGTCTCTGTGACGTTTCCTCGCTCGCAGACCTCTCGAACCTTCAAAGCAGAGGGGCCACGTGGCGTTTCCTGGGGCTGAAGGGAAGACGTGGCAGCTGCAATTGCACGTGGGAGAGTAGCGGAGAGCCAGGAACTCATTTGCTGCTCTTGTTTTTCACCTTCGTGGCATTGATGTCCGCTTTTGTTTTCTGGATGCGGGAGAAGATCTCCTTAAAAAGAGCCTTGTACTCAGGCTGGCTCTGCTCCAGCCGCTTGTCCACGGCCTCCACGTGCTTGCTGATGGTCTTCTCCATGGTTTTCCGGTCCTCCAGCTCGTGCGCCTCCCCTCGGAAGTCCCTGAAGGAGCTGTCGCGGGAGATGGGCCGGGACGTTTGGACGCCGGTGTGGCGCACGCTGTCCTTGTGCTGCCGGCACTTGCTCAGGAGCTCCTCGTACTTCTCCAGCAGGGCGTGGTACTGCTCGTCCACCTCCCGCAGGATGGACATGCCCCGCTTGCGCACGTTGTTGGCGTGCAGGGTGTAGTTGCCCTCGTGCCGGCTCACGGCGTCCTTGGTCACGATGGCGTTGAGGGCCGTGTCGCTGCAGCTCTTCCGGACGGGGTGGTTTGGGGAAGGTGTCATGGATGTCCCGTGGCTTTTTCCTCCCTCCTCCTCGGAGAGGTCGATGTAATCTGCTTCTGGGGCGTTGTTGAGTGGCTCAAGGAGGGCCTCGGACAAGTTGTCTTCTCTGCTGAGCAAATACTTCTTGACTTGCTTCATCTGCTGCAGCTCCAGGAGCTCTGCCTCCAGCTCCTTGATGCGCAGCTTGCAGTTCTCCATCTCACACACGCGCTGCTCCAGGTCCGAGTACTCCTGGATAACGGAGGTGTACTCGCGCTCCACCCTCTCCTTCCGCTGCTTCTCCTGGTTCACTTGGGACCTCAGGGAGTTCACCATGGCTTGGAGGCGCTCGTTCTCCCTCTCCAGTGGCTTCTGGTTGAACTCTGTGGAAGAGCTGTGGACCTGGAATGCGTCCTCATACCTGAAAGAGAAGAGTGATCCTTGAGAGATTCTGATCAAGTGACAGTCCCATGAGGGACTCGTCATGTCTTACTGTCATGTAAGGAATTCCACTGATGTCCAGAAAGGACTTAACCTGAGCTCATGGAGTGAAATGTGCCTCCTCCATGTGCCAGGAGACCACAAGGTATGTCCAGAGTTCATCTGAACACAAAGACTTTTCTCTGTCCCAGAGAACCTGCCATTGTATTTGACAGCAGTAATAAAAGACAGGAGGGAAATGAGACCCTAAATGATAAGACTCATCTGATTAATGGACAAGTCACCAATGAAGCAAGGATGAATGTTCAAGTGCTGCCAGTCTGAGCTGAAAGTAGGTGGCTTTGGGTTTTTCCTGCTGGAGTTCATCAGCCACTCATTGCATCTGCCAACAACCCCGAACCCCACCCAGCCAAAACCCAGAAGCACGTGTGTTGCTGCCCTGTGCAGCCCTGCGTTTGGGAGGTGCTCCAGTGGGAGTGGGAGAAGATTCATACAAAGAAGGCAGAGATTTCTGACAGAGTTTCCCCTTCTTTACTGCCTGGGAAGTGATAGCAAGCACTTCCCCCTCCCCTCACGCTGCTGTTGGGAATGCAGGTTTTCCTCCTCAGTGAAGCGCCCGTGGCGTCCTGTCTGATTGGAACAGATTGGAAAAGAGCAGGCTCTGTGGCTTCCCCCGGGAGGCACGGCTGTGTGAGGGGGATTGAACAGATTTCAAGTCACTGAAGGGCAGCCTGACCTCCAGGGCCAACTGCAGAGCTGCCAGTGGAACTGAGGTCCTGTGCCGTGGGGGGAAGTGGGATTGGGGCACTGGGGGGCAAAGAACCACAGGGACATTGAGTGGATTTTGCTGGGGGTTAGGTTGTGGCCTCATAAACATCCCCAGTGCTGCTGCAGTGGAAGTGTCTTTGGTTCCTATTCTGTGGCTGAGGGTGCTTTCAGTAACAAAGTTTATTAATTGCTTATCTATTTACAGAAGCCTCTGCTGTGGACAAAGCTGAGCAAGAAGTGCTTTCACGAGGTCAGTGAATTAACACAGTGGCCAGGCTTTAAGGAGGATTAAGGCTGCAATAGTGCTGAAGGTGTTTGCACAGCACCTGGCGGCACGTGGCGTGTCTGGGTGTGTGACTGGGGCTGACTCCCAGGGCGTATTGGGGTCACACAGCACAAAATGCACCACCTCAACTGGTTTCAGTGAGCCAGAGGTGCTGGTGCTGTGCTGGGAGGCGGCTGGAAAGGGACAACAGGCTATGTTGGTTTGGGAAGGGAAGCTTCACTGATGGTGGGATCGTGAAGGTTCTGCTTTGCCTACGTCAATTTAGGTGGGCGTGTAGGAGAGAGGGACATCCTCCCATCACCTGCAGCAGTGGGTTTCAGGTTCTGATGCACAGCCTTGACCTTTGTGGGGCTGTATGTGGGTTTCTGTGCACCCCCAGAGGGGCTCACCCGCCGCACCCCCTGTTCATGGGCAGCACAGGTGGGGAGGGGCTGTTGAAGACAAGGCTGTGTACCTGGGGCTGGAGCACAGCTCCTTAAGGCAGGGGAAGGTGTGGATGGTTCGGCGCCGCTCCCTCTTCTCCCGCCGAATGCGGAGCTGCTCCAGGCTCCGCATCTCCTCCACCTGCTTCTGCAGCTCCTCCACTTGGTTCTGCAGCCCCTCGATTGTTTCCGTCAAGCTGCAGAGGGAGAAATCAGAACATGGGTGAAGAGACAGGCACTACACATCCTTGAAAGGTGGTTCTTTTCCCCATAGAGAGAGCCAGTCTATGGAAGGTGCTTCCAGCTCCCAGCATGTGCCCTGGGAGCACAACAGCTCTTGTTTTTTGTGGCAGTGGTTGGTCTTTGAATGGGGGTAATTATAGAAAGGAATGGGATATTGGTTTGAGACCTTCTGTCCTGGAATATCTCTCCACTGAAAACAAACATCTCTTCCTCTTGTTTATCTTGTAGAGATAAACACAGAGAGGAGGCAGAAATTTAGTTTTGTTCTGGCTGCGAATAGTTTATAAAACTCTCTGCTCTGAAACTCCCTCTCCACACAGTTCTTTGCAAATGGTGCTGCCTGGAAAGGACATGGCTTAGGGTGTTGTTTCTAGGGATGACCTTGGTCATGGGCTTGTTGTAGGAAAGCAATATTATTGACAAACTGGTGTTTCAGCATGGACTAGCCAGGGTTTTATTAGAGGCTGGATCTGTGCCTAGTGTTTCTGCTGGGCTGTGTGCTGGGGACTTCCCTGATATGATTATGTGCCTCTTCTTCAAGGAAGCACATCTGAGGAAAGGCTGCTGTGCCTCTCTCCTGGCAGCTTCAGACACTCCTTTATCCAGTCCTCATCCCAGGGGTGTCTGTGCTGTGGCTGACCCCTGCTAACCAGCATTGCTGCAACACACCAGTGTTCTAAACAGCTCCAAAACTGGACTGATAAGAGAGTGGCTCAAACAGCAAGGGCAGGCTGCGCTTTGGGGCAGGGGAAAGGTGAGGTGAAGGGCTCTTGGGTTCAGCATGACTGTAGTGGGAGAAGGGGAGGCTGTACCACTGGATCTTCTGTTGGGAAGTCTTGCTTTCCAGCACGAGTTTCTGGTTTGCCAGCTCCAGGTCCCGTGCTGTCAGGTCCAGCTGCTCGTAGACTTTCGCGTGCTGTTCGTTCATCTGCCGCAGCGTCTCTAGTTGCTTGGTCAGGTACTGCAAGAAAATGTGAAGCAGAAGGTTGTTTCACAGGCAGAAGTTCCTACAGCCTTTGCTTCCTCTGATAAGGTGTTCTGTGGCTCTGCCTGGTTGAAGCCTCTTCCACAGCTGAAATATTCATCCCCCCTACCCACTGTAAATAGTTTTGTGTCTAAAATAAGATTGAGCTTCCCCTGCCCTCTGTGAAGGGCACTAACCTCAATCTCTCTCTATTCAGTTGCTTTTTTATTCCCAGTACCAAAGAAAGCTGATATCCCTGGGACCGAAAGTTGACTGAAATTGGCCAGTTGGTTACTGGATTGTCTGACAGATCAATTGCAGCAGCTGCATTTCCTTGGGGATTCAGGCTGAAACTCTTGAGTCTGTGAAATGTGAGAAGACCTGCGATTTCTGCATATTTGCAGGCCCTTTTCTGTGAGTTTGTCATTGTAAGATTTTATCCTGTGAAAACTAAGAGAGGAGCATCTCCCCAGGTCCTCCCTCTCAGCTGGGGTCAGATCCCAAATCCTATAGTGGATGTGCTTCTGAAGGGCTGCTGGAGGGGAAATGGCTAAATCCATCCACCAGTTTCCTTGAACATGAGCTGTCAGATCCCTGCAGCATCATGTGCTGCTCTTGTGAACTCGCAGCCCTCCTCTGCCCTGTGTCCTTTTAAATCAGGGGGTGTCCAATCTTTTTTAACTCACAGATCCCTAGAAGTTTTCTGGTGGATGAAAACCCTCCTGGCACAGCAGGTTTTAAGCCTCTAAGATCAGTTCTGTGGACTCTTAGAAATACTGCCCTGACCCCAAAGGATGCCTGAAATGGTGGTTTAGATTGCAGCTCTTGGAGAAAGAGCTATTTTATACCTCTAACAAAGGGGGCTGTGTTATGGGGGTGCTGAGGGGCCAGCTGGGAACAAACATGATTCTGAATAACTGGGATCAAGGAAAAGCTGCAGTAGAGCAACACGAAATGAGTGTGAAGGCTGGTGGATGGGCAGGGGAAGGCCAAACGTGACCCAGATGCAGCCTGGTGCCAAAATCTGGTGTGCACATCTGGGGATGGGGTGAGGATGTGAGAAAAGGGAAAATGCCAGTTAGCTGGGAAGAGGGACCCTCTCCAGGGCTGGGATGAGCTTGAACAGCCCCAGGCATGTACAGAAGATACTTTAACTTCCATGGCCCATGGCACATCCCTGATCTGTTGGCACTGGTGGAAGTGCCCCTTCCCTTCACCCTTAGGTGACAGCGGTGGCCGAGCAGCCCCTGTCCCCACCCCTGTCCCCACTGTGCCCCTACCTCGATCTCCTGCACTTGCTCCTCGTTGGTGGTGTACATCTGCTGCAGGGAGTCCTCCAGCTCCTTGTTGCGCTCCAGCAGTGTCTTCCCCAGCTCTGCAGCCAAGTGCAAGTCTGAAAAGCAGAGGGACAAAGCTGCTGTGGTTCCATGGCCAGGTGTGGTGGGATTCCCCCTCCTCACCCCTCCACAAATGACACCACACCAAGCACAGCGGCACGTTTTGCATCGTGCTGGGTTTATTGGCATGTTTGGATCTGGATGCACACTTACAGGACATCTGGGATCTTGTCTTGCTGGGTTGCAGGAGCAAGCAGAGGCCAAGCTCAGGACTCTGCAATGTCTCTGTGCAACAGGGATTTGGTGCCTGGCTGGCTGTGAAACCCTCCTGCACACTGTGTAGCCAGGATCAGACCCCTGGGGCTGGGTGCTCAGCACCTCCATCCCCTACCACCAAGACCTGGAGGGCTGAAAAGGATTCAGCATCCATCAGAAGGAAAGCAGAGGTTGGTAAAACCCTGCGGGGGCCCTGGGGATGCTCTGGAAATTATATTATTATCTCTAACGAAGGGATCGCCTTGCCTTCCCTGTCAGCCTCCATCCATCACCCACTAATAGACTGACAGCAGTAACAGAACCACGCGTGGCCCGAGGGGGCTGGAGGCACCTCCCAGATGTGCCACCCTGGCAGCGCCAGGGCCTGCGGTTCTTCCCTTGGGGCAGCTCCAGGGGAAGGACAAACCCCTTTGTGTTCACTCCCTGCCACCTCCAAAGGCCCTCAGGAAGTTACTGAAATAGTTGGACTTCAGGAGAAGTGCAGGGAAAAGTAGATGTTGGCAGTGTAGTTGGCTTGAAATACTGATTTTTGCTGCTGCTGGGTGAAGAGAAAGCCCTCAGCCCCTGTGAGTCCCGTGCTGGCCAAAGCTTAAGCACACAGATGCTGTTTGTGGGGCTGGGATGACACAGCTGGCTCTGAGAACAGCCCTTTGCTGTCACAGGAATTGTTTTGTCTTCTCAAAGCCTGACCTACGGTCGCACGGGTTTCGTTCTTCCTGGTGATTTTAGAGGTGAGTTAACATCTCCTGTGATGGCAGACTGAAAATCTGACCTTAAGCCTTCAAAAAGGTAAGGAAGCAGGCCCTGGTGTGTGTTATTGCTCTCTCCAGTATGGTTAGCATGCAGTTGTAGCTAATTAAGGAGTGACACTCCCCGACTGTGTGAGTGGACTGGGGTCTCCTGCCCTGGCATTTTCTCAGCCTGTCAAAATGCTCCTCTCTGGTCTGCGGCTAATGATGTGTTTTGCAAAGGCTCTGCCAGGGCTGAGAGCAGCTGTAATTTCTTCCAGTGGCTAATTTGGCCATGCAGTTGATTGGGAAAGAGGGCTAGTTGGTCACTAAGGCAAGAAGAAAGGGAACCAGGTTGCCTAAGATGTATTTTGAGCCTGGGAAAAGCCCTGCTGTCTCACACGTCACAAAATGAGGCTCACACTGAGCTGAGATGTGAGTGCTGTAGTGCTGTCAGTGTTTGGGATGGGGCTTTCCTGACGGATAACACCGTGCTGTGGGTTGTGCTGGTATGTTTTTGGTTGGGGTGGTGGCCGTATTTCTCTTCACTGGCATCCCCAGGTGTTGTCCTGCCAACAGCTGCTCAGTGTGTCCTCGAATCTCTGCTCCACCACGGGAATGTGCTCCCCAGCTGTGGCCTGCATTGCAGGCTGTTATTATCAAAAAGGCTGTGACCTTTTTAATTATAATCCTCGTCATTGCACAGTGACCCAGTCTGAGGGCTCTGTGTCCCAGCTATCCGTGCAATCAAGTTATTGGCACATTTCCCCATGGACAGACCTCCTTCCACCTATTTGTTTTTTTTTTCCAAGCACCAAATTTCCCTAGTTTATGAAGTGCCCTTGGGAGACTGAGTGTTTGCTGCATCAGCTGGGGCCGGGGGGACAGCCAGATGCCAGCAGAGATGGAGGATAATTTGTGCCTTTAAGCTGCTTGGGGCTGTATTTAATGTCACCAGCACCTTGCCAGAACTGGTGCTGTTGCTGGAGACCATCACCTTGGAAATCACATCCCTGGCAGGACGCAGGGCCCTAAAGCAGAGGTGTGCAGTGAGAGGGCTCCCTGCTGTGCTCCAGGTAATGAGTCAAGTGTGTCCCTGTCCCTGTGGATTACACCAGTGCTCTCCCACCATATGGCATCCAATTTAATCAGCTGGGGTTGAGTTAAGTGGATTAGGCAGTGCAAGATCCTGCATTGTAATTTAAAGGGCTCTGTCAGCAATAATTTAATGGGGGAAATGGGCAGCGTTTGGGGATGAGTGGGAAACAGGAAAGAACGGGGCTGAGCTCCGAGGAGGAAATTGATTCTTCGTTTCCATTTTGAGCATAAGAGCCTGGGAGACTCCAGGATTGAAGGACATGGGGGAATTGATTCTTTTAGTGTCTTTTAACTGCCTCAGCCGTTGTCACACACGTACTCCCTCACTCTCTGCCCACCAGCCACTCAAAGCATCCTTGCTAATCCTGTCTCATCCACCCCCTTGAGCCGCAGTCCTCTTCCACACCTGTTGGTCCCTCTTTGGCTGTGGGGCCGTGGGGAGGAGGGGATGCTGTGTGGAAGTGCTTTAATGTCATCTTTAGACCAGATCCCTCTTGATTTTTGTACTAACTTTGTCTCTGCACAGGCTGTGGGAGCACTCTGCTCCTCTCCTTGGAGACCTCGGACACTTGAGCCTGAATGTGAAGTTTCACTAAGTTTTTTTTTGGGAAAAACCTGTTTAGGAATTCAGGGATTCTTTCCGCATAGTACTATGGTTTTCCCACTATTTTTTGTATTCCTCTTTGCTTCTGCACTGTCAGATCAGCCAGCCAGTGATGAACGACTTGCCCTAATTTAGCAGATATGCTGATGCCTCCCTTCCCACTCCCCTCTGAACACAAGAGGAGAAATTAAGTGGTGGGGAGTGGCTGTGCCCTGTGTCTGCCTGATGTGCCCCATCCCTCCACATCCTGCCTATGCTAAAGGCACCACTGTGAATTGTCCAGCCTCCAGCTTAAAAAATGGGGGCCTTGACACTGCCAAACCCTGTTTGGGAGAGGGCTGCAGATGCCAACTATCCTGGGCAGCACCAGCTTGGTGCCCTCTGGCTCTCAGGGCTGCAAGCGCTGATGTGACCCTTCTAATCAACACCAGCCAAGGAGACACCCCATGTCCCCAGACAAAGGGCTGGGCCTATGGAGCATTGGAGGGAGGGATGGAGGCTCCATTTCCCTTCAAGATTCCATGGGAAAGGCACCTGAGCAAGGAGGGAGAGGAAGAGAAGAGCCACCATATGGTGGGGAGGAAGCAGGAGTTGAATCCAAGCAGTGCTTGGTATGGGGAGCGTGGCTGGGCAGTACATCAAGGAGGCACTGTCCTGGAGCTGCAGAGATCATCATCAGCAACCCAGCAATAATTCTGTGACGTCTGTGTCACTGGAAAAACTTAAACCAAAACAAAAAATCCTAATCCAAAAGCAGGTTGTCTTTTAAGGGAAGAGGCTGAGGGACCAACTGCAGGGTATTCCCCAAGAGTGCATCCTGTGGCAGTGCTGGCGCAGGCAGATGTTCCCTGCGTGGGGCTGCAGCAGAGCTGGGCACTTCCCCAGCCTTGCAATGAGGCTCAAAGAGGATTTGGAGCTGTTTCTGCCTTCCCAGTGCCGGCCTGCATCTGTTAGGGCAGAGCACTCCGCCACAGCCCGCTCTCTGAAGGGCTTTTTGCCCCCCAGCGTGTCCTGGTTGGGATTTTGGGGGAGCGTAAGCCTGGTGCTGGGCAGGGGAGGTTTCGGCTGCTCTCGGCACGATGATGATCCAGGAGCTGTTCAGATGCTCCTCGTAAATACGGCTTTCTGGAGGAAGCCACCATCTGGTGCAGCTGCTTCGGGCTTTCCTGTCATCTCTCTTGCATTGAGGGATTCGTGTGTTTAGGCTGTTGGAGAACATGCCCACTGCTCCCAGAGGTGCTGCACTGGCTCCTCACCTTTAATAAACCAGCCCTGTCACTGGCTGGCAGCTCGCAGTGGGGACAGAAGTCCTTTGCCTTGAGGTGCTGATGAGCAAGAATTTATGGCACATGGATTTGCAGGTCCCTTTCAGCTGGACGTCCATAAAGGAATGACTTGTGGTCCCTTCCTAAATGTGGGGCTGTGGAAAGGGCTGCTCCTCTCCTCACCCATGCACATGGGTGAATTAGCCCACTAAAAAGTGGGGAGGGGGGCAAGGAGAGCTCTGGTGTGGTCTCGGAAGGAAGTTCAGTGTGCTTGTTAGCTGATGGATGGGGTAGGTTGAGAGTTAGGAACTGATGTTTAATGCTGTTGACGTCTAATTTAATTGCATTCGCTGTCTGCTCCATTACACATGGGTACTTAGAATCAAGGGTAGGTCCTTTCAAAATCTAAATAAATGCTGCTATGCTGGTTTACCCCAGGGTAGGGTACACTTGCTACTCATTTATTTTCCTTCTTAGTTGCAAGGGATTGTGCTGTCTTGGTATATTATAATGAAGATCAGCTTTTGTATATCACTTACTGCTGCTCCATGGCAGGTAATGGAGGTTGTCTATGTACTTAGCCCTTGTAAACCATTCCAGTGGAACATGGTGGGGTGCAGGGAAGCAAGCAGCATCTGACAGCATCTTCCAAACAACCTGGAAAAGCCTTTTCATCATGCCCATTCAGTAGATGACAGTGTTTCCCAAGGCTAGGCAGAACTTTCAGCGTTATCAGTGTTACTGCTGAGATGTGGATTCTCCATCCCTTTCACACTGGTGTAACTCAGACATTGCTGCTCAGGTCAGCTTTGCACTTGGTCTGTGTGGGTTTTTTGGTGAGGATCTGCTATTTTGGTGTAATGGGGTGTACCAGGGTTTGCTTTGCAATACAGCAGGGGGAAAGATGCCTCTGGTAGGGCTAGGTGAGAGAAAGGGGAGCGTGTGAGCCCCTGGCAGCACAGCCACCTCCTCTCTCTTCCTTTCCTCCTTCCAAACTGTGGCTCTCACTGGGCTGAGCTGATGTTGGTCACACTGGCATTTGTTACTCTAATGAGATTTGCTGGATTTCCTGCCTGTTTTTTTCTTCCTTTTCTTTCTCTTGTGTAATCTGTTACGTACTCCAGGGCTGCCTTTGGCTTTGGAAGTGTGCCTGGTGGGGGGAGCTCAGGTGGTGGCAGAGATGTGGTTGGCAGGGGGTCGAGGCAAGCACTGAGAACAGTTCCCTCCATGCTATCTGGAGTCTCTTGAGCAAAACTGGCACCACCAAGGAGTGGAAAGCCCTGACAAGAGGCTCAGGGATGCACTGTCTGTACTGTGCCGTGCTGCAGAGAAGCCCTCCAGCTCTCTCAGCCCTGCTGCTCCCTTCCTTTCCTCCTGTATTTTTTAGTCCTATTCAGTGTTTCCTTTACCAGCTCTCCTTTTATTCTTCTCAGATGCTTGTCAGGCTTTTTAGATTTAATTGATACTCACCTTTTCTTTCTGCCCTCTTATCATTCTGCACCCCAAAGCCTCTCCCATATATTAATGCTTGAGACCCAGGGTGGTCACCTCTGCTTAGAAGCTGTTTGTCTGTACGAACACACACCCAGCAGTCCCATCCCTGTGCCCACAGCCATTGCTGTGCCTTTTGCCAAGTTGTTTGAGCATGAGAACACAGAGGATGTTATTAGACCACGGCTGAGGCCCCATCTGCATCTTCCCCTGCTGTTCTCTTATCTAAACAGCCTTGGTGCCTGTGTTTGCCTTGTAGGCTAAAATGGTTTCAAAGAGCTCGGTGACTGGTGGCTCCGAGGCTCTGGTAGTGCACCTGGATCAGAAAAATGTCCTAAATAAATACATACAAGTAGGCTTGTTGAGGAGAAGCAGTGATGAAAGACGAGGGAGAAAGGCAGCCTGTGCTTTCCTGTGTGCACTCCTCCCCCGGGCAGCAAAGCTCCAACTAATTAATTATGTTGGGATGCAGAAAACCGTGAATAGAGGCTTTTACTCTTTTACAGCCAAAGACGCAGACATGTGGATTGCTGCCATGTGGCAAACTCCTCTGCCCTGTGTGCTTTGGGGGCAGGAGGTTGGACAAGGATGGACAAGGAGGGTGAGCACCAGGGGGACGCTTCATGTTGTCTCTGCTGCTGCACCACAGTGCTGTGCACGTGATGAGCCCTGAGCTAAGGTGATCTGCAAAGGACAGGCCACTGTGCCCTTGTGGCAGGAATGGTGCCCACAGCAATGGGATGCCACAACCCTGTCAGATCTCCAACCCTGCTCCTGCTCACACAACATATTCCCCGACTCTGAGCCATTCCCAGCCAACTTGCCTGCCCTTGCTGCTCTCTTGCTGGGGGCAGGCAGGTGGAACCCCTGATGCTGGATTGTCTGGGCACTCAGGGAGCAACCAAGTTCCACCACAACTGTCACCTGCAGCTGCAGCAGCCCCCAAGATCACTGTCACCACTGCAGCTGCTGGTTACTCCTGTCTGCTACTTCTCCTGTGCCAGAGGCTTGTAGGTACAGAGAATATCTTTCTTCCACAGCCATGTGTTACAGCTAAACACAGAAACCAGCCTGACCCTCTGCAGCTACACCAAAATCCTGCACACCTCTTCCCTAGCAGCCCCTCTTCTTGGCTCTGAAGAAAAGTCTGTCACCTTGTAGGCTGCTGCCCCACTACTGCTCCTTTCCCATCCACTGTGGGAAGTCTCAGAGCCCTGTTCCTCCAGGTACTCATCCCACAGCCCCGCTGCCTTGTGCCTGGCTATTGGCATGAGCTGGAGAAGCTGCCCATGTGGGAAGAGCTCCTGACCTCAGGTGAGGGATGGGTGATGTTTGTGGAGCTACACAGGAAGAGCACAGGCCTGTAGCCTTCCAGTCTGAGTTTGCAAGGAAAGGAAGTGATGAAATACTTGTACTCTCAAAATGCCCATCACTAGTCCTGAGCAGGATGCAGGACAATGCCTCTTTCAGGGGCCTAACAGCAAAACCTATGCTCCTGAAACAATTTTGCTGCAAAAACCGATGCTTGTGGGATGTGCTGCTCCTTGCTCTGCCTTCTCCTGCAGAGACTGGTGCTCACCCACCACCTCCCAGTCCAGCTGCCTTCCCAGGACTCAACATTTGCTTGTGGACCACGAACACTTGGGAGGACAGCATGATCATGTCCTTGCTCCAACTCTTGTTGCTACAGCTGCACAGTTGGAAGAGGCCAGTGTGGATCTGGATATTACACACTCAAAGGACTGAATTCCTGAGGGAGGAGACAAGTGAACTGAGCAGGGCCAGGGCAGCTGCACTGCACATGGGAGAGACTAGAGCAACTTCCCAGAAAGCTGCAGAGGAACAAGCTCTTTAAGCCATTAAAATAACTGTCACTTTTAGGAGAGAAGATTTACAACTGTTCATTAAATACACATAAAAAAATACCAAACCCCAAAGTGTAGCATAAAATCCCTTTAAAATTCCCAGCTGTGCAAAGAGCAGCAGTTGTGTAACATCTGGTCTTATTCCTTTGGGGGATTTTGTACTGAAGATATTTTCCAAAATTCTTGGCCCACATATGCATTTTTGGCCAGGTTAAGTAGGAGTTTTGGAAACCTTAAAGATGTGTTTGGAGTGAGCACACAGATGTGTTGGAGTCAGGTGAGGTGGGAATTAAGCACTGTGCTGCTGTGGGAAAGGCCTTTCGGGAGAGGGGATGGAGCGTTTGGGAGCGAGTGTGCAGTGCATTATCCTGAGCATTGTCACTCCCTTTAGCAGGAGCAGGATTGGACCCTGGTGCTGTCACAGCTCTAAGTGGTTCCTGACTGTCACACTGAGTTAGTGCATCCATCCTGTCACCTGGCTGGTACAGGAGAAAAGAAAGAGGATTGGAAAAGGTCTCTGTGTGCAGGGTGTTAGTGGCTGGTGCCTTGGCTCCCAGTCCCTCGGGATCAGAGCTGCCAGGGGGGGAATGTCCTTCAGGACTCGGACCATAAATCCTTCATGCGTGGCCTTGCCAAGGAGAAATGCCACTGTTAGCTGATTGTTTCAGGCTGGGAGATATGGAAAACTCTGATTTATTTTGTTGGGTTTTCTTTTTCTTCTTTTGCCTTTCCAGCAGTTCCTCTAATTCTGCTCCCTCCCACAGCTGGAAGTATGTGCCTGGGGCTCAGCAGATGTAGACAGGGGCTTCTGTGAGACACTATGAGGTCTGTCACTGAAAGTTGCTGTATAGGGCTTTCCTATTCCCCTTTTTCTTGCTGCCTTCATGTAACAGGGGAATTTTTACTCTAGGAAAATACATATATATATATATATTTAT
>VWZG01012340.1:837350-1052003 GCA_013396735.1 Grallaria varia | reverse complement strand
AAGGAAAGGTGGGACGGAGGTGGGAAAGAAGGGGCGGCGGCGGGGCGGGATGGAGGGATGGAAAGCGGGAGGAGGAGCCGCGGCCGTGGGCGGAGGGAGGGCCGGGACTGGCGAGCCCCGGTTTGACAGCAGGGACGGAGGGCAGGAGGCAGCGGGAGCCGCCGGCGCGGGGATGGCGGCAGCGGCGGCGTGAGGGGACAGCCCGGCCCGGCCCGGCCGCACCATGGGCAGCGCCGACTCCAAGCTCAACTTCAGGAAGGCGGTGATCCAGCTCACCACCAAGACCCAGGTGAGGGCCGCCATCTCGGGCGGGGGGCGAGGGGAGCGGGCCCCGCCATCTCGGGAGCCGCCCTGAGGGCGGGCTGAGGGGGCCCCTCATCCCCCTCCTCATCCCCCTCATCCCCCTCATCCCCCTCATCCCCGGCGCTGCCCAGAGACACCCCCGGCGCTGCCCCCACGGCCCGCAGGGGGTCCCTGTGCGGGGGCCGGGGGTCCCTGTGCGGGGGCCGGGGATGCGGGCCCGGCCGTCCCGGCGCCCTCAGCAGGGCCCTGCCCTCAGGCCGCGGCCCTGGCGGGGTCTGGGCCGGCCGTGCCCGTCGCCGTGACACGGTCTGTGGAAGGGACACCCGTGTCGCCAGGGCCTCGGCCACTGTCACCTCCTCTGGTGACATCTTGTGCTGTGCTGAGCGGCGTCCTGTGGTAACAGACCAGGCGCTGCAGGCGGAAGGGATGCCCACAGCCCCCGGTGTATTCTGCTGCAGGTTTACATCACCGCAAGGTTTGCCGGTGCTCCCTTTTCTGTGTCTTTCCCCCCCCCGCCTCCCAGAATAATGGATGGAGAACCTTGCCCTGTTTTTCGGTAACAGCTGGTGGCCAGCCACGCTGTTACCAGCAGAAGCAGTTTCCATCTGTGACCTGTGAAATAATGCTTTATTTCTGCAGGCTGTAGAGGGGAAGGAGTTAAGAGAAAGTCAGGACTGTGTGTGTAGGGGTGTAGGCTGCCTGGAGGTCTAACAGATGTTGTGCCTGTCCTAGGAGTTAGGTTAATTTTTCTCCTAACTAGTCCAGTAGCAGCAGCACACTGGTCGAAAATTGGTGGCCTGTCCTTCTGTCTAAGGAGCAGGGGGATTGTGCTCTATTGAGAAGTCACATCTTGAGTTCTTCTGAGCTACAATGGAGAGCAGCTGTTACAGTTCACCTCTGGTGGTGAGGTAGTAACAGCTGCTAAGAAAACCTGGGGTTGGTGGCAAAAAGATAGTTAATGATGGGGAATTAATTTCGAAGAAAAGGATGTGGATGCTAAAAGGTAAAGGATAATAGCAGAAAATCTGTGAAAACTCAAGAGATGAAGGCTACAAGTGGGAAGTGAATCATAGATGGTAAGGCTGTGGAAGAGCCTGGAAAAAACATATTTACACTTTCTAAAGCAGTATCAGTTCTGGCTGCATTGCTCAGGAATGACTTTTGTGAATCTATTCTTAAAAAGCTCTAATTGTGGAACATTCTACAACATCCCTAGGTGTCAAGAGAATGGAATGAATTAATGTTTTGAGGGATTCTTCCAAAGTCTTCTCTGCATGCCAAATAATTCAGAGTGCCTTTAGCTTTGGACTGTCCTTCCTTCATGGGGAAAGGGAGATTGGGGGATAAATCAGACCTACAGGGATCTGCCCAATCTGCTGTTCACAAAGAAAATCCTGTATGAGGCAATCACCCGGATCAACAGCCAAGAAGAGAGCGCTTCCCTCCCCTGGTTTATTGACCTGTGTAATGAAAGAAGGTTTACTGGGGCCCCAAATCAAGGAAGGAGCAAAATCTTCATTCTTGGCTGGATTCATTTCACGTCTGTGTGGTCTAGGTGAGACTGCATGTGGAAAAGGGGTGGGGTGTCGGCGCTCCCATATTTACATACTGTAGAAGGGCACTGGTGTTTGCCTGTCCAGAACGCATGACTGGGCTCTCCTGGAGCCTTCTGATCTCGTACCAGCAGCAAAACCTCCACGTAACCACCTAGTCCATCAGACCCTGAATCCAAAACCAGGCTGCAAGAATGGACAGAGCCAAATCCTCCCAAGCTGTTGGCTCACAATACGCTTTGCTCCCTCAGCAGCGTGTCTCCTGTTTTGCAGCCTTCTCTTCTGACATCAGGGAACTGGACAAATAGATTTTAGTCAAGTCATCAGTAACATGAAACCGTGAGCTTAAAATGCACTGTGAGGTGTTCCTAAGGCTCTGGTGGGAAGAAGTGGTTGAGCAGAAGGCACTGTTCACTCACTGGTGAAGGTTCAGAGTTGGCACTGAAGTTAAATTTTTCTTAAAAATAAGTTCTTATTATCTCCAGGGTTTTGTTAATTGAAAAAAGTGTGCTGCCATGTGAGGATTTAAAAATTAAATAAATTAATCTATAAGGAACATAACACTTGAATGCTTGTAGCACATGTGGAGCCCAGAACTTGGAAGTGGAACCAAGTCTGGACATAAACGGAATTGACTTAATTGATTTTTTTTTAACTGCCAAAGAGAAACTCTGAAAGTGTAAGAGTACTAAAAAAAGAAAAATCACATCAGAATTTTTTCAGTGATTAAAAAGGGCAGTAGTACCAGAAGGAAAGAATTAGCTTATGCCACAGATGTATATTTATAATCACACATGGGGAAATGGGCTTTAAGATTTTTATATTACAGTACTCTGCACACCTTTAAATTGGTAGGACCCATCCTTTTAATAATAAAACAGATGTGCTTTATAATAGAGAATGTGTGAGTCCTCCCAGATTGGCCATAAAAGTGCTGTTTACTTAACAGGTGAAGGGAAATGGATTGTGAGTTTGGCAGAGCAGGGATCTGGTCTAGGAGCTGTAACAGCTGGGGAGGCACCTTTTCTTTTTCCAGTCATTTGGGGATCCTGCCAGCAACCGACTGGAAGATAAGAATTTGTGATCTTGTGAACCAGCGTGTTAGATTTTAATGCTAGCTATGCCTCCGCTTTGAAAGAGACAGGAAAGATCAAACACGAGGAACAAACTCCAGTCCTTTCCTTTTCCCTGGTGTGGAAATGCAGGAGTACAACGGGCTGTTAACTTGAGCCTGATAAAAGCATGTCTTGTGCTTGGAGAGAGGTCGGTCTCTGACAGCCCGTTCCTGATGGTGTTCAAGCTTGACTCAGCTGTCCAAGTGTCTCAGGCTGATGAAAAGCAAAGTTGTCTTGAAAGCAAAGCTGTAACTAACACTTCACACAGCTGACTTTGGTCCTCGGCCTTCCCTGCCAGACTTCTACAAATCCCATTTTCCAGTTTGCTTTGCAACATTGTCTCTGCTGTGGGAGCAGAGGACTGGTGGCAGACTCATGAAGTCTCTCCTTGATTCTGCACTGCTGACTGCGAAGATCTTATGGGAAAATTTGCTATTGTTCCAAAACATGTGTGGAGCTGCCGTCCTTGGCAGCAGGGATGGAATCTTGTTAGTTATTAATATTTAGAATAAGTCTGTCGCCAGGCTTTTCTTTTGCACAGTGGCTCACAAACAGGTAGTACAAAGGTGTGTGAATTGCCTCAAACTAATCCCTGGCCCTGCAGCATTGCCTGAACTAGAGGTCAATCCCGTGCTGCATGAATGGTCATTACACGCCACAGTTCTGCCTCATTTAGGGTGGAAAGGAGCAGGTTGCTGTTACATATCACCTGAGCTTGTGCAGTGCTGGCTGGAAACCCTGGGCAGGGACAGGGGACCTGCTGTGCTGTTGAGTCCCAGGAAGAGGACAGTCCCTACCCCAAACACCTCACTACCTTGGCTAGTGGGATGCTTAGTTGGCGCGTTGGCAGGAAGCAGAAAGAGAATGCAGTGCGTGAGACCAGTGGCTGCTTGTCCCTTTGTTCTCTGCCAATGGTTTGCAGCAACCTTATAATTAGTTTAAGGACAGCCCTCTGGTGGGGACCTGTTGGGGGAATTGTTGGAAATGGGTATTCCATGTAAGTTGTAAGGGTGCAGAGCTCTCAGCTGGGTGGAGGTGCAAACACTCGCCCTGTCTGTGTCTGAAAAGAAAGTGAAGGTGGTGCTGGCATCAGGCTGAGGACAGTAACGAATGGGGGAGGCTGTGTCTTGGGAACTTTTCCTGTTTTTAGGACATGGTTAGTCCCGCTCTGTTTTCCTGTTTCCTGTGAGGTATCCTGTTTGCCTGGGGATTGCCTGCTCAGGGCTGTGATTGTCTGCTCAGTATCTGGCATGAGGCTTGCAAACCATCCTTTTCTGATGCCTGTAGCATGTGCGCGGTGTGCTTCAAAGAACCTGAAACCCAACATTTACAACTAGTAGGAAGTAAAGACTAGAGGTGTCCGGTAGGACTGGTTTTACCTTTGTTTGGCTAGCATGCAGGTGGGAGGTCTATCCACCTTGTCCCAGTGAACTGAAGCCAGAAGTCTCTCTTTGCCCACCCTGAGACGTCACATCACTGTGGCTCTGCCCACTGTGCTCTCAGCAACACTGTGGGCTACAGTCATCTCACCCCTTTGGTGTGGAGCTTGGTTAGGCAGCAGCCTCTCTCTCTCTGCTGGTCAGCTCTGTACCTTCACCTGCCTCTGGTGGGGTGCATGGGGGTCAGGAACTTCCTTTGCTCTCCAGATGTGCCAGTTGTGTTTCCAGAGTACAGGCAAGCTACTGATCCCTCAATTCTTCTGGCAGCGATGAAATTCTTATTCTCAGTGTACTGCTGGTGCAGAGCTGGTTGTCTGCACTGTGCTGGAGGAATGTCAGGCTCTTTCTTACCTGTGCTGCAGCTCCCTTCCTGAAAGAGAACAGACCTGTGACGATCAGGAGGATCCAAAGCAGCCCTAGCTCACAGCATTGGTGAGGATTCAGCTCCTCATGAGGTCTCCAGCTAAAGCGCTGTCAAGGCTAAGGTGCTGTGGGATTTGTGACTGCAGCATGTTCTGTACCAACACTTGTTCCTAAATCTTGACATTTCCAAATGAAGATATCCCTGGCTGGTGAACAAGACTGTTCTAGGTTTCTGTATTTCCCTTCTCCGTGAGCTGGATACAGGCTGTTGTGTAAGCTCTGCGTGAGGAAATGGATATTAAGATCCCCAGAGAGGCTGCGTGCAGAATACAATCAGCTTAAAAACAGCCAGTACTGTTCTATCAAGAAGATGAATATTACGTGAATTGAGTAGCTTCATGATGCCAGGCTGGTAATTAAAACAGAGGGGCAGCAGGGATGTGAGTGTCTCAGTACTGAATCCGTGTCCCAGGATTGTACACGGGACACCATCTGTTGCTGAGGAGCTGACTTGCTGCAGCTATTAAAAATGAAAGAAACTGGTGTTTTAGTGTAATCTGGTAGCCAAGATGGCAGCCAAGACATTAACAGGACTGCACATCCAACATTGCACTTTGGGTAATCCTGTGCTTCTCCACTCTATGGGATTTCAGTTGGAGGCCTGGTTCTTCAATTCATGTTGTGTTGCCATCTGTAAAACAGCATCTGTGTTCAACCTCTGAGAAGGCCTCAGGCAAGTGGGAGGTAAAGGGATCGGTGTCTGCTGGAGGGAAATGGTTGTCTGCTTCCCCTCTAGATGAGAGTGAAGCCATTATTTATGCATGATGCCCAATTAGCAGCAATTGCTGCTTGCTGTTGTTGGTGGGAGTGGCTGTGGCAGGTGGCCAGGACGTACATGTGGCAATTATACGTGTGGTTGTGGTGTGTGGTTTTAAATGGGGTGTAGGAAGCATAGGATGTTTCATGCATTACATAGATCAGATTTCCAAATACTTGGCTCTTTTTGAGCAGTGCAGTTAGAGATGAGATGTGCAAAATAGCTTTCCTTCCATTAAGTATTTCATGCTCAGGCAACAAAGAGTGCAGCTCCTTCACGTGATTGGGAATTTGAAAGTCAGGCTGTGAACACTGGGTTGTTCCTACAGAACCCCTCTGTGGAGCTGTGGTCTTGAATATTTCCATTTGGAAAAAGTTGCTCTTCCTTCAGAAAGAGGTTTAGTGAGATCTTGCTTTGGTGGCCAGGTGATAAAATAAGGGTTTCAGCTCTAGAACAGAGTTTAAGAAGGTACCTAAACATGTGTAATTTTTAGTTTTGTTTTTAAATAATGGAGAGTCACTTGGGCTGGTTCATTGCATGGCTGGGAGGACCAGGACCAGCAATAAACAGCCTCTGCAGCACCGAAGCATTACGGCAGAGAGCTGCAGGGCACTAACCTGCTGTACCGGTCTGGGGGCAGCCAGCCTCTCTCACTCTTTGGCCTTTGGTGGTAGTGACACATCACTTGCCCGTGGGCTGGAGCTGTTAGTTCAGGAGGTGACAGCAAAGGGGCCAGTGCAGCACGTCTCCATGTCAGAGCAGTGAATGAGCTGTTCTCCCCTGAGTGCTGTTTGAGCTGCATTTAGAAACAGCAGTGAGCTGGGCAAGTTTTCTGCCTACTACAGCAGAGCTGGGAGTGGGCAGGAGTTGTTTAAATTAAACACACATTCATATTTTTTTCCCTTTCCCATCTGACATGGTAGACCCACCCATGGTGCTGATTATCGCCCTTAGCGAGCGCTGCTGTTTGCTTTGGAGCTGGTGCTGGTTGCAGGTAGGAGGCTCCTCCTCACCCCAAACCAAGGGCTCGGGGTGCTCAGGTGTGTGGCTCTTCTGACCTGACTAAGCATGCCACCACACCTTGGCATGGCTGGGAAAACTCCTGGAAAAGCTTCCATTTTCCTCTTCTGGCTGAAACTGTGGATCTGTCTGTTTCACACTGCTTGTCATGAGCAGGCAGGTAGCTGGACCCTCGGGTGGGATGAGCACTCTCAGCCATGTTTGGGCAATGCCTATCTCCTGGCAAACAGAAGTTAGTTGGGAAAAGCTGTGCTCAGTTTTAGTCTGGATGAAAAATTAAGTCTCTCCTGATTATTCAGAGCTCCCAGGCTTTGGATGCCTGAGATGTTGTGTAATGGAGATGCCTTCTTGTTCAACAAACAGTGCTGGTGTTTTCACCTTTGGGAAGAGGCAGGTCATCGCCACACTGCTTCTGCAAGAAGGCAGAGCTGAACCTATGTGGCTGAGCCTCTGCTTCACCTTGAATGGCCAGTGCTGCCTTCTGGCTCTCCAAAGCCATAAAGGGCAAAGCAAAGTCCAACCCACTTTGTTCAGCTGCTTATAACCTGACACCCAGGTTGTGAGCAGTGTTGTTTGGATTTTTAAGTAGATGCCACACCATCAGAAAGAAGTAACACTGTGATTCTGTAGCCAGCTGTACAGAACTATCTGGCAGACTGACTGTTCCTATGATAAGCATCCTGAGCAGTGGGGTTTCAGGGTGGTTCAAAGTGGAAATTGTCCGTATCTGCAGAAGAGGTAATGGGAAAAGGTGTGTTCCTGGGGATGGGAGAGCTGAGCTTGGCAGACCACAGGTCTGAAATGGATTGCTTTCTTTGGTCGCCTCCTTCCACCTTCCTCTTTGAATTGCTCAGTGCTTTTTAAGAACAAAGCCTTGGCAGTGACTGGCTGCGCTGAGTCCAGTTTCCTATAAATATTTGATTCAGAAAGATCAATTATATTGTATCTATAAGTGCTTTGAGGTGGGTCTGTCAATTCCATGGGTCTCTTTGTTCTCTAATGTGAGATGCCCCTGATTATTTCCTCAAGACTTGGTTACAATAGAAGTAATTCCAGTGCACACTCAGGGCATCCTTGGCTTGCTTTGAAGGTGACACAGTGCACAAGAACAGCCTGGCCCATGTGCAGTGGTGAAGGTCTTGGAATACTTGCATCAGTTGCAGACAAACAGGAAGCCTCGTGTATGTTGTGGCTCCGTGAAAGAACAGGGAAATCCCAGTCTGATGCACTTGGGCACAAGAATGTCTTGCTGCTCACCCCCTGTCTGAGGGAATGCTCAGTTTGGGAAATCAAATCATCCAAAGCCCTGGGAAGAGAGACTGAGGTACAAAACCAGTTGCCAGTGTGTTTTATTGAACCTCTTCTGTGCCTGGTCCCATCCCCATATCTAAGGGCATAATCATTGGTGTTTGGACCTCATGGAGTGGTTTTTCTACATCAGTAACCACATTTGTCTCTCCGCAGCCCGTGGAGGCCACAGATGATGCCTTTTGGGACCAGTTCTGGGCAGACACAGCCACTTCGGTGCAGGATGTCTTTGCCCTTGTACCAGCTGCAGAGATCCGAGCGGTGAGGGAAGAATCACCTTCAAACTTGGCCACTTTGTGTTATAAGGTAAGGTCGGTGCTGTCTTATTCTTGGTGCTGTGCTAGCAGAGCAGTGTCCCTGGATCAATAGCACTATGGCTCCCAAGGGGAGACAGGTACCATGTTATTTCCTTGTACCACGCAGTGTGCTTATTTGTCCCTGTCTCCTCCTAAGGGTAACTCTCATCCCTTCCTCTCTTGGAAGACACAGACCACAGCTGGCATTTGATCACTTTGGAGCCTTTTTCCTCTTGTTCCCTTCCTGTGTTTCACTGTCCTCTTGAGTCTTGCCTGTAGAAACTGCTTCCTGCTCGGGGGACTTTGTACCTAGGCTGCATATTTGTGGTGAGGCTGATATATCCTATTCCTTGTCTGTATCTAATTGCACCTCACCATGCACCAGTCTGGCTTCAAGCTGATAAATCCCAGAGGGATGTGGAGACAGTCACTGCACAAGTGCCTGTATGAAGTTCGAGGGAGGTCTTAAGACTTTTCTTCCTTCTGTTGTGATAACAGAACATTCTTGATGCTGATTCTGGTGTTGCCATGTCCTTGTGTGGAGCACAAGGGACATTGAGTCACATTTCCTACCCTGCCAGGTTTGGCAAATTGTCAAGCTGGTGAGCAACAGCCTGAGATTTATTCTGTCTGGGAAAGTGCAGGTGATAATAATGCTCCTGTTTTGAGCCATGCAAAGAGTAGTCTTGAATTTGTAGTTGGAAACACTTGGAATGGCACTTTTCCCAGTTTTAAATGGTTGTTGCCATCCTGTTTTTCTTTCCTGCTCTAGAAACTGTGAATGAGACCTACTGAATCATAGTGAAGCTACATCTGACTGTGAATTATACCTCAGACAAATGCATGTAGTGGATACTTGAGAAAAAATACAAACATGAGGAAAAATTGAATGATTTTTCCCTAGTACTGTCTTCTGGCAATCATCAGTGTAGGACGTGAGAAGGGCTTAGGAGATCTTTAGTGACTACATAACACCTTAGACTGTTTCTTCTTTCTCCCAAACCCAAGAATAAAACATGTGCTCTTCTCCCTACTGAAAACAGATGCCTTGGGAGACCTTGTGACTGCGGGATTGTTTATCCATGAGCCCTAGATCTTGGGATAGCAATGTCATAGGAGCCTGCAGACTCCAGCAGTGCCTTTGCCAGGCTGAAGGCCCTGACCTGTGCCATGTGCAGTGTGCCACTGGACTTAGCAATGCTGTGTGTTTGTGGGGAGCACAACAGTATGGCTGGACTGTCGTTTACAGTAATGGCTTCAGATTCAGGCTGTGTAGTCATAAATGTGCCTGAAAAAATCATTCAGCTCAGTCAGGTAGTGTGTGACAGCCGGGGACAAACAGCACTTAAATACCCATTAATGCAGTGACGCAAGCTGGCAGTCAGTGACCCAGGCCGTCTGCCATGAAAATAAGCAGGGGCTCATGACCTCATGAATTAAAAAGCAGCAAGGTGAATCCTTGCTAAATGCTTTGGCTTTCGTTTCACCTCTGTTTCCCCTTGGGATGAGGGAGTAAGAGTAAGTGGGTGTAGCTGTTTGGGGAACAAGGTGCCTTTTTCTATCTGTGGGTAAAACCTCTTGCTACTGCCTCCTGGGGCTGTGGTTGCTGCCTGGCGAGACCCACATCTATTCTGAAAAGCCCCGTGACTCTCCACTGGCAGTTTCAGCAGCGATTGGATGGGCTGCAGAGTCTCAGCCGAGCAGCTCTTTCCAGAGCAGTCCTGTGGGGACAGTGGGGAAACCCAGGCTACCACTCTCCTCTGCTGCAGGACCCTGAGAGATGCTGCTGGGGGCTGTATCCCTCTGGTTAACAGTCAGAGGCAGCTTAGCTCCCACCTCCTGAGTCAGGGGAGGTCCCTGCTGTAATCACACCAGCACAGACAGATCTGTCAGACTGTGTGTTTCTGTGTGATCATTCCCTGCCAGCGCCTCGCACCGTGCAGTGCAGTGCTGCTGCATCTCGGGTACTGTGGCTGATTAAACTGATCTGCCCTTTTCAGTGTGTGGTGTCATGGAGCAGTGCTGGAAGGAGCCTTCTGGTGCTCTGGCTGTCTGTCTCACGTGGCACCACACATGTGCTGCATGGATTAGCCCTGGCATTGGAGGTCTCTTGCAGTGGAACAGTAGAAATACAGGAAGTTCTGTTTAAGATCATTAACCCTATTTCTGCAGTGTTTCAAACAACACCACTGCCTGTACCATTAAACTGAGAGAAAATGGATTCCCAGTAACTGCTTATAACTGTATGGGAGGGTGCCACCAGCAGGACACACCTGCCCAGCTCTTGCTACCTTGTGCCCAGGCTAATGACACCTGTCTTGGTTTTGTTTCCTCCAGGCTGTGGAGAAGCTGGTGCAGGGAGCAGAAAGTGGCTGCCATACGGAGAAGGAGAGACAAATTGTCTTGAACTGCTGCCGGCTCCTCACCCGTATCCTGCCTTACATCTTCGAGGACCCAGACTGGAGAGGCTTCTTCTGGTCAACTGTCCCTGGGGCTGGCCGAGGAGGGGTCTGTCTCTTGACACTTATTCTTCTTTCTGGAGGGTGACGGGGAGGCTGCGGTGAGGAGACACCATGTACATTTGTACTGCTTTATGCCAGTTGATCAGAAATTAGGTGGCACCCTCTAAATTCTTTCCCTTCCTTTGATTATTGCTGTTCTTCCTCTCACCCTCAGTTGCTTTGTTCAGCACAGGTGCTGCATTATCTGAATGTTTCACTCGGGTGTGTAGCTGTTGGAGAGCACTGGTATGTGAGGAGAGGCTTCTCCAGTATAACTGGAGGTGTGACCCTGAATGAACATGAGAGCTGTACTAAAGGCTGTATGACTTTCTTAGACTGAAATGACCTTGTTCCATTAACCAAAGCGGATTTAAGATGCAAGTCAGACTGCAATAGGGTGTTATTTCCACTGGTTTTACAGTGCCACAGGTAAAGTGGACAGTGCTAAAGAAGCTCTCAGCATCATGACTCAGTACCCTGCTTATGAGCTGAGTGATAGGGTTTTAACCAGGGGCCTAAACTGAGAGATGCAGCCACAACTGAGCAACAGTGGTTAAAGGTTAAGTAGTGTTCCTGGCTCTGGGGAGCATCTCAGCTTCCCCACATTTCATTCTGGAGAGGAAGTACAATAGTATTCTTCTGCATCTCTCAGAAGAATGGAGTGGAAGTGCGTTAGGGTCTCCTGCAAGTAGGAGAAATAGCACTGAAAACACAGATGAGTTAGGCCAGGAATATATATTTGCCTGCTTGCTCTCCCAGCAGCTGCCTGCTCTGTGGATAGAGAGCCCTCCTACAGGTGTCTGATCTGCAGATCAGTGTGGCTGTACTGAAGAATGTGGTTCCTCTGGGTGCTAAGTGCACTGAAGTGTCATTGGGGACAGTTATAAAGAATTGGGAGTGATTACAGAATCACAGAATATGCTGAGTTGGAAGGGACCCACAAGAATCATTGAGTCCAGCTTCTGGCCCTGCAAAGGACCATCCCCAAGAGTCACACCATGTACCTAGAGTATCATCTGAACACTTCTTGAAGTCAGTCAGGCTTGGTGCTGTGACCTCCACGTCCCTTTCCCAGCCCCAGTACTGCCTTCCAGCATCTCATTCCCCACTCTGTACAACCTGGGTTGTCCCATCCCAGGTGCAGAATCTGGTACTTCCCCTTGTTGAACTTAATTCCTGTAATTTGTCAAGGTCCCTCAGCATGGCCTCCCTACCTTTGAGGGAGTCAAAGGTCCTTCCAGTTTTGTGTTACCTGCAGATTTGTTCAATGTTCCTTCTGCTCCTGTGCCCAAGTCATTTAGGAAGATGTTGAAGAGCACAGGGCCTAAGATGGAGCCCTGTGGAATCCCTCTAGTGACAAGTCACCAGTCTGATGTCACCCCAGTCACTATTACCCTCTGTGCTCAACCTGTGAGCCGGTTGCTCACACAGCACGTGATGTGTTTATCCAGCTGTATTCTGGACATTTTGTCCAGAAGGATCCTGGTTGGTACAGTACAGACTTGCACCTTTTGCTGTCTCTGCCTGTCACCTCTAATCTGCTTCACCTGGGGCCGTTTCAAGGGGAGGTTATGGGTGTGGAAAGGGAAATCTTTCCTACTCCTGGTCTGTGATCTGTGTTATTGGGAGGGTGATGGTTGCACATCCTTTCATCCCTGCAGTGGCCAGAGAGGCTTAACAGTGGAGCAGCTTGTTTTGGGATGGAACTTGCAGAGCTCCCAGAGCATGGATCCTCCTACCAGTCTGTATTGTGTTCACATCTACTGGTTTGTGGTGTGTCACCCATTTTGGATGTGGTGGTAACCAGAGCCTGCAGGGATTTTTTCTGGCATTTGAGGTGATCTTAGCAGAGATCATTCTTGGAAAAGAAATCCCTTTGGAACCTAATGCTTATCATTTCATCTCTGACCATGAATCCAAGTAAAAGCATCTTAGCTGCTCCATCCATCCTCTCTGTGCCTCTCCTTGTACCCTGTATTGGCTTGCAGAATCCTTCCTGCTGTCACTGTCAGAGCCACACAGACCATTATCTCTGGTAGCTGCCTGCTGTGATTTAAGAGCTGTGTGCTGTGCACAGGCTGACAGAGGTCTGGCTGAGGTAGATAAGCTCCTGCCATTCCTGCTCCCTGACTTTCTGTCCAGCATCGATGTGTGGTGGGGAAGGCCTCCCATCCAGGATGCTCTTTGACAGGCAGAATCTGGCAAGGTTTCCCTTGGCAACAGCTGCAGAGGAGTAGCCATGCGTGATTTGAGTGCTTTGAACGCTGGCAGTGGCAAATCCTCTCTGCTGTTGTGCCTGCTCTGCTGTGGCAGGCTGAGGTGGCCCTTGTGTGATGCACAGGTTTTACACCTTACTGCTGCTGATTGGCTTCTTCATTTTGATGTCTCTGTGCATCATCCAAATCACCTTCCTTCTTGACTGTAAAACCCCCTTCTCTCTAAATGCTTCCCTTTCCTTTTGTCTTCAATAAGTCAAGCATCTCCATATGGCAAGGTCCATCCAGTGCTACTCTTCTATTGCCACAACATCTCCAGGCCATTGCTCAATTTGCTATCATTAAAGAGCTTGTTCCTGTTTATTCATCACCATCCAGGGGGAAATTTCTTTCATGTGCTGGATGGGTTTATTGTGTTCCTCCCTCTTGTTCCTTTGTAATGTCTTGCCTCCCTGTGTGTTTTTGGAGAGTTCATCTTCTCTTACTGGTGTTGCTGGTGTTACTGTGTGCTCTTTGCTATCCCTGGGCTGACAATGCTCTTCTGTTTCTCACTTCAGGGAGATGAAGATGATGAAAATGCCCGGCCACTGGCCGAGTCGTTGCTCCTTGCTGTCACTGATCTGCTCTTCTGTCCTGACTTCACTGTGCAGAGCCACCGGAGGAGCACAGTGGTGAGTTAAATCATGAGACTATCTGCATAGAGGCAGATTAGATGCATAGTGGAAAACTCCAGCAACTTCCTGCAAACCTGCAGGCAGGAAAATACAAAGTTGCAGAGATTTGACCCCCAGTGTCTTATATTGATCAACATTTTTAGTTCACTACGTGGTGTTTGTGCCTTATAAAACAGGTGTTCTGAGACAGCTGGAAGAGTCCCAAACAGAGTGGCTGGCAACTATCCCCACACTACAGCTCACCCCTCAGGAAAAGGTGGTTGTGCTGCAAAACAATTGTTCTTCTGTTGTTGCCAGCAGAGCAGAGACCTTTAGCACCTTGTTCATTTCTCTGGCAGTTTGGTGCAGTCTGGGGCAGGAAGCAGCTGTTTGCCTGATCTGAATGAGTAGATGGTCTCTCTTGTGTCTTTCTACCTCCTCTGCCTCTTTGTATCATGGCAGCAAAGAATTTAAATGTGTTCTGCTCCTTATGGTGAGTGTCTGTACCTAAGAGGAGTTCCCTGAAGCAAGAATTTCCCACCAGGTGTGCTAGGAACAGATTCTGGTGTATCTCTGTCCCTCCTTGCCACTGACTCTGGTGTTTTTTGTAGGTCCACTCTATAAACAAAAGTGGACAGTCCTCCATTTTGGTGTAGCTCTGACATAAACTAAAAATGAGCATGCTAAAGCATTGTGTATTTGATGGCTATAGAATTCCCTAACAAACCTGAGTACTAAATTGATTGCTTGAGGCTTCTGAGTAGTTGAAAGAGAGTTGAAATCTGTCACCTGAGGGTGAAAGAGGCAAGGCTGGATCAGAGCTGCTCATGTGCTAAGAGTAAGTGGGAGTGAGGCTGAAACAGATGGACTTGCTGTCTAGTATTGTCACCTTGGATGGATTGCACAAGTCAGGGTGAAAATGTTTTTTTCCTGGTAGAGTCTTCCCCCACCACCTGCACCTGTGATTTTTCCCTTGGCAGCAGCCAGACTGGTTTTTCAGGGCTCTGGGCAACTAGAATTAGACACTGAGATTGTGAATGATTTATGCACCTTGTTCTTGGCTGCCCATCTGCTGCCTGGAGCCTCTGTAGCCTTTGCTGAGCTGGCTTCTCTCCCAGGGCCTGGTCTGACTGCAGGTTAAGAGCAGAGAGATGGGTACCATCACCTCATGTTCATGGCAGAACATGTGACCCCAGAGGTAGTTATGGCTAGAAATCAGGGCTCCCTCCATCATGCACAGTGCCTGCATCTCCATTACTCACAAAGGCTGAGCTCTTGGAAGACATCAGCACTTGCTTTTTTACCTCTGGGAAGCTCCTGCACAGTCCAGCTGTCTGGATGCATCTCTGCTGGTTTCTTTGCTAGAGGGAGGGACTGAACTGTTGTGGATAGCACCAGTGCTGCCAACTCTGGCTCTTGCCTTCTGTGGTCCAACCTCTTGTTCCTCCCACAGGACACAGCAGAAGATATCCACTCCATTGACAGCTGTGAGTACATCTGGGAGGCAGGAGTGGGCTTTGCCCATTCTCCACAGCCTAACTACATCCATGACTTGAATAGGTAAGAGCTTCTGCAAAGGCAGAAGAGAAAGAAACTGGGCTCAGGAGAGGGAGATCTGGGGGAGATGAGCTCTCTTTGCCTCCTTGAATATCTGTAATTCCCAAGGGGCTTTCTGCTTGCTCCTTTCTGAGCTAACAGGACTGGCAGCACAGAAAAAGCCCCAGCTGACCTTTTGAATAGCTTTTTGCATTATGATATGGGAATCAGGTGTCTGCAACAGGAACTGTATAAACATTGCTGTTCTGGAAATGCCTGGGTGCTCTGTACTGGATTTTTTTTTTTTTTGAAAGCAGCAATTCTCCTGAGCTTTGTGCCAGTGAAAGCAGTATTCCTTAGGAAATGAAGTGGGCTTAGGTCTCTCTGGGAAGGACTTTCGAGGTGGGACTGAGCCTTCCTTGTGTGTTTTTGGGGTAAGTGATTGTGCCTCCTGCTCCATGCCTTGTCAACTTCTTCCCTTCTCTTAGGACAGAGCTGCTGAAGCTGCTGCTGACCTGTTTCTCCGAGGCCATGTACCTGCCTCCCTCCTCGGACAGCAGCAACACCAACCCCTGGGTACAGTTTTTCTGCTCTACAGAGAACAGGTGAGGGTGAAGGGTGGGGGCCTGGGTGCCAGGGGGAGGAAAACTTTCAGATCTCTTCCATGGAGTGTGTTGGTGATGGGGTACCATAGGACTTACTGCCTCCCACATCCAGGGGCTGTTCCTTGCTGTAGACCGAGCTCCCTTGGGATGGTGTCTGGGCACTGCAAGCGGGTGGTTGTGTTGGATGAATGCCGCCCTCTGGTGACACTGTCTCCTCTGGGACTTCCAGCTCCTCAGGTGACACCTAGGGGAGCACAGACCTGGCTGAAGGCAGACAGTTTTGTTTTGCCAGGGGCTAGAGAGCTTTGAGGTACTTTCCCCTTTTCACGCTGCTGCACAGAATTCTTCTGGAAGGCCACATGGCCTTTTTCATCTCCCCCTCCCTCTCAGCTGCAGTCCAGGAGGCCAGCTGGGCTCTTGTCTCTGGCCTGCTCAGTCATGGGTCACTGCCACAGGTTAAAGATGATTGTGTTTTATCACGCCCCCTGACTTGGGTCCCTCCCTAAAGGCAGCACTTTTATTTTCCTGTTTCTGCCTTCTCAGAGTGTTTTCTCCTCCTCAGACATGCACTCCCGCTCTTCACCTCTCTCCTGAATGTCGTCTGTGCCTACGACCCGGTGGGTTATGGGATTCCCTACAATCACCTGCTTTTCTCTGACTACCGCGAGCCGCTGGTGGAGGAGGCGGCCCAGGTGCTGATTGTCACTTTGGACTATGACAGCTCCACCAGTTCAAGTCCCACAGTGGATGGCACGACCACTGGCACGGCCATGGATGATGTGGATGTGAGTGACGCTGGGATCTGTATTTGCTGCTCTGCTGAACTCCCTGGTGTCCTCTCACAGCAGCTTGTACTGAATGTTGAGCTGTAGGGCCCAGCATTGCGCCTTCCCCTGTAGTTTTCTCTCTCTGGTCCAGTCCTGCTTGAGTACTGTAGGTCACTAAACACCTATACATGACCAAAACACTAGACTTTGGTCACTGACTTGAATCAGGAGCATGTAAGTGAAAAGCTCCTGACTTTACTGTTCCCTGTGGTGCTCTGTCTCCTTGCCTTTAAATCTGTGTCATTCAGAGCATAAAGCTGAAGTGAGAGACATCAGTGGTTACACTTTGACTTCCTGAATAAGCCTTGTTGCCAGTAAGCATTTCCCTCCTTTTCTTTGAATGCAGCCTCCCGGACCAGACAATCTCTTTGTGAATTACCTCTCAAGGATACACCGAGAGGAGGTAAGGTGCTCCCATCCTGCACTGTTTCCTGTCTGATTTCGTGCTGATTGCATTATCCCTGGGCCCACCACAGTCTCTTTCCTGGTCTGTTGGCAGGATTTCCAGTTCATCCTGAAAGGAGTGGCTCGCTTGTTATCAAACCCACTGGTCCAGACCTACCTGCCAAACTCTGCCAAGAAGATCCAATTCCATCAGGAACTCCTTGTCCTCTTCTGGAAACTCTGTGACTTCAACAAGGTGTGGATCTGCTGAGTTTTGCCCCACTTTGCCTGGTGTGGCTGTGGCTGGATGAGCCCTGGGGAAGCGTTGTGTTGGTAGTTAGCAGTGGCTCTGGGGTACTGTGGTCAGCAGCACTGCTCCCTGCTGCAAGGGCTGGGGGTTTGGATGTGGGGACAGCCTGTGAGAGGGGCTGCAGCTCCTGATGATCCGTGCTGGAGCAGGTATTATAATAATTCTACAAATAACACTGGAGTTGAAGAGCTGGTGCATACGCTGGTCTTTCTAATGCTCTTGAGAGACTAATTAGCTCAAGGGTACCTGTCCTGAGTCCTGGAGATGGTGCAGGAAACCAAATATGCTTGTGTTTGTCTGAAATACTTCCCTTTCTTGCAGAAATTCCTATTCTTTGTGCTGAAGAGCAGTGATGTTCTGGATATTCTTGTCCCCATCTTGTACTTTCTCAATGATGCCAGAGCAGACCAATGTAAGTTGGTTATTTTCAATATTTGGGATGATTTGTGCTTTGCAGTTGAGCTAGAATGCTTTAAAGATACTTCCTCTCTATCACTTAGATGTGACAGCATCTCAAGTGTGTGTTCCTGGCCTTCTAGGACATGGAGTAGAGTTCAGTTACTTGGGTTTTAGTGTTTGTAAAAGGCTAGAAGCAGAATATGATCTACCCCACAACACAGGGAAGGAAGATCCTTCCTTAGCACATGTTAACTCATGTTGAAAACTGTGTGCCTGATCTCATGAAGAGGGAGCAATGAGCAGTCTGCTCTTGCCTTGGGAGTAAATCTGGCATAGCTCCGTCACTGGTGGAGAGAAGTCAAATCTTCCCTACTATGGTGAGAGGTTTATATCAAGAATATAATGAAGAAAAGTATAATCTGTCCAAGGTTTAATGCTGTAGTGGCCCCATAAATGTGCTTGGGAAGGACACCAGTACTGACAATGGAGGGAGCTCTCTGTGGGATGTCCCATATTAGGATAGTTTGGTCTCTTCAGGTTTTTTTCAGTCCCACAGTGTTTATCCTCTCTCCTCACTGCCCCTCTGTTTTCAGGATTCCACTGGCCTCACTGTGATGTGTGGAGTTTTTCTGGTTTTTTTCTCCCTGCAGCACGAGTGGGCTTGATGCACATTGGGGTCTTTATCCTCCTGCTTCTCAGTGGGGAGCGTAACTTTGGGGTTCGCCTGAACAAGCCGTATTCTGTCCGAGTGCCTATGGATATCCCTGTCTTCACAGGGACACATGCAGATCTGCTCATCATAGTGAGTATAGCTCAGCAGTTCTTCTCTCACCCTCCTAGCTCCTGCTTCATACGTCCACAAATAATTGTCCTCCTTCAGTGTGTTCACCCTCCCTAGGCTGGCAGCCGACTGAATAACTAGAAAGTGTGTGGGATGCATCCAAGCACTGGTGGGCTCTTTGCACACTGTGATGAGTCTGGCAGGGTGCACATGTGTGAGGTGCAATTCCATCTGCATGAGATGATCCCAAAGGATAGGATTCCTGATGGTGCTGGACTGGTGTCCAAAGGACTCTGGGACTGGCATGAGTAGGATGAGTGCATAGCCTCTACCAGACTTGATTGTAGGTGGGGAAGGAAGGAGATCTGGCTCTGTCCCAGGTGACCAGCGTTGTGTGGAGCACATCTGTCAGCAGGAACAACAGTGATACCAAGGTCAGCCCTACTGCTTTGGGTTGCTTCAAGGTTTCATTCACCTTTCAGTCTGCCAACAGCACTGCCCACAAACAGCTGTGTGCTTTGCTGTACCAACCTTGGGTGGTTCCCTCCCATCATGTTAGTGGTCGTTTGCCAGAGAGGAATCTCTCAGCAGCTTCTGATAAACCTCCAAAAGGAGATTCCCATTAGAAGGAGTAGGAAAAAACCTGCCCACCATAACTGCACTGGATGCTTTGTGTTTTGCTATTACATTCCATTAATCTCAGATCATCTCTGTTTTAATTATGCTCAGGACTTCTCTACAGACATGCCAGCTAGAGGTGGAAAGGCCAAGATTGGGAATGTCTGAACGGGTTACAAGGCAGTTGAATCTTTTCATGTCTGAGGATATAGTTAAAAATAAGACAAACATTTGAGTTAGAAGTTCATGCTAAAACGTCCTGCAAAATGATTAGTTCTGTAGCATTTCAGGGAGCTCTCATAAGGAATCAGAGTCAAAATCCATTGGAAGTAAAGATGTCTCTTACTTCCTGGTGGTTTCGTTTTGTCTCAGGCTGCCCGAACATTGTGGAACAGCTCAGTCAGTTTCTGTTTGCAATGTTGTAGAGCCCTAATCACGTTCCCAAAGGATTCCTTGCAAATGAAAGCTTGTACTCGTGGAGCATGAGCCTGCAGTGAGAGCAGCCCTCCCCACCTGTGTAATTGTGGAGTGTGCAGGGCCCTGCCTAGGAAGGAATGGTGTCAGGAAGTGATTAGTGTGGGGGTGGCACTGGTTTTGGTTGAGAGGGTGCTTTCAGTATGGTACTGCCTTGCTCAAGAACTCCCTCCTTCCACAGGTCTTTCACAAGATCATCACCAGTGGGCACCAGCGGCTGCAGCCTCTCTTCGACTGCCTGCTCACCATCGTAGTGAACGGTGAGCACTGTGGGGTGAAAGCACAGCCTGCAGCAGGGACAGTGCTGGCTGCTCTCACTCCCTTCTCCCTGCACCCCTACCTGTGTCCCCCAGCACTGACCAGTGTCCGGTACTGGAAACTCATCCTTTGCAGTCCGTGCTGGAGGTGCCAGCTGCAGATCAGACCTGCCTGCAGGGTCAGGTGTGGCAGAGAGGGGAACAGCAGAGTCCTGGAGCCCCTTTGGGGTGGCAGAAGGACATTTGCCAGCAGGCCTGCTGTGTTTGGCAGTGCTGTTCCTTTCCAGCAGGGAGTGCCACCTCCCCACTGTGGCAGTGTCTTCGCTTGGGTTAAATGAGTGTCCAGGTGACTCCAGTTGTGAAGCTTTTCAGGGGGCACAATAGAGATGCTGTTACTAGTGTAAAACTGAGCAAGACCCTCTAAGAGCAGCAATGCCTCCTTTTATTAGGCAGTGTTTCTGTTTCACTTCTATTGTATTTGGAAATGCTTCTGTTGAGCCCTGTTAGGCTCAGCTATTCCATGAGGCTTTCTCAGAAGTGCAGGATGGGAAAGTGGTAAAAGCAACATTTTTGGTGGTGTATTTTTGAGAATAAATACACCTTGGTTCTTTCCCAGTTTTCATTTGTTTGTGTTCCACAGTATCTCCATACCTGAAGTCTCTCTCCATGGTGGCTGCTAATAAGTTACTGCATCTCTTGGAGGCTTTTTCCACCACCTGGTTCCTGTTCTCTGCTGTCCAGAACCACCACCTTGTTTTCTTTTTACTGGAAGTTTTCAACAACATCATTCAGTACCAGTTTGATGGTAAGAGACTGACTACTGTATTTAGTGGGTTTGCACTAGTTTAGTCCAAGAGAACATGAGATGGAAGTTCAGAGAAAGTCGTAATAGATGGGAGGAGGTGAGAAGGGTAGAAATCAGCTACATAGAGACTTGCTTAGGATTGGAAAGCTAGATTAGTAGGTAATCAGTGTTGGGTCCTGACCCAGAGAAATTGGGTTAGTGCAAAATGAGGTGACAGCTGATTGTCAGCACAGCCTCAGCCTCCTGCAGGACAAAAGATGAGATGGATAAAGGGGAAGAAGTGAAAGTGAGTGTGTAATACTGAAGTTGTGACTGGCTGGATGCTGCTGTGAAACTGCTTATATTGCTCAGCAATGTAGGTGATGGGACAAAACAAATTCCATGTCCTTAAACATTTTAAAGGGCTTCTCAGTTTGGCACTGGCATATCACGGGGACTGAGGACCAAACAAATGAAACACACCGATTTGTTTTGTGAATTCTTTTGAAGATGGCGAAATGTTCAGTCTTGGCTAGGAGCCTTTTTGTCCAAAATAGGTGCTAATATGTTGCTTAAACTATCCTTTTTCTTCTCAGTTGTTTGAATATCCCTCTCCAAGCCATTTCTTGTCAGCCTTCCAGCCTGGGAAGGATTTCACTGAATTTTCTGTACTGCTTTGTAACGGATAAGAGGATATTGAGCTCTGCTCTTTCTTCCCTGTGCCAATGCCTTTGTGGGTGTAAGCAGGGCTCTCTGAGCTTGCATAGCCTCTGCAGTTATGCTTTGTGTACCCAGCAGAGCTTTTTGGGCCTCACTGCTCTCTCTTTTTGTTGCTGTGATTCCCAGGGAACTCCAATTTGGTCTATGCTGTTATCCGCAAGCGGAATGTGTTTCACCAGCTGGCCAACTTGCCCACGGACTCCCAGTCCATCCAGAAAGGTCTGCAGCGCAAGAAGAAAAGCCCTGAGCCCATTTCTCGCACCAACTCCCAGGATGGGGTCTCCATGGAAGGGTCGCGTCCTGCTGCCCCTGCTGAACCAGGGACACTGAAGACCAGTCTGGTGGCTACTCCAGGTGAGCTTTAGTTTACTTTTGGAGTGGGAGAGAGGCTTGTTTTCTCTGTGAGATATGGTGTGGGCTCACCCTTTTACTGGGTGTGGAGCGATTAAGAGTTTATATCTGTAAATAACTTAACTGCCTTTTCAGCCTGAGTTTCAGATCAGTTTGCCCAAGCTGATCACAAATAAACTGCCTTGAGTTTTTCTCCTCTCAGGTTTAATGTCCATGTAGCCATTTGTCCTAATCTTGACCTCTTGGCTCCATTTAACTATAGCCATGTAAACCTGTGTTCCCCTTGCATCGAGGAGCATTTTTCTTGAGACAGCCTCCTTTGGGGTGGTGCAATCAAGGCTAGATCTTGCTTATCCTGTTGAAAGCAGAGCATTTCCAATGTCAGCAGAGGTACAGTGTCTGTGCATCACAGGGCACACACTCTTAAGCATATTTAGTTCACTTGTGTTTCTGAGCTTTTCCTCTTTTGCACACAGGAATTGACAAGCTCACAGAGAAGTCGCAGGTGTCAGAGGATGGGACCATGCGTTCCCTGGAACCTGAGGCTTCCCAGCTGTCACCAGAGGGAAACCCACCTGCAGCCCTGAGTGATGGGGAGCCCTGGAGTGGGGTAAGGCCAGACTCTGGTCTGCAGGGAAGGTCCGGGGTGTGAAGTGAGAAAAAATGGGGGACTTAGAAGACAAGGTCTGGTTGGCCCATTGGCGAAAGGCTTCGTATTAAAGGTGATGTGTGCACGTGCACTGTGCTGGATAACAACGTGGTTCAGGAGTGCTGTTGCATCATCTTGGGTGTTTTGTGTTTGTGCTGGTGACACGAGCTGGGACACGAGTGAGCTTTCTCCAGTGTGAACACTGCTAAGGGAGCAGCAAGGGCAAAGCTGCAAAGAGATGTATTCCTGTTCCCAAAGTTTTCTAGTTGGGTTCTTACTGCTGCTTCTTTTTCCTCTCTCTTCTGGGATGGAGAGGTCTACCAGAATCTTCTATTAGCTGGTGAACAATGTGTTTCTGTAAGGGCTTGACTGAGGTACTGCCCTCAGAGTGGCTTTGAAGAAACTGGAATAAACAGGATATCCCAGGACCAGTTTTACTTACCCTCCCTGGCCTGGCCTGGCACCAGGTGAAGGCCCATGGTGAGGAAGATGTCTTAAGCACACAATTAATTATGTTGTCATTACGTGAGAACTTGCAAAAGAAGGGTTTTCTTCTTCCAACAGCCCATGAAACATAATTGTGGATCATTCTATCTGTGTCCAGCAGCTGGCTGGAGCTGTTTCCCAGTCAGAAAAGGACTAGCATGGCACTGTCAGCTTCCAGTGGGTTCCAGCACAGCTCTGCCTCAAACTGCCTGTTTCTGGTTGGGAAGGTGATGTGTGAGTGAGTCCGTGCACATGTAGGTGCAGGATGGCTGTTGGAAGGAAGTGCTGTTTCCATTTGTTTTGTAGAAAAGTCAGCTCCAGGTTGTAGTAGTGAATGGTCAGGGTGAATTGCTAAAGGGAAAAGTCTCTCCATTTTCACCTCGTGCAGAGATTGACAATGATTTTAGAGAGTTATTTCCTTTATTCCTGCCATGGATATGGAAAGCCAGGTTGAATGTGTCGTTCCTCAAGAGGCAGGGGTTGTTAGGTATGAGTTGCCAAGAGCCACCATTGAAAAAGTGCTCTTGAAGCTATTCCAGGATGGACACCAAAAATCCCAGAGATACTCAGTATACAGTGGCTGGAAAAGCTGTGGCCTTTAGCTCTTTAATCTCTATGCCAAAAGAAAGAACCATATCTGAACAGTTCATTGTCAGTTCTGTTTTAACTCTCCCACTGTGGATTGTTCCAGCAGAGTGTCAGCAGTAGTGACTGGAGTTGTGACATTCCACAGAGTCCTCCAACTTAACCCCATCAAATACTGCCACTCCCTGGGTCAAAGTGTGTGGATTTGCCGAATGAAGGTCTGGTGGGTTTGGTGTGTTCTAGGGACAGACTGAGCTTGTCTTTCCAAACAGTGCTCTGGAAAAGCTGTGGGGAACATCGGCAGAAAGTGGATTGTATTTCTTGCTGTTAAGTGTGATTTGCTTTTGTTTGTTTAAAAATAAATATTTATTGATAGGACGCATCACATTCCCGGCGGGATCGAAGGCGACTCTCTAGTGCATCCTCCAGTGGGCAATGGACTCCAACTCCTGACTGGGTAAGGGCATCTGGACAGCGGAAATAAATAGTGAGGAAAAGAGGTGTGGCAGAAATGCCTCATAGTCCCCCTTCTCTGCCATCAGAAACTCTCCCAGAGCAGCATTTCCTCACTGGGAATGCCTTTGACTTGTGGTCAGAGCTCCAGAAGTTTACTAACATCTGCAAAGAAATATTTTCTTTCCCCTGCCCCACTGATCTCACTGGGTGCCTCATAATTCTAGTGCTCGAGGATTTATGGTATTGCTCCTGTACACTCAGTTCTTTCCCCAGCTTCATAACTTTTGTAAACCTCATTTGTTGCAGAGATTGCAGAGACAGCTGTATTAAAACTGCTAATGCAGTGCACTGATTTCCCTGCTGCTTTCCTGCCTGTAGGTGATGTCTTGGAAGTCAAAACTTCCCCTGCAGACAATCATGCGGCTCTTACAGGTGCTGGTCCCTCAGGTGGAGAAGATCTGCATTGACAAGTAAGTAGGTTTTTGTAGAGGAAGGGCTGTGCAGTGTGTAAGGGGCTCTGTGTGGCTGGCAGAGTTTGAATTTGGAGGGCCCCAGGGGAAATCTTGTGAAGTATGACTGAAAGCCTCATGGGCTCAGCAGAGATGTTATTTTCCTTGCCAAACATCTTGTTGGTCTGATCCCTTGTCCACTCTGTTGACAGAGCGTGTGTTCTCGCTGGCCACAGTCACTGGCTCTGTGTCTGTGTTTGCTTAGACTGATACTTTGTGCTGCAGCAGTTTTGGGGGTGACTGTGGGCCATGCTGAGGATGCTCCTGGTGTGTCTCTCCACAGGGGCCTCACAGATGAGTCGGAGATCCTCAAGTTCCTGCAGCATGGCACCCTGGTGGGGCTGCTGCCGGTGCCTCACCCCATCCTCATCCGCAAGTACCAGGCCAACTCAGGCACTGCCATGTGGTTCCGAACCTACATGTGGGGAGTTATTTATTTGAGGTAAACCAGCTGGGTGCAGTCTGACTTGGTCTTTTCTAGCCTGACTTCTGGGGGGCCTGCAGAGAGAATTGAATGCACTTGGCCAGCTCTGCATTGTCTCGTATTTACAGGATAGGAAGATGTTGTTCCCTTGGAAGAGACTAAGCTGAATCAGCTGCTCCAAAACTTTGAGTGGCTGACAGGAAGGGAGTTATTCTGACAGTATTGCTTGTTTGGGAGCTGGCAGTAGCAGGAAATGGAAAAGCTGCCTAGAGGGGCTGGTGCAGAGATTTCATGCAAAGCTCTGGCTTTGTGGCATGTTGTAGATCCTGTCATTCCTTTCAGGTGCATTGTCTCTCAACCAGTGATTTCCTTTTACGCAAAGCTGAAGGTGTGCTGTGTTGGCAGCTCCTATAATCTTGGCTGGGAAATTTGAATTCCATGTTCCTGGCCACAGGTAAAGTGGCTCTTGTCTTTCTCCCTCAGGAACGTGGATCCCCCCATCTGGTATGATACAGATGTGAAGCTGTTTGAAATTCAACGGGTCTAAGAGAGCACTTACCTCTACTAAGAGAAATACACTGGATCTAAGGACTGTGGTGTGCTGCTTCATCACAGCTATTCCTGCATTTCACATCCAGCTGAGAGACCAAAAGGACAATCACTTCATTTACCTCCCTGTCATTTAAAGCTTTAATTGGGACCTGCTTGGACATCCCTCTCCCCCACCCTGCTCACTTCTCTTCCCTCACCCTTCACCATGAACCTTGAGTAAAAGATATCTAAGGGATTGTCCATTGTTGTGGTTGCACTAGAAATCAAGACTGTTCTTAGCTCCTCTGTTGCTCTTTTGCTTCTGGATGTGGTTTGGAAACCAATCTGACCCTGTCCTTGCCCTGGTGAGAGTCAGCATTTAATTGGAAAAGACTAGCTGTAAACTGGGTTCAAGGGAGAAGCTGCTATTCCTGCAGGAGATGGGGTTTGGAAACTGCAGTTACTTTCATGTGGCTCCATAAAGTTTCCAGGGCATCCCTTCTGGCTGCAGGTGTCTCCCTGGTATCTCAGTTGTATAAAGGGAAGTCTTTCCCATCCAAAGAAAAGGAGATGATGTTGAAGGAAAACTTTGTCTCAGTTCTGAATCTCTCTACTCCTTTCCCGGAAAGTTGCTTTAAGGAGTTTTTGTTGGTGTGACAGAAGTTTTTCCTTGGCTTCCAGGCCCAGCAGCCTGTCCTCCACGGTGGGCTGTTACAGTGAAGCATGTCTCACTTTGGAAAGCCTTGCTTAATCCATGTGAGCACAAAGGGAGAAAGGGACTGGCTCAGTGAGAGCAAGGGGAAGGAACCTGACTGTTAAAACTCTTTAAGTCTTCTCCTGTTGACTGAAAGGACGCTGTCAGCTGGGTTTGAAAGAAACCATATCCTTCCATCTTTGCCTGGCAGGCTGATGCAATGCAGGAGCAGAAGGGTCTTTTGCACACTACTGTCTAAGGCAGGGGTTTGAGGGAGGCACTCAGGGAAGTTGTAGGAGGAATTTGGAAGTTGTAGGAGGAATTTGGAAGTTGTAGGAGGAAAAGCATCTCCATGTCAGTAGGGAGTGGAGAGTGCTGAGGCAAAGTTTAATTCTTCAGGGCATTTTGCTAGTGATCAAGTTATTGGATCTTGAATGTATTGGGTCCCAAGCATCCCAAGTGAAGTCTGGGAAGCCAGAAGGAGAATTGATGGGAGACCCACTGTTGCTGGCTTGGTTCAGCACTGTGGGGTTACATGTTGGTGAGTGGGGACATCCTGGGGTTTGAGTCAAATTTTGTGTTCTGTGAGAGGCTGCTGTCTTAGACCTGTGTGGCCTTAAGACAATGAAATGTGAAGGGTGCTGTCATGAGCAGATCTTTCTCCATCAAAGCACAGTCCTTCGTGCTCTGGTGTTCAGGCTCTTGGGAGGGCTACTGGCCATGAGCTGTTTGCCACAGCTTAGAACCAGTGGCATCACTCGAGTCTCTCACACTAGTGTGTCACACACTGTGACCTTTAACCCTGGCCTAAGCTTTGAAGCTGGAATGATAACAGTGTGGCCACCCTCTCCCAGAGGGCTGCTCTACTGTGCTGCTGGCTCCCACTGGTCTGTAGCCAGGTGGTTTCCTCCCATGGACACTGAAAGTGGATGGAGTCCCAGAGCAGTAGAAAGCTGAAGTAAAGCCCAAATGATTTTCTGAAGGATAAGAAATATGTGAAATAGAGAGAGGTTATTCTCCCACCTGCCTCCCATCTCCAACCCAATTTGCCACCCAGCACTACTCCCATCCTGACCCCACCTCTGTTCAGGTGTAAACAGGGTGAGGTCTCTGTTGTACTTGGAAAATGTCTCGTATATAAGAATGTGATTTGGTGGGGCCAGTCTGTGATTGTATGGCACTCGCACCTCACAGCAGGAATGGGGCATCCCGTGTCCCACGTGCTTGCCTCTTCCCTCCCATGGATCTGCTGGTTCTCACGATCTCTTCCGTCCTCTCTTTTCTGCTTTGTTTCTTTGTGAGTTCCTCTGGAAGCCTTTTTGTTTGTTTCTTGGTGTTTGGAGTCTGATCCTTGTTCTGTGGGAAATCAACTTGCACTGTAAACTCTTTGCTTACTTATGGAGAGAAAGATAAAGATTAACTCAAACATGCATTTGGTTGGTTGTGTTGTTTTGTTTTTTTTTCCCAGAGAGAGGTTTGTAGTCTTGTTTGTCTTATTCAGGGGTGATTTGTGCCACTAGGAGACCATGGGCTGGCTTCCTCTGCATGGGTGATTTTTTTCTGTAATCAGAACTGAAGATTGGACTCTGGAAAACAAGCCTGAAGTGTGTGGACTGTGTGGCTTTGGCTGTTTCTGTGTTTATGGCACGAGACATCATCAAAGGTCAAACAGGATCAAGTCTCCTGACTTTGTGAACTATGTGCTAAAACCTTTGTGCAGTTGAGACCTGTAAAACAGGCACCCTGGCCTTGGGGGTTGTTAGGAAAGGACACAGAGGGCTGTGGGTAAGAGTTGGAGCTGGTTGGCTTCATTCCTGTCCACGCTAATCATGTCTTCAGTCATGTATTCAAGGTTCACACCAAAGTCACCTGCTCTCTCAAGGCTTGGGAACTTAAAACATTGTTTTATCTCTTACACTGCAGATAAAATCCAGGTCATGGGTTTGCCCATGAATTGCCATTATTGCTTGTCCCCAGACTGTCAGTCCCTAGGAAGTTTTGAGGTCAGACCTTAGCATGTATCTCCTGTGGATCCCATGGTAAAAACAGTGACATGAGAATAATTATTAACTTTATTGAGCCTAATTTATCCAGCTGTTATTTTTCATTACATATTTCTGTTGACTTGGGCCTAAGTACAAGCACTTACTGGGCAAAGTTCAAGCTCATGTAATCAGTCTCACTCTGAGTTTCACAGAAAGGTGCTATTTCTGCCCAAATGCTAAATCCTAGTTCTTCTTGGGAGAGTTTGCTTTTCTAGAGAATCACAAAACCCCCCCCATAAATAGGCTCTGATCCTAAACCCACGCTGCTTCTGGGATTGATTTACAGAAGAAGAGAAGCAATAATGAGGATGCCTATTGTTCCATGCTGCTTTGGCCTTGGGTAAGGGCCAAAAGATTTTGATTGGTTATAGAGCAGGTCTGCACTTAGATCTCATAGAATCACAGAATTGTTTTGGTTGGAAAGGACCTTAAAGTTTGTCTTGTTCCAGCCCCCTGCCATGGTCAGGAACACCTTCCCCAGGGTGTTCAAGGCCCTGTCCAACCTCTGAACACCAGAGCAGTCCAAGTCAGTTGACTTTGACCCTGTTCTTTGGTGAGTGCAGAGCAGACCCTGGGATTTCACAAAACACACAGGAAAACTCAATTTCTCTTCATTCATCAGGCTCTGTATTTGGGACCCATAGTCACAAGCCCCTTGCTCTCCCATGTGCTTTCAGAGCAAGCATCCCCTCCAGAACACCTTCTAGCAGGTCTTTGATCCGACACCTCGCTGTGCCTCCCTGTCCCCTTGTGCACAGAGACCTTGGGAAATGTTTGTGGATGTGCAAAGCAGCAGTGATGGATGAAGTATTGGGGTGGGGAGGGAGTCACAGTGGATCTGACAGGAGCCCACTCTTGAAATAGCCCTGTGTGCAAGGATGGGACCTTGGCTCATCCACACCAGTGATGAGACCATATGTGGTAAGTGAAGATCCCCCAATAGCGTTGCTTCTTGAGGCTCTGGGGGTGCCTGTAAGGAGAAGTATTTTTATTCTCAGTAAGGCAAGGTCATGTTGTAGCTTCTGATTTTGGTACTGGCAAACAATGCACCAAACTGGGGCAGGTCTGGCCTCTCCTGCTCGTCAGCACCGAGACCTGCAGGAGTTTGGCGCTCAGTAGGACTCAGTGGGACTGGCACAGGTTGATGTGCCAGATGTCAGCACCAGGAGCAAACAGAAATAGTCCCTCTTCTGACCTTTGAAAAGTACACGTAAGTATTGGAGGAGGGTTCACTCCGATAAGAGCAAGCCCTGAAGGTAAGACGGAGCGACCACTTCACAGGTAGGGTGAAGGCAAAATGGTGTTTATTCCGGGGAGCACCAGACTTACATGATAGTGTCAGCATGGAACATGCTAGAAAAAGGGGCAGTCTGTGGACAGCCCATGGGAGGAGCAACCCTTACCAACCAATTAAGGAGAACAAGGGGCGGTACAAACCATATAAGGAAGAAACAGGGAGGAGTCTGCCTTGAATGGCAGTGCACCACTGCACAAAATTTGACCAATCAGCAGCGATGCCTTGCCATGAGGCAGCAGAGGACGCCATTTTGGAACAATTGTAGTGAATGAGAATTAATATAAAACTTAGGATAACTTGAACTAACATATCAAACCATAACTTAAAATAAGCTCAATAGCACACAATAGAAAACCTGAAAAGCCCTAGGAAGTTCAAAAGCTGTCTTTGTCTGTTAAGCGTCCATAATAAACCGAAACCTCGAGGTGTCTTCTTTTGCTCATAAACCACTGAGATTTCCATTTCCTTTTTCCATCCAACATAGCGCCGGAGCCCAGATCCTCCCCCAACACGTAAGTGTATATTTAGTTCATTTCTGAGTGACTGTGGCTGTAGGTGCCTCTGGTGTGTCTGCCCAGTCTCTCTGTGCTGCAGGGTGGTGGGTTGGTGAGCAGTGGTGGGGCTGGCAGACCTGCACTGTGGATTTTTGAAGTTCTGTGGAGTGTGGGCTGGTCTTTGTTGCTTTTGTTGAAGGCTGCTCTTGCATTCTTTTATCCTGAAGAACTCAAAAGGAGCTGGTAAAGTCCCACTTGCTGCCAGACAGCATCCACTGGCAGACTGCTGACTGCTTGCGTGATGCTTAGAGCAGTGAGGGTTTGTTTATGGGCTTTGAGTCTGGTCTCTACAGAGAGAGAAGATAATATAGAACAACCTACTCTTCTGAAACTCGCAGAGACAATGTGCAAGGAGAAGTCAAAGCAGAAACTGGAGGAAAAAGTCTTTAAAACTTCCACAGGTGTATCTACTGCTTACCGCATCTTTGTTCAGCATCACTGACCCTTCCCAGGCTCTGGGGTGGGGGCCAGCTTGGTTCAGGCTGTGACATAGACCTCCAGGAGCCCCCCGACCGAGTGCATGCGGTAGAACACAGCCAGGGGAAGCCCAAAGTTCACGATCACAAACCAGGTGGAGTAGCCGTAAAATGACCTTTCCAGTCCATTCTTGAAGGCAGGATGAGCCCCAAATGTGGGCATGACCCACAGCTGAAGAGGTGTGAGGAAAAGAAACACAAGTCAGAACATGACAAACTGTCCCCTTCCTGCACCCTAATCTCAGCACTGGCTCAACTGGTTGTAGGAATATTCCAGGAGGATCAGAGGAGTCTCCTTGCCAGGGAGGAGAAGGAAAATCCCTTAGTTATGCTGCTGACTCCTTGCTGTAAGTCAAGACCTGTCAAATTCCTGGAAACCTAATGACAGCCTCCTTCTGCCCCAGCCTGCTGCATCTTTCTACAGGGTTGCACTGTTTCCTCGGGCAATTTGTTTTCACTGGATTGAGGCTGCAGTGTTGATTCAAGACCCCAGAGCACAGTGTACTTTATTGGGTGAGTTTCAAGCCTGGACACTCATGTTTACAAAGACTTGCTGCTGGTGCCTCACATTTCTCCACCTTTCTCATGAAACACCCTTAATGAGACTAACCTGTGGGGTGTTTTTTTTTTTCAGAGACAAAAATTTTGGCAAGAATTAATTTATTATCTGTCTCCTTCCTGCACCCCGGAAACCCAGGCATGTTTGACTCCGAGGTTAAAAGAGAGACCTTGTAATTATGAGAGTGGGGTATTAACAGCAAAACCTGTCTTGATTTGCCTCACCAGAAGGTTGAAATGTGGTGGGCAAAAGGTTTTTTTGTCTGGAATCATCATGGCTCAGCCAGGGTGTGACGTAGCAGAGAGCACAATACTTACTATGATGTTGCACAAAACCAAGAAGAAGGAGACCTCCCTCAGTGCTCTTCTCTTCCAGCTGAGGTGAGAGTAGCTATGGATGTAGGACAGGGAAGCTTTCCGGATCTCCTGCCCCAGCTCCAGCACGCTCATTCGTCTCTGGTCGTAGCCTTCACGATTGTGCTCTTCTCTAATGTCTTCCTCCTTGCCAGGAGGTGTCTGGGTGTGCTCCTCTTCGCTGCTGGTTGTGGTTTCCTCTTCCCCAGGTGACTCTGCAGCCACCACGTGCTGCACAGTGGGTCCAGTGTGTTTGGCCTCAGCTGTGGCTACAAAGCGCTGCCGGTGGAGCCCGTCAATGATGAAGACATTTTGGGTGATGTTCTGGAAGATGAGGAGGACAGAAGAGGACAGGATGAGGCTGTTCAACAGGTCCTTGGGGTCAGAGGCCACGAGTGCCACGATGGAGAAGTAGGACATGCCTATTTGGCCAAGGGCTGCCCCCATCAGCAGGATCACGTCCAGGCTGCGGGTTGGGTTCTTGAGCGTGTCCAGCTCCTTTTTCTCCAAGGCATGGATGATTGTCCCGATCACTGCACCCACACTCATCAGGGGCAGGAGCACAATGTAGTAGGAATAATAGATCACGAAGACCTGGCGGCTGGGGACCATGCCAGTGGCCTGGATCTGGTACATCATGAAGACACAGATCCCGATGATCACAGCACTGGCGCCCAGCAGTGGCCCAAAGACCACTCCCTGGAGCTTGAACTTGGGCTTGGTGTGAGGGACGTGGTGGTGGCTGATGCGCCTCCCCACGTTCTTCCACATGACGTAGAGCATGGAGCAGCAGATGAGGCAGTACTCGGTGTTGAAGGGGTAGAGCAGGATGTAGCCCTTCTGGAAGACTTTGCAGATGGTGGTGTCTGGGCACGTGCACAAGATAGTCTCGTTGCCTGGAGCATGGGAAGAGCAAGGCAACAATAAAGAGGGGGATGGCCTGGATTTCCTGGCTGTCTTTGGGAGTTTCTTGTGTGCAGGCACAACATCTGTCTCAGGAATGGTGAGCAGTAGGAAGTGAAGTGACTACTACTCAGTCCTTCAGGCTGTGAGGATTCAGAATAACAGGGTTTGGCAGATGTCTTTTCCCACCTATAGTGCTGGGTGAGAGACACCTCTTCCTTCACTATCTCTACCCTTGGAATATTGGTTTCCCCTTTGATTTCCCTATATCCTCAGAAAGAAGAGAACAGCAATTACATGAGCCTCTTCTAGTCTGGCAATCTTGTGCTTGCACTTAACAGGTAAAAATGAGCAAAAGTGTTAATTTATGGTGGGCTTTTTGTTTCCCAGCCTTCAGTTTCAGGGTTTCATAGCAAATTCTCTCCCTCCAGGTGAAGAAGTTCTCCCCTTACAACCCATCTCCTTGAGACAACCTCCAGTAATAGGGAAATTCAACATTTGGGGGAACTGGTGATGTATGAATTGCTGAGATCAAGAATCGTTGTCTCCCTAGAAGTCATCTGTGTCAGCCTAACGCAAACGGGGATGTAAAAAGGGATTTTTGCCTTGCCTGCAAACCGCTGCTCCACCTCACGGAGCTGTGACTCGATCTCCACGTGGAGGGTGTCATTGGTCACGGCCAGGAGCCAGAGGAGGAGGTTGGTGGCTATGGTCAGCATCAGGCCACACCTGGGAGGAGAGACAGGCACTTGCACAGTGGAGATGATTCACTGCTCCTGTGTCCACCTGCCATGTGGTGCTGCCCTTTGCTTCTTGCTGAGCCATGCACAGATTTGTGCAAATACTGCGTGTCTGTGCCCGCTCTGCCTGTGGTCAATGGTGTGTGACTGCACACACAAACATGGATAAGTACATTCCCATTTGGACATTTCCAAAGGAGCAGGGCAGGCAGTGCCCAGCTCACTGATGGAACTGGCCTAAGGTTGAGGCATCTCCCAGTGACAGCAATGGGGAGACCATCCCACCTCATCCTCCACCCTGTGAACTTGTCACTGAGCCAGGCAGCAGGAAAACATCTGGGAAGAAGGAATGAGCTTTGCAGCAGTCCAAGGCACAGGGGAAAACTGAAGGGAGTTGTCCCTCCAGGACAGCGGAGGAAGAATGGGTCTGGTCAAGGTATAGCTTGGTTCTTGTGTGAGCCAGAGTCTGTGTAGGATCAGGTGAAGAGAGTCACAGCAGGAATGAGGAGTAATTATGGAGATCACAGGCAGAAAGGAAGAGTTTCTTTAGAGCAGCAGAAGGCAATTTTTGCTCTGCTTTTTTTACCTGGTGAAGTTGTGCTGGACTTGAATGCAGTCCTTAGAGTGATGCCACAGAAAATAAGCCTGCAGATGTAACAATAATGACGTGAGCAGGGTGCAGTTGGCAGCCACCCGCACACGTGATGGAAAGGGACAGGCAGGCAAAAAGGTGCAGGTCCAGGTGGGAGCAAACCAGCCTCTGCAAGGGTGCAGGGATGTGGATACACCTGCATCCCAGTGCTGAGGCAGGTGTTGGCACCCTTGGGTGGGGGCAGGGCGTGTGTGCCTGCACTGAATGTACATCCTGGAGCTCTGTTCCCCTGTCCTGTGCATGGCGGCATTTATTGCTGTTTCTTTTTCAAATACTGCTTTCAGTCTGGAAACAAGAGGGTTGGCATTGAAGTAAAAGGTGTAAATGGTGTGAGATATCTTTGTGTGCAAAGGATTTTGTTGGCAGGGTGGATTGGCAAATACAGAGAGAGCCTGAGGCTCAGACTGATACAAACACATCTCTGACAAAATCTGAAATTTTCTCTTCTCTCTCCCTACTTTATTCAAAACAAATTCTTCTGAATTCTAAGGTATGTCAGGTCTTTCTAGGGTAATTTCTTTCTGAATTTCACTCCTATGTCTCTCAGTGTGGTACACAAGGAGTGCAGACAGCATTTGAAAGGGTGTATGATACTTTAATGTCTTTAAAGCTCTTGACAGTGCCTCATTGCACCCACTTTTCCAAGCCTACTCACTTCCCCCCCTCCTTGGGCTCCCAGGAACTGGGCAGAGAGAATAAGTGAGCTTTCAGAAGGGTAATGTGCAGTACCTGGGTGCAAATAAAAAGGATTCCAATGCTGGGGAACAGAATTTCCACCCTGGATTTGCAGTGGATGAGGATTGTGCTGTAGCCAATGTGAAACGCATTCAGGAGGATGCTGCAGCCAGCGAACAGCAGCACTGACCCTGGGCAAACAGCAAAGCACCAGTAAATAAACAAGGACATGTCTGTGGAGCATCCGGGCTTGGCTGGGGACTGGAGATGTTGTGGTTGGATTTCCACACTTGGATTTGTGTGGAGCTGGAAACATTCCTGCCTGGAATTCTCATGATTTTGAGAGAAGGGAACAAAGGAGAGGCTAATTCCTGAGCCTGGTTATGTGCTTTGTCTGGTTTAAGGTGTTGTGACAATGCAAAGTATTTTCTTGTGCTTGGATATGAGGTGGGAACAGGGTTTGGGGGCTTTCCTGTGCAATCTGGAGTGACACAGGTAAGCTAATCATGGGTGATGCCTTCTGCCTTGTGGAGGAAACCTGAGATGAGCACAGGTCTGCTAAGGCTTGTGGCAGAACAGGCTGCAGGAGCTGGGACACTTGGATTGTTTCTCCCTTTTGCTTTGGACATCTCTCTGCAGCTTTCAGTACTCAAGTACCTTGCAGTTTTCTTCCCTTTAGTTCTCCATGCTTAGTTAACAAGACCATGCCTAATTAAGAGCTCCGATAATAGACCAGTGGCAGGACTGCTTGAAGAAATGCAATTTCTCAAAGTAGGGCAAATACTGATGGGAAATCTCCCAGGAAAGCCTGGGTGTTGCTGGGGTGTGACTCACTGGGCAGGAATCCTTCCCTGGCCAGGCTGCTGCGATGTTAAACAAGGAGAGGGTGGCATTGGGGCCGCTGACGCTCTCAGAGGGTGAACATGGGGGTTCTCCTCTCGCTTTGCAAAGTGCTCCTGCCTAAGACCTTTCCTGTCTTCCCCGCGGTGCTCAGCTGCTGGGCTGTGGGTGGGATATGCCTGGATTGCTCTTAGAGAAGGGACCACAGAGTGAAACTGGACTGGAGGCTGAGGGGAAGTCCCATTCCAGGCTTTCCTGGCTGCTCTGTGGCACCCACTGTGCCCCTGCCCTCCCCAGCCCGACAGGTCACTGGAGACTCCCAATGCCCTAACTGCGTATCCTATGGCTTCTAGCTCTTCTCATGGTAGGGGAGGAATTCCTTTCTCTTCCAAGCTGTGGGAAAAAGGCACGAGATGAGAAATAAAAGCAGAACTTACCCCTGATCCAGATGGCCCCGGCGTGGGAATCCCGGTACAGCACAGCGTGTGGCTGCCGGCTGGTGCCCAGCAGGTAGTAGATAATCCAGCACAGGCACAAGACCTTGAGGATGGACAACAGGATCCAGACATCTCCCAGCGTGATGGCCACGTGGTTGAAGATCATGCTGCTGATAAAGGCGCTGCCCAGAAACACCACGTTCATGGCCAGCAGCCCCGAGAAGAGCTGTCCAGCCTTCTGCGCTTGCCTGTCCCTCTGCTGCACTGATGAGCAGTGTCGGTACAGCCAGAACTTCTCATAGTGGATCTTGGAGGCGTCTGTGGGGGCAGATGCTGACCTGCTCTTGCAGTGGTGGCAGGGCCTGGAGACTTTATTGCCAACCATGGCTCATCTGCCTGGGGCTCACCTGTTATGGTGAAAAAAGGGGAGGTTTAAAGGGGGGGACAAGCTGAGATGGCAGGTTGTGTGCTCTACTGTGAGAGCCACTTGTGTGGTGACCTCCCGTCCTTGCTTTGCAGCCTCCCCTTCCCTCCCCAGAAGCTGGATGAAGTGGAAAAAATTTGGTATTTAGTTAGGTACTAAACATTTCCTCATGGACAGTCATTGCAGGGCAATGGGGAAAGGTCTTTCTGCCAAACCCTGTCCAGAGACACTCACATTAAGATGAGTGTTTGATGTCACTGCCCTGCCCCACCAGTACCTGGAGCTGTTGGGACCAGCGGTGTTCAAACAGTTCCCACCCTCCCCTTTCACAGCTTCTCCACACACAGCCCTGAATTCAGGTTTCCTCCTTTCCCTTTGTTGCCGTAAGGATTAGGTGGAAATACAGAGCACGCTCAGACCTGCTCTAGAACTCAGAGCTGTTTGATTTTCAGTTGATGGCTCCAACCTCTTTCTTGTGTTTTTGGGCTGTGAGAATTACACCACACGCCATGAATGGTCACACAAAGTGTGGCAGGGCTGGAGAGAATAAACAGAGGGTCTGTAAGGTTTGGTTGAAGCTGCTGGGAAAAGATCCAACCTCTCACCAACACGGGCTGAGTCTGGCAGACAGTACCCAGCTCTCTTCCTAATTCTACTTGCAGCACAGGGCTGTGAGCACAATGACACAGAGGAGGGTGAGGGGTTGGTCCAGGTAGACATCCCCAGCCTGGGAGCTTTTCCATCCAGCTTTTGGGAAAATCTTTGGGGGAGAAATTGTTTGAGGAGGGGGTGAAATTTAGTGTTTTTCTCTTCTTTTTCATGTACGCTGAGGTGCTCTGGCTGCCCTTGCCCTTGGGACTCTGTGGTGAGCTGAGTCCCTGGGTTTTGTGGCTGGCAGCAAGGATTCAGGATTTCTACCTGAGCTGGTGAGTTTAGAGGGTCCATCAGGAGAGGATGGACCTCTCCATGGAAAGAGAGGACTTATTTGTGTGTCCCTGGATGAATCCCCAAGCCCTGAGGTCCTTGGTGCTTCTATTAGTGGAGACTGATCCTAAAATCTTCCCTATTTGGCTCCCAAACTCTCCCAGCTTAGTAGCACAGGAGCAAATTCCCTCTCCTAAGACCACAACTCCTCTGCATTGGAGGGAGGGCAGAGGCCATGAAATCAGCAGGATCGGATGGAAACCCATCCAGGCTGCACCAGGAGGGACCCGAGTGCCCAGACAAGGCTGCACACCCAACCCCTTGGCCCCATAGCTGTGGGGCACAGCTTGAACCCAGCCCTTACCTGCCTGCAGCCTCCTGCTGCCTGCTGAGAGGGATCTGCTGCCAGCACAGCCTCTGATGCCGCTGATCTCAAACCACTGCCAGGAGAGCCCCTGGAATGCACGGGAGTCTCCGATGGCCCGGGTGCAGACAGGAGCTGCCAGGACTGCTCCTCACTGAATGCGGCCTCTGCTCCCAGCCCATTGATTTATTTTTATTTCCACCTTGTTTACTTTGGGCCTGTTATTGTCATCACATTAATTACTCAGTGAGAAGCTCTCACATATGCCACGGGCAGCCAATGGGGATCAGCTCCTTTATACACCTGCTGGGTTGCCCCGTGTCAACGGCCTCGGCGCAGGATGTGCCAACTGGTAAAACCACAAGCGGTGGTGACTAATTTGTGCCATGGCTCAGGCAGGTGTAGAACTAATCTCCTGGCACAGGCTTGTGCTGGGAGTGCTTACCCACACTGCTTTGGCCAAAATCCACTTGAGTTCCCAGTCCCTTGTTTTCAGGTAGACCCTGAGGCTGTTTTTCTCAACTGTACCATTACTTTTTGCTTCTATCCAGGGCACAGATACCCAAAGTGTCCCAAAAGGCAAAGCTCAGAGTCCAGCCCAGATGCAGGGATGACATCAGAGATGTACTTCCTGCTTTTGGGGTGACAACTGCAACCTGTTAAAGCTCACTTCAGAGCAGGACCCTCATGTGCCAACCCCACAGGATCAGCCATGCAGGTCAGGGATGTTTTAGGTCCAAGCTGTGCTATTCCTGATCCCTCTTCTGTTGTAGGGCAAACTGAATCTGTCTTGGACTCTGTGGTGAGTTGATCCCCCTGGTTTTGTGGCTGGCAACAGGAATTTGGCATTTCTGGCTGAGCTGGCGAGTCTAGAGGGTCCATCAGGAGCGAACGGACCTCTCCATGGATGAGAAGACTGACTTGTGTGTCCCAGGAGGAGCTCCTAAGCCCCGAGGTCCTTACAGCTGGCCACCACGTGAGTTGGGAGTCCAGAGCCATGTAACACTTCCCAAGAAGCTGACTAAGGGGTGGGAGTGGGTGAGGGAGCACAGGTTATCATGTGAGGGGATGTGACGAAAGGGATGGAAAACAAGAGTGAAAAGGCCCCATTTCTGCTGGGTGAGAACACCCAGTGTGTGCTGGTGCAGCCAAAGGGTCATGTTTAATGTCTGACCAAACCCTTGCACTGCTGCGGTGGAGTCTGGGACCTCTGACTGGGCAGGTGTTCCTGAATACCCATGGCTAGATTTGTTCTGCAAAGCATCAGCATCTCACAGCCTGAGTGAACAGCTTGCTTGGATGTCCTTGCTCCTTGCTTTCATGTTCTGGGATGCCCTGAGTGCATTCAAGATCTTTCAGGTGCCTGGCTCTCCTCTGGACTCTGTTCTAGAGCTTAGCAGGGAACTGGAACATCCCAAGAGCTATTTGGTGGCCTCTTTGTTGACCAAAGCCAACGATTTCTATACAAGACATTAACAAACCTGCTGTTATTCAGTGTTGTGGTCCTAAATTGGGGTGACTGTACAGAACTGGGAAACGGAGGCCGGGAGACTGAATGTATCCTGAAGTTTGGGTGAAATTGGAGGGTTTTCTTTCAAAGATGGGCCTGAAATAAAATGCTGGTGCCTTCTGGGCCCCAGTGGCTTTTCCAATGGCACTGTGCACCTGTGCTGCAGAGATGAGGCATCCTTCCTAGCCTGACTTGCCTTATCCTGGCCTTGGAGCTAGAACTGACACAGGGAACTTGTAAAGCCCTGTGAGACTGGTTAATCTTCCTAATTTGGTCTTTATTTTGAAGAGTAGCAGCTGTTTAACTGGGATGTATTGACACAAGTTTAACCAAGTCACTAAGTAATCAAGTGTGCAGGAGAGGGGCAGGGAGGGGAGAGGACGAGTCGACCCAACTGGATCGATGGCAGAAATCACTGCCCTGGAGAAGTTGCCTTTACTCAGAGGCTGGGAGAAAGCTGGTAAACGTTAGGAGTGATATTTGCCCTTCTGCTATCAGCAGTGTGCTTATTAATGGTGTTATCTGTGCACTTAGCAGTAATAACACCCAGGCTGGGCCAAGCGGATCTGTAAACAGCACCCGGGAGGAAGGAGGTTGGTGCCCAGCCGCTGTGTTTGCCCAAAGGCCACCTGAGGAACCCTGTGCCTTCACATCTCCCCGGCCAGCCCACACCCTTCCTCGGCTGCTGATAACCCATTGGTGACGTCTCCCGTGGGGTTGGTGAGTGGGAGACTTTGGGGCTGACTGCAGAGAGCAGGCTCATCCAACCTGGGCGAGGGCGAGCTGTGCTGCACCACCCCAGCGCTCTGATGGGCTCTGTGGGTATGTGCTGGCTGTGTTTTCTCTGCTGGTCCTCCGTGCAGGGCCCTTTGAGGCTGCTCCTCCTCACTGCTAAGGGCTGCTGCCTCGGTGCCTGTTAAGTGCCTCTCCTGCCCTGGCTCTCGGCACACCCTGATCCTGCTCATGGGCTGCACCTCGCCTTGTGCTGCAATCCCATCCCTCTGTACCAGCCCTGTCACCTTCTCAGTCCATCCACTTTCCATCTGCTGCACTGACAGATAATAATTAACTTGGATTCCTTCCCTGTCCCTGACACACCTCAAGGCAAATCACCCAGATAAAAGGTGTATTGTTTTTTTTTTGGTCGCTAATAAAACAAATCTCACCTTGAAATAACAGATGATTAAGCAGTGGAGCAGAGGAAGCGAAACCCCAGTAGCAGTGAGATGATGGCTAAGTTCTGACCCTGGCTATGGCCTTCCCTGCTCTTTTCTGAGTGATGATTTCTGATCTCCTGCTCTGTCTCTTCCCCTTTTTGTTGCTCTCCCTTGCTGGCTCTGGCACTGTGTGCCTCATGCCAACATCTGACTCAGGACCTTTTTGACCCTCACACAGCACCTCAAGTCCTGGGACTGGAGCTCCCTGAGCTTGACCAGAGCTTGGGCTCTTAACTCTGGCATCCCTTGGGGAGTGATTTTTTACTGGTTGAGGTGTCCACCAAGGCCCTGCGACACAGCTGGTGTGCAGACCCCTGGGAGGCCAAGGTGGATTTTATACCTAAGCCAGTGAGACTGGAAGCCCCTGGCAAGGCACGAGAGCCCCCCAGGACAGCCCTTTGCTTTCTGTGACTCTTGATTTGCAGCGACTGCCACTTAAACAGTCACCCGGAGGAACATCACTGTCCCATTTCCCATCCCCAGGATGGGATCTCTGCTCCATAATGATGCAATCAGGAGCAGTGAGGAAGATGCTGCTGGTGGCCTCGGGGCCAAGCCTCATTCTCTGCTCTGACACAGCCTTTCTGTTCACCCGGATTCTGTGCCTCATCTTCCAGGCATGGAAGGTGGAGCTCCCAGCAGTGCTTTTCCACAGGGATCTGCCAGGAGGACGTGTACGAAGGACCAGGTGGGATCCCTTTGTGTTACTCGGGTGCTCTGCATTTGAAGTGTTCTCCCCTTCCATCAAACTCTCCATCAGGGAGAGACATCCCCCTCTGGGTCTGGGCTGTGAGGAGCTGTGTCCCGGGTCTGAAGGGAAGGGGGCAGTGATGGAGCAGCCAGCACCAGTGGCTGCCTCACCTGGAGCGCCGGGTCCCAGGGAAGGGCACAAATCCATGCAGTTGGGATGTGACAGCACCTGCCCCAGGGGTGCACCCGGGTTTGGGTGACATTCCTGGGATACTGGCTGTGCCAAGGAGCTTCTCAGGGACATTTTGGCTGATTCTTCATCAGCCTTGAAGCACATCCCTTTGCACATTAACTGGTCACGAGCTGATACCTGCTAGTACACAATCCTTGAGCACCCAGGAGGGTTTATAGTGGAGTTTTCCTGGGGTTTGGATTTTGAGGCTTTTTTTCCCCCTTTTTTGGACTTGTGCTGACTCTCTCTCTCTCTTTATATATATATAACTATATCCCCCTATATCTATATACCCCCTTTTTGGGTATATAGCTAGGGTTCATTGGCTGTTTCCTAGTCTACTGCCTCTCCCAAGATGTGTGTTTATGGTCAGAGGGCAGAAGAAGAACTCAGCCCTCACTTGGAAGCCACTGCCATCCCTGCCCGTGCAGCCTGGAAATGTCTCTGGTTAGCCAGGGATCCTTGAAGATCTCATGCTGTCTCCAGAGCATTTTGGTTTACCCCAATATGAAGTTTGTCGTTGGATGTCATGGTTCCAGCTGACCCACCACCCTGGAGCAGTTGATTTAGGATGATTGCCTGTATCAGTGCTGCTTGGGCTGTCTGGGGGTTCTCCATACACCCATCCTGAGTTTATTTAGCCCCAGAAGTGCCCCTGCAGTCACTGTCCAGGACAAAAGAGCAGTTCAAAGTCTGCCCTGCTTGACCCAGTGCACCCAGCTCTGGGAACCTGGGAGCAGGCACCAGCAAGAGCACGTAGGAGGAAACCCAGTGTGCCCCCCCAGGAACAGAATGGGTGATTAAAAGTGTCTTCTGCCCCTGTGTGAGCTCAGCAGCTTGGGCTCCAACAATGTGTAGGGGTGTATGTGGGACTGACGTCTGCGCACCGTTTGCGTCTCTTTTCTGACTTAATTTCAGCTGCAGGAGCCACATAATAATAAGTCTTTTGTTTTATGAAAGGTAAAGTTTCTAGAGAGAGATTTTATCTTTGCCAGATCAATGGTAATATAGAACTAGGCCTTTGCAGGGTTGGTGGGGCTGGGAGAGACTCCTGGGCTGGTCACGGGAAGGATTGTCCCCCCCAGAGATCCTGGATGAGTGCAGCCCTCCAAGGGCAGGGGAAATTGGGGTTTACCCCCTCTTCTACCCACCCCAGGGAAAGGCTGCTGGCAGGCAGGTAACTGGTGTCAGACCAGCCAGGGGCACTGGTCCCTGCTGGTTTGGGGACCTGGATTTGGAGGGGAAGGTGGTTTGAAATGCGTCAGCCTGGGCTGTCAAGTGGAAAATTGCATCACTCCATTTCAAGTACCATGATTTCCATTTATTAGTTTTCCTTTAGTGGATGAACACGTGTCTGTAGGGGAAGGCTTGATGATTACTGCCACCTCTGCAGTGTTTTTCATTGGAACGATAAACCCTGATGGAACAATAAACCCTTTATTAGAACAGTTAAAACCCTCAGGTCTCAGGGCACAGACAGAGCTCAGCTGTGCCACTTTGGCATCACCCTCCTGACCTGGCAGTGTGGGCTTTCTGAGGCTCTGCTTGGACGCTGTGTACAGCAGAGGGGCCTGTTTTGACTTCCTGCAGCCCAGGATTCCTGCTCTGAAAGCCCCCTCAATCATACAGTGGTTCATGGAGAGCTGCAGACACCCACAAACCTTTGTCAGGGCCCCGGGCTCTGGGTGCTGGGCTGTGCTTGCAGCCTCAAAGCACACACAGGCTTGAGGGTACAGCACCAGCATCCTTCCAGGGGATGGGAGATGAAATTTTCCACGGCATTGCATTGATTCCTGTGTTTTAGGGTCCCTTCAGGATTTCAGTGTTACCGTGAAAATCAATAAATAACTTCACGTACAAAAACATTCATATATTTTTAAAAAAATCATTATCTATTTAAAAAAAAATGGAAGAAGGAAAAAAAAAAAAGAAAAATCTCTTTATCATCCCCTAGACTGTATTGCCCACATCATCTTTATGATTATTGAGCCCTGATTCGGGAAAGCTGAGAAAAAAAGTGTGCCAGAGCAATCCCATCTCAGGGCCAGCCCAGGACCACACGCACAGCTCTCCTTGGGAAGAGGAAGCTGCAGAGATGCCTCCCTGGAGAGGAAGGAAAACAGCAGGGGCTGGTACAGGGAAGGGTCTGGAGGGCCCATATCCATGGGCGATACAGAGAGGAAAGATTAAAAGGTTTCCCAAGGCCTTTGGTGGTCACCAGTTTGTTTTTCACATCTCTGCAGGGGAGCAATTTCCGACTGGCCATACCAGAAGATGAAGTGTTTTCCCTTTCCGTGCCTTCCAGGCCTGTGTCAGCCCCTCTGGATCTCTGTGTACAGGCAGGATCCGACTGCCCAGTGGTGCTGAGCACCCTCTGGAGAGTTCACCAGTGGTGTGGAGTGAAGAGGCTTTACAGAGGAAGGTGTCTCTGCAGGAACCAAGGGTAATCACCACGGTCCTGCTCTGGACACCTTCCCTTTTTTTATCTATTCTCATTTATGCTTTAAGAACTTCAGACACACACACAGGCACATCCACACACAAGTAGCAAAAATAAAATCTGGACTATGTTTGGATGATCTTCACTGACAGTTCATAAATGTCCCAGCACTGCAAGGGGACATGATTCAGGCAGTGCTGGGGACCCCACGGGACGTCTGGGCAGTCTCCCAGCCCTGGGGCAGGAAGAAGGTGGATTGCTTGAGGAGGATCTCATCTTCCTTGTGAGGGAGCTCTTTAGGACATGATGTAGACCTCCAGCAAACTGGCCACTGCGTGCATTCGGTAGAAGATCCCAAAGGGCAGGCAAATGTCCACGATGGCCGGCCACATGGAATCACCATAGAAGGTCAGTTCTGTGTCATTGTCAAACTGGGGCCGGGCACCAAACGCTGGCATGATCCAGAGCTGTTGGAGCAAAGGGGAGAGCAACACCACGGTGAGAAGTGTGTGAGGTACAGCAAAGCACCTGCAACCACAGCTACCCGCGGGCAGGAAAGGAGCGACCTTCCGAGCACGGGGCCTGTGCCAGGAGCCTCCCTCTGCACTAAGAGCAGGTATGATCCAGTGCTGTACCCTAAAACCAGTTTGATTCATGCTCAGAGGCAGGCTTGGACCACTCACTGCAGGAAGAACTTGAGCGTGCTGTGTGTTAGCGTGGACCTGGCCTGTGCTGACTCTGTGGATGGAACAAGCACGGGAAAGACTGAGCTGGGAGCAGCTTGGTCTCCCTAAACCAGGTACATCTGGCTCAGAAGCCCACCCAGCACGTGTCTGACTGCATGGGAGATGTCAGCTCATCCTCTGTGTGAAATCACTGTGAGGACAGGTTGTGACTGACTGGCTTTTGGTGGCTTTCTAGAGACATAATGTGCTTGCTTCCTTGGAGGTGCAGCTATAATCCTGCATTTCCTTGGCAGGGAACTACAGTCCCCTGGCTGCTTGTGAAAGGGGAAACCCCAGCTGAGGTTGTCAGTGACCAGTTTCTCCTCACAGCAACTGGGATCAGTGGTTGGGCTCCTGAGCCTGGGGTTTGAGAAGAGACGTGCTGCCATTTCTCAAGAAATCCCAGACTTCGCCCCAGTTTTTGTCACTTTACATCCTTTGTCTGAGGGTGAAGGGAAGAGTTTAATGTATTTTATTGCTTTTAATAAGCTATTCTACACATCCACTAATACACAATAAAATACTTAAAACTGATTCTCTCTTGTGCCCACCCCTTGTGTCCGATATTCTGGTGATAAGTGACAGGTCTGTTGGTGTAACCTAAAATGCCTTAACTTTAGGGCAGTTGCTCTTTTTTTAAGGGACAAGGGAATCACAAATCCGAACTTAAAAATACAGCTACGTGTGTTCTCTGTGCAGCAGAGGCACAGAAAGGACTGTTTTCCCATGGGGCACATCCTTTCCTTCACAGACCCTTTTCCCTTGTGCTTGGTCCCCTCTGCCTCCCACCCCTCTCTGCATGTACTCACTATGACATTGCTCAGCAGGAGGAACATGGAGATCTCCCTCAAGAACTTCCTCCTCCAGTTCATCTTCTTGGGGGCGGCGAGGGACCGCACATGGTCAGAGGGACGCATGGCTTCAGCGCCAGGGGCAGTGCCAGGGGCCAAGGTGCTGCCAGTGTCGGGCATTCGGAGGGACACCGCGTTGACGTTGACAAAGGTGAGCCCGTAGAGATCCTTCTGGTGGGAGTCGTGCTTGCAGTCTTCCTTGGGGGGCTGCCGGTGGAGGCCCTCGATGATGAAGATGTTCTGGAAGGTGTGCTGGGCGATCATCAGCAGGGCGTAGGTGAGGTTGAGTGCGCTGATAGCGTCCCTTGGTGTGCTGGCCACAATGGCCACGATGGAGTAGTAGGAAATGGCATACTGCCCCAGGGCTGCCCCCATCAGCAGGGCCACGTCCAGGGTCCTGGTGGGGTTCTTGTGCCGGTCCATGTCCCTCTTGTCAAAGCGGTAGATGACAGAGCCACCAATGCAGACAAGAGACATCAGGCTCAGACAAACAATGTTGAAGATGTAGTACATGGTGAGTGCTTGGCTCTTCTTGCTGGACTCGGTGTTGGAGTTTACCTGCACCTCATAAAGGATGAGGACTCCCAGACCACTCACCAGAACAATGAGGCCCAGCATGATGCCTACAAAGAAGGTCCTTCGGAAGAGCCTGAACTTCAGGCGTTGAATGTGGTGGGAGTGGTGGTCTATGAAGCGTCCAACATTCTTCCACATGACATAGACCATGGCAGAGGCAAAGAGACTGTACTCAATGTTAAAGGGGTACAGCCAAAAGTAGCCATTCTTGAAGATCTGGCAGATTTGGCTGTTGCAGTTGCATTCTTCAACTGAGCTACTCCTCATTCCCACTGAAACAAGATAAAACCAGACAGATGCAGTGGAATTAAAACAAGGAGCCAACACTCATTAGCAGCCCTGAAGAGCTGGATGCACAGGGTCAGTGAAAAGCAAAACCAAGGACAAAAGAGTATGTGATCACTTTGAAAACAAGGACACTTCAACCTCAGCTTTCTGCTGCCCATGTTCTTTCTTAAGTTAACTGGCAGGCTAAATCTCTCTTTTTCCTTCCCTTCTTCATTCCCACCCCATTTCTACAAGGTCTTACACCTTTCTGACTTCTCTATAATACAGATTAAGAAATTAACATCCAGACCTGGCTTTTAACAAACCAGCTCTGCCAAAGGCACCTCCAGCTCTAGACAGGCCCTCCAAACAGGGATAAAACCTGACTTGCTAAACAATTTCTGCCTCATGGGCTCCCTCCCTGGACCAGATGGCTTTCACAAACGACCAAATTACCTCTCAGGAGCCACCTGAAGATTTCCTCTGTCATGTTCTTCTTCAGCTTTGAATGTGCTTTGTGAACAGACTCGTCTGTCACTGCTGACATCCACACCGCCAGGTTTGTAGTCAGCGTCAGCATCAACCCACACCTGCAGAAGGAGAAGGTTCTTCAGATTAAAGCAGAGCCTCTAGGCCATGTTGCTCCCATCCATGGTGGGAGCTGCCTGATAGTGGTGTGATGACTCCAGTGGTCCAGGCTAGAAATCCTGATCCTTACTTTGCTGCCCTCACTCTCCTCTCTTTCTGTTTTTTATCCCTGTTCATAAGAATTTGCAAAGCCTGATTCCTGTTGTTGGTTTTGGAAGAGCTTCTCAATAGTGAATTAATTAATAGATCTAGATCGGTGTCCAGTAGATCCAGTCTTGCAAAAGTTCTTATTTTAGCCTGAGGCTTGCCCACTGCATTGTTATCTTCCCCAGGGAAGCAAAAGTCAGCTATGAATCATTTTATTTAATGACAATTATTTATTTAATACTATATGCTTTGCGTAATGCTTGTATTCTTTAACCGAATCCCAACCCTGCAAGATCCACAGGTCATTAAGCTCAACTGTTTGAGCTGGGATCTAAGGCTAGCTGGAGACACTGGGCAGGTGCAGTTTTGGGCAGCGTTAAGGGGGATGGGATTATCCCCTTGTTGCAATCTTAGCTGTGTAAGAGAGAAAGTTTGTGGTGGCTCAGATCTCCTGGGCCAGTGGGGCTCAAAGATCAGCAGTGCTCACCTGGTAACATTCAGGTGGACATGGATGCAGTCTTTGGCAGACACCCACAGGAAGTACGTCTGGCAGGGGCAAGAAAAGGAGTTGTTAATTCCAACAAAACAAGAAAGCAAAGCACATCATCCTGAGAGAGGAAGCTCTTTTTCTTCCACTCGGGCCCAGCCTGGAGCCCATAATCGTGGTCATTTGCTGGATGTTCTCTCTTTGCTCCCACTGTCCTTGTTTTGTCCACATCTAAATTGTCCCCTCTGACCCCTTCCCTCCTTGGCGTTGTCTGAGAGCAGCTGGTCCTCTGTCCTCCTCCTCTGCTCTTCATGAGAAAGGAGGCCTGGCTGGATTGGGGCTGCTCAGAGTTTGTGACAAGTCAAAATGTCCCAGCATGGGAACAAGTTTAAATCAATGCCTTAAAGTGAGTTGTCATGGCTGGAAGTTTTCTTGGTTGAAGGGAGATGATGTGGGCTGGATGAGGGCTGAGTTAAGCCCTTGCATTTGCTGTTGGGGCAGCTGAACTATGCTCATGAGATCAGAGCTCCTTCCACTGGTGCCTGGGCCTCTCTACTCCTCCCCAGGACAGGGCAGGACCATCTTACCTGGACAACCACAAATATTGCTTGCACGATGGGGTAGATGATTTTGATTGCAGACAGGCAGCTGTAGAAGCTTGAGTAATATCCTATTTTGAACACATCCATGACAAGGCTGAAAATGGCAAATAGGATCAGGCCTCCTGTTGAGGGACAAAAATACCTGTGGTTGGACAGATGTGTGAACACGTGGGCTAATGCAGATAGGTGAGAGGAAGAAGAGGAACTATTGCCATGGAGAGGCTTTGCTTCTACTGCTGTTTCTCCTTTTCCAGCACCCAAGTTATCATGACACCAACGGAATCATGCAATAATTTTGGCTGGAATGGATTTCCAATCAGTCCTGTACTCTGGGACTAACAGCTCTGGCAAAAGATGGGAAGGATCCTGGTATCAGTTACCGGGAGCCCTCACAGATACTGGGAGACCTGGCAGAGAATCCAGAGGAGGGAACAAGAGCTGATCTGAAGCAGGGCATGGTGCCATGCCCCAGAGCAGGAGGGGGCTGTGCCCACATGGTTGCTGTTTCCCTTGTATTAACTGGTGCCCCCATGAAGTGTCCACCCTGCACCTCCCCTCCAACCCCAGCCCCCGAGAGCTCCTACCTCTCAGCCAGATGGGCCCAGCATGGGAGTCCTTGCAGAGGATGGCACCTGGGCAGCGGGAGGTGCCGGCGAGGTAGAAGATGATCCATATGATGACTACCAGCATCATGACAGTCAGTAGGAAGAAGACATCATAGTCGTGCACGGCGATCTTCTCAAAAGCCCCGCTGCTCACCAGCGTGCAGGCCAGCAGGGCCAAGTGCACGGCCAGCAGGATGGAGAACATGCGGCCACCCTTTTTCCACACTTCCTTGGAAGCAGGAGTGGAGGGGCCCTGGTGGCTGAAAGATGCTATCTGGCTCAAGGCTTTGTCATCCTTGTGTCCACAGCCCATGGTGGAGTTGGGGTGTCCGATGTCGCTGTCCTTCTGCCTGGGCTCTTCGGTCATGGTTCAGCCAACGCTCTGCCTGAGGGTCAGTGCTGTTGGGAGAAGAGTCCCATCAGTGAGAGGTGACACTTCATTTGGAACATTCAGGGCTGGACCAAAGCAGGACACGTGATGAGGAGGAGAGGATGTACAAAAGGAACAGGGAAGGCTGAGACAGGGACCTCAAGATGAGGGATGAGTTCATTTTCCACCTCTCCTTTCCTGGTTGCCTGAAGGCTGCTCTTGCTTAAGACGCTTTTGCTTGGGGAGATCCCAGGTCAGTTTAACAAAGCATTTCTAATTGGTCATGTAACATTTACGTGTTTATTGATGCAAGATACTGGAAAAGCACCAAAAAGTACTCACAGGATCAAATATCCTGGGGCGAACAGCCAATGTGGTTTGATTTCTAAATGCCAAATACTAGAAATTCCGAGAAGTTGTTTTACTTCCTGGCTGAAGAACAGGTCAGGAAAAAGGTGAAAAATCCCCAGGAATCTTTGGACCATCACATCATAATTTTCACCAGCTCCTGCAAGAAGGGTGTGAGCTACCTCTGCTGTCACACCCTCTAAAGCCCCTTGCCCATGCCAAGGTTGGTGTTTCATTGACTCTCAATGTAAAGCCTAAAACAAAGCAAATTAACCACACAAAAGCCATTCCACCAACCTGTTTTGCTGCCTGGGATCCAAATCTCTGCTCTTGCCAGGCTGAGAAATTTCCCTGTAGCTGCAGCTTGGTCAGTCAAAGAATTTATACCCGTTGGAATGTCTCTGTGATTTATACCATGTCTGGAGCTGACAGCTGGGCTTCGTGGGCTTCTCAGAGAAAATCATGTGATCCATTTTGTGCAACAGCTGATTTTGGGGAAGCTGGACAAAGATGAGGAGATAAGGGTTATTTACCCAATGCGAGCGTGAGTTGACAACACTGCTAAGCGCGGCACGGACCGCTCAGTCGCAGGGTCACGGTCACCTGAGAGCAAAGCCACCCCACCAAACCCAAACCTCACACATCCGGGAGATCTCTTCCCTTGGGAGAAGATGGTTTAGATGATGAATTTATCTTTACTGATGATTTTGTGCTTGGCTTTCTGCTTAACTGAGCACAATAAATATTGTGCCTCGCCCTGTCTTATTCAAATCAGTCTGCTCTATGCCTGGAACGTTTTTGAGGAAAAGGAAGAAATTTGCATTTGCATCTGGTCGGTGCCAAGGGCAACTCAATCCTTCCCACTCATGATGGCAACAATGAGGAAGGTTGAGCACTAGCGCAGGGCAGGATCTGGGGGACCAGGATTTGTGCTCCTCTTTTTGACACACTGCTTTTGATTTTTCAGGGTGGGGCCACCTTTCCTTGGCCCTCAGGAGCATAACTCCTCTGCTTCCAAGGAAACAGCTGTGTTATAAACCACAGTGCAGATGGGATTCGAGCTTTTGCCAGGTGAGAGCTCGAGGTCTCTTTCCCCCCAACTGTACGTTTCGTGAAGGAGATGGGGGGACCAACGTCAGTTCTGAGCGGACGGGGACAAGTTTCAGTCCTTGAGGATGCCTCCTTTAGAGATGTCCCTGCCGCTTTCCCCCTCTAGGGCAAACACAGAGACCATTTGCTGTGTGTTCTCCTCAGTCCCATTCCTGCCCGCTCACCACCGCGCCCCTTCTCGCAGCGCTGCGGGGACAGCACCCACCTGAGCTGCGTGGGATGGATGGAGAAGGGGCGCTCAGGATCCGCCCGCCTACAGCCCGGGGACATCTCCGTCTGTCCCTGCCGTGCTGCCACCAGCAGCGCCGGCTCCGCGCTGCGCATCCTTAGGGATCCTTTCGGGACCAGTGGTTCGGCTTGTCTCAGCCTGCAGCCTTTTCCCAGGGGAAGCCCACGCCTCCCCGAAGGACATCTTAGCTGCGGATGATATTTTTGCAGAAGCCAGAGGTTCAGAGGCCCCTCGGGCTAAATTGCCCGGTTTATCCTCCCTCTTTTGTCCTCAACAGCCCGTAACGGAGGAAAGAGTGTTTATTGCCTCGGGCAGAGCTCCCAGTCCCCCTGGCGGCGACCTTAAAGCACTCGTTTCATGACAACAGCGTTACGAACTTAATTAGTAATAACACAAGAATCATTAAATAACCTCGATAATGGATCGCAGTGCTGCTTTTTCACCTGGAAGGATCTCGGCAACAAATACCTCTGTGGCTACTCCATCCACCAGGGCTCGCCCGGGAGGCTGAGCTGGTGCAAACAGCCGTGCCGAGGTGAGCAAACCCCGTGGGGAGCAGCAGACCCTGCCAGGGGCACTTACAGGTGTCCCCAGGCAGCGGGACAGTCACTCCATGTCTGTCACCCAGGGGTTAATCAACTGCAACTCCTGTGGGTGCACCTGCCACTGCTTTGGGGCCACCCTGCTGTCCTGGGGCATTTTTCTCCTTGCAAAAATAAGTTGCATTTCTCTCCCTTTTTCTTCCTCTCCGCTGATGACTTCAGTCTTTCCCCATTTTTCCACTCTTCCCACCTCTCTAACCCATGTGATGGCTCTTCCTTCACGCTCTCCAATCCCCCGTGTACTGTCCCAGGGCCGTGGTGACACACGCAGGGTCCAGCCCCGGCTCTCTCCATTCCCAGAGCCAGGAGACGATGGGCAAAATGAACACAAGAGGAGCAGCAAATTCCTCCTTCACGACAGCACATCCCAGGGGATACAATTCACCAGTTCACTGCTGGGTGAAGGGCGTTGGGACAGCTGTGTGCTTTGGTCACCATCCAGCTTTGGCTCCATCTTTCCCGTCAGCAGAGGGTGCCCAGGGCCCGGGAATACCATGCTGGAGGCATCTCCTGGCCTGGTCCATCTCCCTGAGGGTCTCACCCAGCCAGGAATTCTGTGCCAGCATAAAGGCACCAGAGGCCACACATTGTGCCCCATACACACCGCAGTGAGGTACCGAGTTACTCACAGGAGTGGGTTCGGTGTTGTTTTAGTCTCCAAAGAGGAAAACGGGGCAAAGAAGGGAATTTTTTCAGCCTGTACAAGTTTCTTCGCTTTCTCCGGGATTCCTGTTTGTGTGGTTAGTAGTGCAGGTCCTGGGAAAGCAGAATTCTGTGGGTATAGGCAGGGGAGAATGGGGACAGGGATGGTGACTGGGTGTGCTGTTGTCCTCCTCGTGACACTAGGGATATATATGGATAGATAGATACAGATATAATGTATGTGTATTTCTATTTTTTTTTTTTTAAACTAGAAAAGCAGAGTTGTGAACACCTGAACACCCCTGGCATCGCTTAGAAATCAGTCACAAACTTCCCTCAGCCATCTCTGCACGGAGCAGGATTAGCCATCCAGGTCCCAGCGGCTGCCCTGCTCCCACAGGGATGTGAGTGGAGGCAGCGGGAGTTCATCCTCCATCCTCCCCTGGCTGCTGAGATGGGGTAGCTATGGAAGGGGGCAAGGAGGGCTATCAGGCAGGACCCAACCTCCGAGCCTTTTTGGCAGCCTGCTCTGCTTTGGGGACCTGGCGGGCTGTCACTGCGCAACCCTGTGCCCAAGTTCCCGGCTGAGCCCCACGCAGTGATGCTGCTTGATTGGCGCTTTTAATGCGCCGCCAAGCTGGTGTGTGTTACAGGGAGCCAGCGGGGCCGGAGGATGCTTAGGACCCAGGGGAAGCGCTGTAGAGCCCGGCTGGCCGTGCTTGGAACAGCTCCTGCCTCCCCAGCCAGGACTTCTCAGGTGTCCTGGCACGGCGGAGCTGAGCGAGGCGAGCGGGGCCCTCCTGGCAGCTCCCCGTGCCCCCCGTCCATGCCCACGCTCTGAACCCCCTGGGCACCACCCATGTGCCCGCCCGGGGACCGCTCCCCACCATGAATGACCAGTTCCACCGGGCTGCCCGCGACGGCTACCTGGACCTGCTGAAGGAAGCCACCAAGAAGGACCTGAACTCGCCCGATGAGGATGGCATGACCCCCACCCTATGGGCCGCCTACCACGGCAACCTGGACGCCCTGCGCCTCATTGTCAGCAGAGGGTGAGTGTGGGCGAGCGCACCGTGCTGGGCTGGGGGATGGAGGGGCTGGGACCCCCATCCTTCCCCCTTCCCTCCTCGCAGGTCGGTGTGCCCCAAAGAAATGATGGATTCTGTCTGTAACACCCCTGCTCCTGTCCTCCCCGCTGCTCTTTTTGCCTGCTTGTGGTGCTTTGAGTCTAATCCAGCACTCCTGATAGCTGCTATCTGTTTTCCCAGCTCCTCTGACCCTATAACCACTCCTGTCCCCAGCCCTGTTTGCAGCTCCCCGGGTGGGGATGGGTCCCCCCCGCAGGTGCTTCACGGTCCTTTACAGGTCCTGTAAAGACAAGCACGCTGGGGCACTGCCATGAAAAAAGCCCTTTTAAATGAGAGGGCAGAGGGAATAACTGCTCCTGGCCCAAGAATGCTCACAGGGAGATGCGTGCAGTGCCAGCTGGCAGTGGGGGACACTCGTCTGTTTTACCCAAAGCAAGGCCTCGGTGTGTGACCCCTGGGCAGCCTGTCATGCACTTGGAGCCCAGGAGGTTCAGGAGCAGGTTTCTTTAAGCCCTGTCTCCCCTCCAAGGGGCTGCTCGATGCTGGTGTGTCTGTACCTCACCCTGGCTGCTAAGTCTGTAAGAGTGCATGTGGTGGAGAGGAGGGAGTGGGACTGAGGGGACTTCTCAGACCAGAGGGAACTACACAGGAAGGTCTGTGCCAAGACAGGATCTGTCATTCCTGGTTCCTCCTGGAGCAGTATGTGACTCTCCTGTTCTTACCAAATGGCAGGGACATGTGCCAGCACTTCCTTACGCTCTGGTAGCTTTTCTGAGCACCTCATCTGAAGGCATCCAAGGTGGGGTGGCCTCTGCCTCGTGTTGAGAGTTTGGCGGTGGTGCTGATTTTGATTTATGTCTTCCTAATATTGAGGAATGGTGCCGATGGAGGTTGGCAGCCTGGATGTACATCGTGCCACCTTGGAAGGGCTTTTCTCCATCTCGGGCCAGGGCTCGGTGGGGCTGTCAGCTCCCCGGCAGGGATTTTCTGTGCTGAGCCTGGGCTTTGTTAGCAGCCACACCTCCACTGTGCCTGTTCCTGGGCTCTCTGCATCTCCTCAAACTCTGCTTTGTGCTTGTGCAAAACCTTCAGCAAGCTCCCCAGCTGTACTTGCAGGCAGACCTCGTCCACCCACTGCTGTCCTTCCATTGTAAAGCATTTCCTTGCGGATCCTGGGGTCAGAAAGGCTGTGTGCAGAGTTGCTTTGAGAAGCTCTTGAGTGCCAAGGAGAGTGGTCAGGAAAAGATTATTTCAGAGTCCAGAAGGAACAGAGCAAGGCACTGCTCTGAATGGAGCACCGTGAGACAATCCTGGGCAGAGAGCCCCGCGATGCTCCCCTGGGTGGGGGCTCTGTGGCTCACTGTGCACCTCCCAGGAGAGACTGTGCCCAGCAGGAACCTGCCTTGAGGTCCTGCTGCCAGGGGAATTGCCACCCAGGGCCAGAGAGACAAGGGCAGGAGAGCTCTGGGCATGAGATCCTGAAGTTAGAAATGGTTCAAAGACTCTCTGATGGCCAAAAAGTCAAACTGAAAGGCCCATGCTGTGCATGAACACTCCTCCAGAAAGGTAAAGCCTTGTAGACTGACTTTGTAATCTCTTTATATCACTGTATCTCCTTATATTGCCCACCTACATCACAGGGTCTACTCTGTAGAACCACTGCCTGTCCTGCCAACCCCCATCCAAGCCAGCAGTTTCTGCCTCCCCACAAAACCCAAGAGCTGTTTTTTCATGGACAGGCCCCTTTTATAAATTCACATCGGATTAAAAGCTCCTTGTGGGCTCAGTCATGTTTGAGTGCGGCTTGGCTGCTGTTTAATTAACAGCCTAATATACATTTGTTCCTGACAAGGAAAATAGCCTGGCAAAAGCCCAGTGCCCTTTACATGATGGATGGTGGAGCCAAGTCTACAGCTGTGGGACTGCAGGATGTGTTTGCGTCCGTGCATTCATCTCCATGTGTCAGAGCCTTGCCCAGGGCCACACAGAGACCAGCAAAGTGCTTGGCCTGAAGGCAGACACGTCCCTGCTCCCTGGAGCTGGCTTTGGGTCTGCGAGAGGCAGCAAAGTCCCAGCCTGGGGTCAGGGTTGCCAGAGAGGTGAAACAGTGCAGGACCCAGGAGAGTCCGAGGGCAGACCCTGTAATTTTCTGCCAGTGCTTAGGATGATGTGCCACAGTATTTAAGTCTTGTTCAGAGATGAAACTTAATGCTGTGTTGTGTATGTTACTCCCACACCTGCACTACAACAACTGGGAGGCAAGAAGGAGGATCCCTGAGTACCCTAAAACGTATGGGAATTTCTCTCTGGTCTGTGCTGCCAAAATATTCCTCCTTTGGTCCAGAAGCACCCAGAGAAAGCAAGGCTGTGGGAGGGGGCTGCTGGGGACCAAAATGGTGGGATGGACACTCGGGGTTGTCTAGGCTCTGTCCTTAGTGAAGGAGACTCATCCATATGCTGTGCTCAACAGATTGTGGTGTTGGGCTGAAATGGAGTGGGGGAAAGAAAATACAATAAATCAGTTGGTAGATCCTTGAGGAAAACTTGTTGCCTCAGCCCACAGGGAAAGGGTAACGAAGCAGGCCTATTGCTCTGCCCATACCAGCTGGTTGCATGTCCATGCCCCTGTGCCCCCTTTGCAAGGGGATGGAGAGAGGCTTTGGGATGGAGGGATCAGCAGTGGCTCATCCCTCTTGTTTGCCACACAAAAAGCCTTTTTCTTCCTCCTGGCTCGGCTCCAGTGAGGAAAACAAACTCAATTAACATGATGGCTGGGAAGAGGCAGGCTAGCTGGCATTTAGCATTGCAGCCTTTCAGAGGCAGTAATTCTTCAGTGTGGTTCGTTATGAACTGCTGTGGCAGTGGCGGGCACCAGTCCAGCTCCAGTTAGCTGCGGGTCTGGGGGCCTTGGTGGGGAACAGTGGACTTGGAGTGGACCTCAGGAGAGGTGAGGATGTGTCTACAGGTCCACACTCAGCTTTGCCACCCAGCATTCCTTTGCAGAGGTTCCCCCCAGTTTCCCTTCTTACAGTGACGGGCGTCACGGATGCTTCGGATGTCAGTGGCAAGGGGGGACGGGTGGCTCAGCTGTGGTTTGGGGGTGACGGTGGCTCCTGACATCAGCCAGGTTGCTCGAGGGCAGCATGTCAGCCCTGCTGGGGCAGGATTGCAGCGGAGGTTGCAGCAAGGCACGTGGAGGTGATGTGCATCCTCTGTACACCACAGGGAACTGGGAGCAGTGTGGCCGTGTTGGTGGGGACCTTCCCCAGGGTGATGACCTGGCGGGAAGGTGAAGGAGCTTCCGGCACCTGAGCTATCTGCTGGGAGTCAGAATGAGCCCTGGGCATGGTGCTGAGCCAGCAGACGTGTCCCCGGGCACTGCCACAGCACTAACAATCCCCCGTCACAGTTACTGCCAGCGCGACGCTTTGCTGGGACAAGAGGCACAGAGCCCTGAGATGACCTTCATCTACAGCATCTGTGCTGGATTTTTGGGGATCTGAACTTGGAGAACAGCTGAATCCTTGAGCTACTATCACCTGGGCAAAACTTGGGAAACACAATCCAAAGCTCTGCTCTGAGTCCAAAACCTCATCTTTTCTGCTCATTTCGAAGCCTTGCTTGGGTCATTGCCCCGACTGGCTACGCTGAAAGCAGCGAGGATTGTTCCTCGTGACATGAATTATTTTTTTTCCCTCTTCCTCTATCTAAAAACATTTTATGGGAGCCAGAGACACCCTGCACCCAGCTGGCTCCTGGTCTCACGGCCCGATTCCTCACACTCACCCATGAGCCAAGGGTGAGCCAGCCCACAGCTATTGGAGGAACTCCACACACGCACCCAGGGAAGAACATATGTAAGTGCCACTGGATTCCCCGGCTAATTGGGATCCCATGGGAGAAGTGGAGGGGAAAAACCAGCAGGAAGGGAGTGAGTGTGCATGCCATGGTGCAAACACAGTGACTCAGGAGATGCACACGTCCACCTAAGGGGCCCAATTAACAGTGTTTTTAATAATGATTATTACAGTTGACTCAGCACTTGAAAACGCTTTGAAGTCGAGAAGTGCTACACTTTACACCTGTTATTAAAATACGTTCCCACTTAGTGGACCCTGCAGTCAGCATCTCCTCATGTGCAGCGCCCCGAAGGTGAAGTTTTGCTCAGACGGACACCTGCCAGAGGGAGGGCCTCATGTTTATTATCTGAGCTGCATCAAACATCCCTACTTTGCAAGTCACCATTCTTCTTTCCTTCTGCCGCGTTTTTAGCGCCTGCGGCAGCCATTTATAGGGCAAAGGCCCTGAGATACCTCATTTTGCTCTAATACTCTTGTTTCCAGGCAGTGGAAATGTCCAGGGAAAGCTGGTTTTGCTGCTCTTTCCCCTCACTTGCTCCCTGATGAAAGTAGACCTTCAAATATGAATCCCCCAAGACCTGCCTGGCTCTTGCCTCTGACCCCTGAAGAGGACAGACACAAGGACAGGCTCCAAGAAGCACTTTATGGTTTGAGGCTCCACACACTTGGCCTGGGGAGCCAGACTATTTGCAGTGAGTCCACTGCTCTGTCACTGTGCACATCACGAGTCCATGTATGTGTTGGGACCCTCGTGGTGCCCTGGCTCACTTGCCACATTCAGAGCACACATAAACAAACCAACAGCCCTTCACATGCTCCAGTCCCACCGCCAGCACCAGCAGTTCCAGTTTCACTGGCTCTTTAAATCCAGCTCCATCAATAATTTACTCCTCTCTTGCAATTCATCAAATATTTATTCTCCCCATGCATTTCCCAGCCTGGACATGTCACTACGAGGGTAGAGGCAAGGGCTGTGAAGTGACCACTCCTTGAAACTCAGGATTGCTGGAGCACTGGCAGCTCTTTCCTCTCCTTTTCTTGGCTTCGTGGCTCCTCAACCCTGTGATCTCCTGCCCTCCTTCTCCCTCATCGCCCATCTCTGAAGCCTTTCTCTGCTTCTGTGAGAGATGTCAAAGGCTCTGGCTACAGAAGTCCTGCAGGGTTTGGGGGTATTTCTGGCCCTTGCACAGTTCTGAACCGTTTGACTAACTTGCTAAATTTGCCAGAGGGCTCAAGGTTGTGCTTCCTGAGTTTCTGTAAATTTTGTGAAAACATGTGCATGGTGGAGCTACTGCTCATGTTCCCACAGGGAAAGCTGAGCACACCTCATGGCAGCTCTCAGGGAATACAGCCAGGAAACTCATGTCCTGGCTCCAAATAATCTCCAGCTTAACCTCTGGACACTGTCTTTATTGCTTGGGTAAAGCCTGAGGATTGCCAACTCCGTATTACACCATCTGGGGGGCTCTGCTCTGGCCCTGCTGCTCCCTGGACAGCAGTGTCCCAAGAGGGCAGTTCCCAAGGGGGGAACATGCTGGATGAGGCTGTTCCTGGTGTCCACTAGTGATGAAGGTGCAAATCAGGAGAGGAAAGAGGTCCCTCTGTTCCTGTGACCTCCTGCTCTTTCTCCAGAATAGTTTTCAGATCCTTTGAAGTGAGACAAGCCATAGCACAGAGCTCATGGGATTTGGGAGAGACTTTTGGCCTCTGCTGCTCCCAGCTCTTGTTGACACAGATTTTAAAGCAGCTAGGAGTTAAATAACACAGGGTGAAGGTCTCCAGTGTGCATTTCAGGAGTTGGACTTGATGATCCTTGTGGGTCACTTCCAACTCTAAATATTCTATGATTTGCCTTCTGCACTCCTGGTGTCACCATGGATTGGAGCTGAGGTCTCCGTGGTGGAGGAACAGTGCTTGGTTCCCCTGGAGCATCAAAAGGGTGGCATGGAAATGGGCAGGAGCTGTGCTGATCCAGAGCTCTGCCAGGGCCCTGCTGCTCAAGAGCAACTCTCTTGAGGGTGGTGGAGCTGCACAGCCTTAATAAAAGGCTTTGCCTTATCCATGTGCGTGGAGGGAGAGTGCCTTGTTGACAGATACTGCTGCTGGCTGCATATCATTAGCACACGCTCTGGAGAAGGCTGGTGCCAGCAGGGGTGTGAACTATCTCTTGTTTCACCCGACCACAAATACAGAGGAATGTCAGGAGGACAGACTTCTCTCGAATCCCAGGTTTGTGTCCGTCCTGCCACAGGAGGCAGGAGATGTGGGCGAGTGGTTGTGTCCTGTCAGCAGCTTGCTGAGGCAGGGGCTGGCGTGGTGTGAGAAGGGAGGCTGATAGCAGTAGTCGAGTGCCCAGCTCTTGAGGAGTGCAGAAACCTAATCTCTACTTTCTCTGAAACTGGATTCTCAGGATGTGCTAATACCAATGTGCTTCAAGCCGTGCAATCGAGACCAAGCACAGTGCAGCAAAATCCCCCCCAAACCCCCCATGCCAAGGCCAGTGCCAGCAAATTCACTCTTACTCTCTACTATCAGTGGGCCAGGAGGGTGGGAAGGTGCAGCAGCTGCTGGGTTTCAAAACCATTGCTGGTGGACATTTCATGGTGGTGCCACTGCGATGGTGGGACCCCAAGGTGTCCCACCCAGGATGTGGGGTACAGAAAAGCATTTTGGGTGCCTCTCCACAGAATCTGAATGAAGCCAAGATCTGAAGACAGACTCTGACTAGAATCTAATGGGATGTTTGAGGGTTGAAATTTTATAACAAGCTTAAGGCCTGAGTTGGAATCAGCCCCATGTCTCAGTTCTGAGCTATTCAGAACCTAGTTTGTCTCCTTCTAAAAGGTTGTTTGATGCAAGAACATATTTTCCCTGAGACCTAAATTCAAGTTGCATGAATTGCCACAGATTTGCATGTCAGGCACAACGATTCCATGTCAGTGGTACAACCCTCCGGAAGACCCCTTTAAAATTAAGCTGGGGGGGGTCAGAAGAACGTAACCTCATATTTCAAGGAGTCAGCACTTCGTGGTACTGATTTGCCCCCACACAGCTGGGAATGTCTCAGTGGACTCTGTCAGCTATGCCTGAATGCTAACTGGCTGTTTTCCTTGCTGTCTAGGGGCGATCCAGACAAATGTGACATCTGGGGGAACACCCCTCTCCACCTGGCATCAGCCAACGGCCACCTGAACTGCCTTTCCTTCCTCATCTCCTTTGGGGCCAACATCTGGTGCCTGGACAATGACTACCACACCCCGCTGGACATGGCAGCCATGAAGGGGCACATGGAGTGCGTGCGGTACCTGGACTCTATTGCTGCCAAGCAGAGCAGCCTCAACCCCAAGCTGGTGAGCAAACTGAAGGACAAGGCCTTTCGGGACGCGGAGCGGAGGATTAAGGACTGTGTGAAGCTGCAGAAGAAGCACCATGAAAGGATGGAGAAACGGTACAGGAAGGAGATGTCGGATAATTCAGACACCATGAGCTTTTCCAGCTATTCAAGCAGCACCTTAAGCAAGAAGTTCCAGCACATGTCTATGGTGACTTCCCTGCCATACTCACAAGCCACCATCCATGGCACGGCCAAGGGAAAAACAAAAATACAAAAGAAACTAGAGAAGAAGAAGCAGGTGGACGGGACATTCAAGATCTACGAGGATGGGAGGAAGAGTGTGCGGTCTCTGTCCGGTCTGCAGCTGGGCAATGATGTCATGTTTGTGAAGCAGGGCACATACGCCAGCCCCAAGGAGTGGACTCGCCGTAATATCAGGGACATGTTCCTCACGGATGAAGACACTGTCTCCCGTGCCATAAGTGACCCGGGCTTGCACATGGACTCGGCCCACTCGGAGGTCAGCACTGACTCCGGCCACGAGTCCTTGTTCAACCGCCCCGGGCTGGGCACCATGGTGTTCCGGCGCAACTACGTCAGCAGTGGGCTTTTTGGGATCGGCCGGGAGGACGGGGGCGCGCTGGGCGAGGACAACACAGACGGGATGGGTGTCAAACTGCGGAGCCGCCTGCAGCGCTCGCCAAGTCTCAACGACAGCATTGGCAGTGCCAACAGCCTGCAGGAGAGGAACGCCGAGGAGCTGCCCTGGGATGAGGTGGAGCTGGGCTTGGACGATGACGACGAACCAGACACCAGCCCCCTGGAGACTTTTCTGGCTTCCCTGCACATGTTTGAGTTCATCTCCATCCTGAAGAAGGAAAAGATTGACCTGGAGGCCCTCATGCTGTGTTCAGACAATGACCTGAAGAGCATCAATATCCCACTGGGCCCCAGGAAAAAGATTGTGGATGCCATCCAGAGGAGACGGCAAACTCTGGAGAAGCCAGATGTCATTGTAGACACTGAACTGTAAGTAGGAGATGGGGCCTCTGAGCGGTTAAACCCTTCAGCAGGTGGAGATGTGGATAATGTAAGGTTTTGTTTACAACACACTAGGAAGAGTAGGAGTCCAGGTAACCTCAGCACTTCTGTGCATGGGCAAATTCCTGCTCGTGCGGAAACAATGAGAGTTTGGAGAGGTGGCAACAGCGTTAGCTCATTACTCAACAGCCCTAATGTGACTGGGCAGGATGTGAAGCCCTTGTTTCATTTCATAACCGATATGAATGCAGACTGCTCTGTGGTCTGATGCTTCTCAGTCCTTGTAGCTGAGATTTTCAACCACACGCAGGCCTGTCTTGACTTTTCACCTTTTGAAGACATTAGGAAATCAACCGCAGTTCCCGGTGGGAGCAGGTTGATGGCAGTGCCCGGTGGCATTGGGAGTCCTTCCCCAAATGCTTGAGATCTTACTCAGACCTCTGGAGACTGCAGATCTGGTTTGGAGCTGTTGCTGTTTTATGGTGTTTCCAGGGTTTGGTTGGGTTGGGTTGAAGGACCGTGTGCCTGAATAGTGAAGGGAAGGCATTGGTGCAGGTGTCCCCACATCCACTGACACACCAATTCACTGAGTTGTTTGGGCTTCCCAGCCTTCAGATATCTCTGTGCTGCTCTTACAGGCTTTCAGTACAGCTCGGTCTCAGATCCTCTGGGCGCTGACAGATTTTTCTCTTTCCCTTTGCAGATAGCATCAGCATCTTTTTATTTATTTTTTTTTTTAAATGCTCGAGAAACAAACCCAGTTCTAAGTTGCCAGAAAACACAAGCCAGAGACTCCCTTCCTGGGGCAGCTGAAAGCTACAGCCATCCCCACCAGTCCCGCTGGACTCCCTCGCCCTGCTCCCTGTCTGTGTGATGCTCCCGGGTGGTACCTGCTACAGAGGGATGACTGCTGAGACTGGGCCAGGCAGCACCAACCTCCCAACCTCGAAGGGACCGTGGTCTCCTGCTCACTGGGGGAAGAACTGAACTGCACAGCTGGCTGGGACACTGCTGTCACAGGCTGCGAGACCACATGAAGCCATGAGTGGAAGGAGATAACGGGATATTTTCAAAGGTATCCAGAATAAATAATTGCACCCCATTCTTTCTCGAGCAAGTGGTTGCTTTGGGGTTTGGGCTTGAGGAGCTGAGGGATGGAGAGTTCTGTTCTCTCTCCTGGTTCTTGTTTGGTGAGAAGCAGCATTTCATTTGATGCTGCAGTTTTGGAAAAGAGTTCTCATTACCATGGTCTGGGGCTGTTCAGCCTGAGACATACCAAGCCTGACTTCAGCCAGCAGGTGCCCAACACCTGTTCAAGTCTGGTCTGTGCAGTCTTGAGGGCAACAATCCAATATGAAATAGTGGTTTGAACATGTTGGCAGTTGCCATCCAGAGGTCAAATGGCTGTTTCACGGATGCAATATTTCTGTCCCATCTCTCCAGGGCACTGAGCTGTGTCAGCAGTTTGTGTGTGAAAGACCTTGACTTTTGCCTCAGGGATCTTCCCAGAACCAAGCACAACACAGGGCTGCAGCCCAGAGCCTCCTCCAAGCATCCCTGATGCATCAATGCTCAAAGCACCACTCTGAGCCACATCATTAGGTGTTCCCACACACCCACAGCGCTCTTGCTGACCATTGTACCCTCTGAGCCCTCAGCTCCCAGCTCCAATGCACCGTTTTCCATATGTGATCCCTAGATGGCTCCTGGGTGGCAGGAGTGTTTCTGGGGTGCAGCAGTGGGATGGGGACCTGGACATAACCTCATGGCCAGATCAGAGAAATGCTGCAAGCTGTTACTGGTGCTGCTCATCAACCTTATCTCAGGGATGCAAATGATAAGGAATGACCTCTTTATGCTCTTTATCCTGGGTCAGGCTGGGATCTGGACCACACTTGTCCCTTTGGAGACGTGGAGGCTGTGGTTTTGCTGCGTGTAGGATGGGGATTTGTTTGGTGTGACACTGTGCTGCACCCTGCCTGTGCTTGCCCTGGGTGTGTGGGTGTAGGGGAGGAAAATTACTCTTCGCAAGTTAGAAATACCCTTTGCAAGGTGTTTCTCTGCCCTACTGCCCCACAGATGGCTGAAGGCCCACCAGGAGAGCTGTGGGGTCCCAGCCTCGTGCCACTGCACACAGAGAAGCTCCTGCATCAACTAAACACCATCACTGCACCGAGGGTCTGAGATCTTTCTGCACAGACAGAAACTGATTAGTTTTTTAAGTAATATTGGAGCTAACAGTGCATTTATATCTGAAATTACAAGTTCTGCATAACTCTTGGCTCAATTTCCAGGCAAAAGGGCGAGTGGTCAGATGTGCTGAGTCAGCGAGTTTGCAGTGAAGGCTGCGCAGCAATGGGGCCCCAACACTGTTTTCTTTGGTCCCTCTCCAAAGCCCGGGGCTGCTGTCCCAGCAGGGAGAGAGGTGGCTTGGCTGATGTCACAGCTCCCTCTGCCGGGACTGGGTCTGGGAGAGCAGGATAGGGCCCACAGCCCACCAGGAGACAAGGATGGCCGGCATGTCCTGCTGCAAACAGGACCTGTACTTAAGGCCAGTTTTCATGTGAGGTTAAAATTGCTAAATTCGCCCTCTTCCTCATGCACGTGTGACTACATCCAACCCCTCTGCCCCTGCTCTGGATGACTGGCAAGAGCACCAGCTGCCCACCACGAACTAGTTCCCAGCCTCAGTTTCCCCAGCGCTGAATGGTGCCTCTGGGTCTGTCCTGGACACAGGAGGGGATCAATTTGCTGTGGCTCACACTGCTGTCCTTCCAGTGCAATGGGGACCAGTTTATCCCAGCAGATGACAGAGACAAGTGGATCCATTGGCTTGGCACACCACCAGAGCCTTTTGTGGGCCAGGCACCAGGATGTGGTGGGTATCTGGGGACTGCCAGGCAGCTGGAGTTTGCACACTCCCTACCTTTGCTTGTTTGCTTAGGAGCGCCCAAGCAGTTGCTGATGCTGACAGAGATCCTTTCTTCCAACTTGCCTTTCCTTCAAAGAGCCATTGAAAAAGTTTGGTGCCATGACAGCACCCAAATACCTCAAGACATTTCCCCACACAGACAAAACCAAGCGCAGAAATGCCACTTGGCATTGCCAAGCTCTGAGACCAATGTGATCACCTCCATGATGCAGGGAGAGACCAAAACTGAGCTGTGGCACCAACGCAGCATGGCAGAGGCCAAGAGATGGGCTCAGGCCCATGACTGCCCCATAACTGGGGTGAGCAGGATGTCTGTCGGCATGGGGATGGTCAGAGGCACCAGCAGCCCCAGAACAAACACCCACACTTGGAGCTCATGCATATTCCTTGGCTTTAGGTTTGGTCCTTGGTTTCCAACCAGGCGATCTCCCACTAAGTGTGGGGCCACAGCCCTTGCAGGACACGGCATTCAAAGCCCTGGCCAAAGAGATGTCTTCTGCTTTCCAGCTCCCCCCTGTCCAGCTGGGTTTCTGCATCCCACTGGTTTCATGATGGAGCCGGGCTCCTCTTGCCCTGGGCATGAGGAGGGGACATGTCTGCACCCAGGTTCTCAGCACAGCTGGCCCTGTCCCTGCTCTGCCCATTGACAGCCCAGCTTCCACGGGAAACCTCACGGTGCTCATTACACTCCACAGCCAACAGAGAACAACAAGCTCCTTTTGGAGAGGGTGCTTGTGAAAGCAGGGTGGAGGCCAGAGCTGGCACACCCTGGAGAACACCCTTAAATAGCCTCCCAAACAGAAACCCAGCCAGGCCACAGGTTTCCCCGACCCGCTGCTGCCAGCAAGCAAACACCATCCCTCATCCCTTCCCGATGGTGCAGGAGGTGGTGTGCAGGGAGCAGAGCAAGGCCAAGGGGCCATGCCAGCAGTCCAGCCACTCCATGGACACCCCATCCTTGAGCCAGATATGCCCAGCTCCTCAACTCTGAGTATCACTCAAAAGCGATGCTGCTTCACAGGTTATGCCTTTATTCCCTGGCAGCTGCTGCCACGACAGAGGTATTGGCACTCATTAGTACTCAAGTGCTTTTGTGTCCCCCTCCTTAGCAGCTGGCTGGACCCCCAAACCACAGGCTGGAGGAGGGAGAAGGCAGGGGAGGGTTTGGGGATGCACAAGGTTGTATGGTGGTGCTGTGGGAGATGCAGGTTTGCAGGCACCAGGTGAGCGTTGCAGCATTCCTGCTTGGCTGCTGGGGACCATGGGGACATGGCTGCTTCTCCTGGCCACTGGGAGCACCGTGATTATTGGCTGCTCCTCTGGGATGGCACGTGTGGTCTGCCATGCCACGTGGGACTGACACGAGAACCGAGAAAGGGCATCACCCACAGGACACCAGGTAGGTCCCACAAGACACCAGGTAGGTCCCACAAGACATCAGGTAGGTCCCATAAGACACCAGGTAGGTCCCACAAGACATCAGGTAGGTCTCATAAGACACCAGGTAGGTCCCACAAGACATCAGGTAGGTCTCATAAGACACCAGGTAGGTCTCAAAAGACACCAGGGAGGTCCCACAAGACAGCAGGTAGGTCTCATAAGACACCAGGTAGGTCCCACAAGACATCAGGTAGGTCTCATAAGACACCAGGTAGGTCTCAAAAGACACCAGGGAGGTCCCACAAGACATCAGGTAGGTTCCACAAGACACCAGGTAGGTCTCATAAGACACCAGGTAGGTCCCACAAGACACCAGGTAGGTCCCCCAGGCAGAAGGGACAAGAGGGGGGAATGTCCCTTGGCCTGGAGCATCTAGTCCTCAGCCCTCCCTGACGCTCCTCTTCCACAGCCTCGCCTAGGGCCAGTGATAGCCACAGTGCCCACAGTGGAGGGTGACACTGGGGTCTGGGACCTGCCAGGCCAGCGCAGGCCACTGCACCCCACTTGCCTTACTATTTCCTGCCCATCCCATCAGGGATTCATTTCCTGGCCCAGCAACTGAGTAACCCATGGCTGTAGAAAAGTGGAGGCCCAGGATGGGAGGGAGAGAGAAGGGGGACCGTGCGGAGCATCCCCGGAGTGCCATGGCTTTGCCATACCTTCCATGGTGCCCCCAGCAGTCCAGCACAGGGCTGGATATGACTCCAGTATGGACTGGTTTGGATTGCAACACCTTGCAGGGGCCTTGAAACTGCTTTTGGGATCCTCCATGGCTACTGCCAAAACCAAAGGGCCCTGAAAGGCACCCAGAATCTGCACGGGCACAGATTAGTGTGTCTGTGAGAGAGCTGATGAGCAGGTTGGAAAAGTGGGAGAAGTGGAGGGTCATTTTATTTTATTTCTGGCTTTAGGTATTAGCAGGGTGAATAATTTTCTACATTTGCTTAATGCAATTCAAGAATATGAGCAAAATATCATTCAATGCCATGGATTCTGCCACTCATTTTCTCAGGGCTGGAGTGAACTCCCTGGTACCCCTTGTCCTGTTACCCACTGTCCCAGCTTGCTCCCAACAAGGAGCACAGGGACACACCTGCAGATGGCACTGAGCATCCCACGGGGGAGCCAGGGCAGAGCAAGGTGTGGGGCATCCCTGGTATCAGCTCAGCAGTCCCAGGGGTGGCAGATCAGATCAGATCAGATCAGATCAGATCAGATCAGATCAGATCAGATCAGCTCAGATCAGCAGGGGCATGCAGGTTCCAGGGGAGATGGAGAGTGGGAAACTCTCAATAGCTGGGAAAATACTGACACCAGTTCATTGGCAGCACTGCTACATGGGACCACGTGCTCTGCTAGGGCAAACACTGGCACTGCAGGATCGATGCCCTGTACATCCTACCCTGGATGCTTTGGTGGGAGAAAACTGGGTGGCAAAGGCACAGAGGGGGCTGCAGGACCCTCGGCCGGTGTGGGGGTCAGGCCAGTGCCTGTTGCTGCATGTGGTGCAGCAATACCTGCCCCGTGGCACTGGAGAGCTCTTCAATGCCAGCCTGAGCTCTGGGACAGCTCTGAGCAGAGTGGTGATCTCAACTTTCATCATTATCTCTCACTTTTTGGAGTGACAGGGACAACGTCCAGCTGCTCCTGCTCACTGATCTCTGTCTAAGCTTTAACCTTTCAGGATGCAATTCGACAACAACAATATTTTCCTGTTGCAGGACATCAAGCTCTAACACATCAGCACTCTGTGAAGCCAGCAAAGCCCAGGAGGTCCTGGTGGGGCCTGATGGGAGCAGCCATCACCAGGGGGACACCCAGGCGAGGGCTGGACCACCTGATCCCCCACGGAATTGCACTGGCTGGAGCAGCAAGTGCAGGGCTGTCAGGAGGGCATCCAGCCCAGAAACCACCTAAACCCAGGCAGTCAGTCCTATACAAGCATGGATGGATTTCCCAAGGATTTGTCCCCTCTCTGGTGAGGCTGCAGCCACCAATGCCCTACAGAGGTAGCAGCAGGCTCAGCACAGCACTGCTCTGGCCCAAGGACAGGTTCTGTCCTCGCAGGAGGCGCCAGGGACAGACCCGTCTGCCACAACATCCCTCTGTTCCCACGCGTTATCTCACCGCCAACAAGCAACAGAGCTGGGCTGGCATGTCTGCGCCCCAGCAAAGCCTGGCACTGGGACCCTCACCCCTCGGGGACACTGCCCTGAGCCCTCTGGCTGTGTTTGGGAAATGTGCCTGTGGCCGGGATGGCCAGGCTTCCCATGTCCATGGCCCTGGAGTGCAGCACCATCGGCTGCGGGCAGTGATGGTGACAAACGCAGAGGAACGTGTGGGAATTCCAGAATGCCAAAAGGCCTGAACAGGGCAGAAGATGGATCCTGGCAGCGGGTCTGGTGCTGCCTTTCACCTCTGCTGTGACAAACGCACAGCCTGGCCCTTCTCCACAACCACAAACAACCCCTGAGCGTGGCACTGCGGCTCGGCAGGTGCACCAGCACCCGGGACAGCCACGAGCCACCGCACTGGGCTCAGCCGGGGATGCCAACCCCAAACCCTTCCACGTCCCTTGTCTCTGGGGACCTCTCACATGAACACCCTGTCTTTCAGTCACCCCAAGCCCGCTGGAGTCTCGGAGCAGACCTCCAGGGCAGGGGGTCCCGCGGGGTCCCAGGAGGCCGGGGAAGGCCGAGCAGCACGGCTGCCCACCCGGGCAGGGATGGGGGCACGCACGGGGCACCCGCCACCCCTCCGGAGCCGCCGGCCCCGGAGCAGCGAGCGCAGCCCTCGGGCCCCGCTCAATAACCGAGCTAACGAGAGCCGCTGTCAACAAGTCCGCGGCTCCGCAGGCGGCGCAGGAAGGACGCCGGCTCTGGGGATCCAGGAGGAGAAACCTGTTCCACTGACCTTGCTCCATCACCGCCTTCCTGGCTGCGCCGTGGGCTTTGGGGGCTGCGGCGGGGGGCGAGCGGCTCAGGGGCACGGCGAGGAGGAGGAGGAGAAGGAGCAGGAGCAGGAGCGGGGCCGGGGCAGCATCGCCGGCCGGTCGGGGGTGCTGGGGGCGAGTCGGGAGGGAGGGCGAGCCCCGCTCCGTGGATGCGCTGCCTCGGAGGGCTCCTCGCCTGCCTGCCTGCCGAGCCTCGCTCCACCCCTCTCCGGCTAATAAAGCCTCCGCCGCGCCGGTCCCTCCTTTGCCACTGACTCACGGAGCTGACCCAGCCCAGCCCCCGAACTGCCCCGCACCTCCATTTTTTGACCTACAAAGCCGGGCTCGTCCCCGCCGCTCTCCCGCTCCCTTACATAAGAGCAACCGGCACCGAAGAGAACCGTGCGGCGTTTGGATAGCGCTTGGATAGCGCTGGGATAGCGCTGGGATAGCGCTGGGATAGCGCTGGGATAGCCGTGAGCGATGCCCGAGGGGCAGCCGTGGGTGCCCGACGGCGGGATGTGGGTTCTGTCGCCCGTGCCCAGGCGCTGCGCAGCCCTCCAGGGCACTCCCTGATGCCCACGGACGGCGTTTCCCCAGGGGCTCTGCTGGCGTTTCATGGGGTGGGAAGGGGAGGTGAGCAGCTGGCGCTGTTCTTGGCACAGCGTCCTGCCTGCTCTGGTGCCAGGGAATGCCTTCACCCCGCTGTCCTGGTGCTTTGGCATCCCTCCAGTACCCCGAAACCCGGCCGGCCGGGTTTGGAAAGCAGGCCAGGAGCGGCTGGGAAGGTGGAGCCTTTATGGGCACTTGCCGGGCTGCGATGGTCTGTGCTGGGCTCACCCCCCAGTGCTGCTCAGGGACCAGCTCTGGCCACATCCTGCCCCTTCTGCTCTGCCCTGGGAAAAGCGAAAAAACATCCCTTTTTTTTTCCCCCCAGTTGCTTTCACAGACAACAGACTGCTCCATGCGAAGCAGGACTGTGCCCCAAAGGGTCCCCAGGTGGAGGATGAGCATCTTTGGGTGACAGCGGGGACCAGGTGACAGCACCCTCCAGCATCCCTGTGGGATGGCTGCTGGCAGAGGAGGGGGCACCAGGCAGATGCAGGAATCCCCAGGGAACTTTGTGGCCCAGGACAGGCCGGGATGGGCAGGGAGAGAGGCAGGAGCCGGCTCTGCCGAGGCCCAGCGCTGCCTGACGTAAGAGGTTATACAAGCCCGTGCGGGCAGGGTGCTGGGAGCAGCATCGGCATGGCCGTGACCAGAACCCGGCTCTGGCTCCAGGATAACGCCTGCAGGAATGGGGACAGCCCTGCCCCGTGCCGGGCATCCCTCTAGAAACCCCGCCGTGGCAGTGAGGGCTCCCTGACCCTCGCCAGGGGGCATTTTGAAGGTGGCGAGAGGTGCCCCTGTGTGCCAGTGGAGCGGCACATCTCCTCCCACTGGCACCGACTGATAGATCAGCCCTCGGTATTCGAGGCAGGCGGCCGAAGGTGTTACTCACCCAGCCCGGGGCTGCTCAGCTCCGCCGGGCAGGGATGCCACGTGCTCAAGATGCCTTTCCCAAGGGAAGATCACCCAGTGCCTCCTGGGCAGCTTTCCATGCCAGGGGGGATGAGCAGGTCCCCAGCCCTCCCCAGGCATCCCACGGCACCAGGATCCAGAGGAGGTGACACAGGATGGACGCCTTCCTCCCTGGTGACCACAAGCTCCCTTTCTCACGACCCCAGAGACAGGTGATGCTGAGAACTGTCCCAGCCCTGAGAGCAGGATAAGGCTGTGTTGGGACTAAAAGCCAAAAGAATCACTTTTTACACTGTTTCTTCTCAAAGTTATTGTGTATGTAAAAGAAGAGGGGAAGGTGGCAACACTGGCTGTCTCTCCTCAGGTGTTCACCCCAGCCTGGCTCCCCATCAGTGCCACCACCAGCAGAGCCTTCCCAAGGGACTGAGGGTACGTGCCCTGTGCTTCCATGGGGCAGGGGATGAGCATGGGAACCCACTGATGATATCACTGTGGACTTGTCTTCTGGAAAGGTAATTTTGTTAACCACAGGACTTTTTACTATGGGTTTCCCAGACCTGCTGTTGGGGGGAAGCAGAGGTCATGGGGATATTTTTCACAAGTCTGACGGTAGGTTTGCTCCCACCCTGGAGCAGACAGAGTGAATTCCCAGGTGACAAATTGACCGTGGGCTGGGAAAACCCATTGATTCATGCGCAGGCTGAACCTGGGGTTTCCTATGAGCTCCAAGGAGACTGGTGTCACCCTTTTTTCCAATAAAACACGAGTCTTAGTCACCTCTCTACCAGCGAATTTCCTGGTTTCCCAGGGGCACCACCTTTGCCACGTGCCGGAAGGTGATATCTGTCTTGGGAAGTGGACCCAGGCTGGTCCGTGGGGCTATTCCCAGAACTGCCTCCAGCCTTTCTGGGTAAATCCCACTATCAGCTCCCTGCCTGGCTCCAGCTGGTGGTGACCCAGACAGGGATGTGGTCACAGGATAAACTCTGTGTTTTCTGGCGGATCTGGCTGCCCTTGGGCTCCCTGGGCTGGCAGGTGCCCGGGTGGTGCTGGCAGCACCGCGTGAGCCCTCCATGCACTTCGGTGGAACCCTCCAGGCCTTGCCAAGGCCCCTGTGACGCTCACTGTGCCACCGCAAGCGCTGCCGGAGGCCAATCTCATTTCACCTTGTGCCAAGCTTGGCTTATTGTTGATTGTTCTCTTGCCAATCAGGAAGGCAAAAACAAGCCCTCCTTTTTCTGCAGAACTGCCCTCTGGGTCTCCATTCCTGCTGTGTCACTGTCCAGCTGCTCCAGATGTGGCTCTTGCCGGGCAGCAAGGACCCTCTGGAGGGCCATGACCATCTGATGGACCAGAAGAGCATTTGCAGGATGAAGCGATGGCTTCCAGGCTGAGCTCTTGTTCATTTTGCCCCCGGCCTCATCCCTGTAGTCCCTTTCTCCCTGTGCCCTCCAGCCTAACAATACCTAGAACTCAAGGACTGGCAACCCTGATAATTTGGTGAGGATGCTGAGGATGGCTCAGAGGTCCCCTGGGCTGGTGGAACAGGTGGCTCGACCTGCCGCGACATCTCCTACACCCACAGTTTAGCCCTAACCTGGTTTCTATTCTAAGCCCTATTTTTTTTCATGGGCCTCCTCCCTCTTTTTCTGTGCCCCACTTTGCCCTCCTGTCAGTGAGCTCTGGCTGCGGCTGACCCCGATCCCAGCAGGACCTTGCTGAAGTCGGTAATAAAACACATTGGTGAGGTGAGGTTGCCTGGGTCAGGGCTGGATTCTGCTTCCCCAGGCTGGGATTAAGGAGCAGCACCTTGGATTTGCCTGCAACAACTTATGGTGGGAGGAGAAGAGCAGGAGGAATGGGGCCATGTAGATGTTTCTTTCATGGGAAAACCAGTTGGAAGATTAAGAGCTTTCCCAGTGTTGGTTTTCTTAGTAGGCTGCAAAAATGCCAGTTTTCAGGCACTAGGTGTGGAAAACAGCTCCTTCACCCAGTGGTGCTGGCAGGGCTGGGGATGAAGCCATGTGCCCAGCCAGAGCTGCCCCACAACCTCCTCCGGGCTCCTCCAGATATTCCCTTGGTGGACTGGGATCCAGAGCACCATTGCTCCAAAGGTATCATTAGAGGAGTCGTGTTTTTCCAAGCTAACTGGTTGTATGGGTCCGGCCGTGCTGATGAAATAGCAGCCAGGCAGCCTGTGAGTTATCCCTCTGGATGGCAGCGAGCATCGGGCGCCTGCCGGGAAGAAGAAACAAAAACTGCCCTTGGTGTGGGGGCCAGTTCGGCCAGGCTCTGGTGGGCTGGCTGCCTGGGCCCACCGGGAACGATGTCATGGACAAGGTGGACACACTTGGATGAATCCCTAAGCCTGGCAGGGAGATGGAGCTGCAACAGACCCTCTCCCCATCCCCTCGGCTCAACCACCTCCTCCCCACAGCAGCCGAAAGAGAGAAGATTGGTGACGGTTGTGCGAGACCCGCGAGGTGGGGGCACGTTCTTGGAGTCCAGCTGGATTTGGGCAGCACTTTGGCTCCCGACCAAATTTCCAGCGTGAATGAGTGACACAGCTCATCGGCCTCTCACCCTGGCTGGGCAGCCTGCTCCCTTCCAGGCACTGCCTCCCGGGCACGCCAGGTTACATCATGGCCCCAGCTGCCCTCGTCTTCCCCCCGGCTGGAGCAGCGTGGGATTGGGCACCTGCCCGGAGACTGTGGCACCTAATTGCTGTTTGTGCCCAGGGTGGCACCAAGCTCTCATGCCAGGGAAGAGCACGGACCCTTGCCCGGGGGAGGGCAGTGCCCATATCAGGTGCAGGGACAGTGTCGTGCAATCCCTCCTCTTGCCAGTTAAAGCTGTCCATGGGCTTCTTAATGAGCAGGGAGCTTTTCTGTCTTGCAGGAATTCCTGGTTTCCATGAATTCAGTGTATCCTGATCCCACAAAGAGCAGCAACAGAGTTAAGACTCAGGCACTGGTTGATGCCCACATTAGCTCTGGTTTCTCAAACTGGGCAAACTCAGCACCCCCAACAGAGCCTGTCCAAAAACTACTGGGGGACAAGACAAAAGAGACGCAGCCCTGAGCACCCTCCCAATCCCCCTCCCTTTGGGAATGTGAAGCCAGCAGCGGAAGCTGGCAGGGAGACTTGGCCCCAAATAACAGCGGTGGGTAGTGGCACTGAGCCATCCCAACAAACCACCCTTGCTCAGCCATGATCAGCCCAAGGTGGCAAGTGTTGGGTAATGCCTGTCTGGGGTCCTCATTCTCCCTCCGCGTGCTGAGGAGGTTGGAAATGTCCCTCTTTCCTCGAGAGGGCAGAGGATGGATCCTGGAGTTACCCTGCCTGCGCCCAGCGTTAAAAATTTTGTGTGGGTGTCTGACGGGAAGCTGCCGGGCCGGGTGCCTGCGCACAGGGACCTGTGTGTGGCTGCCCCTGGTGGCTCTGGTTGGGGACTAGGAGAGCACCTGAGACCTGGGAGGGCTGGGGTTGGGCAGTGCCATCATTTACACGGGAAAACATATTCAATTTCCGAGGACTAGAAGTGTAGTGTTGTGCCCAGGAGTGTTGTTGCAACCCCTGGCTGATGACTGGCTGTGGTTCCCTCTTCAGGGCCCACTGTTGCTGGAATAGGACCTTGCAGAATTCCAGGGTGACAAAAGAGCTGCCAGGTCAGCAGGTGAGAAGACTCGGCCATCCCTTGGTGGCACCGTCGGCGGCAGGCTCAGATTTTGGGAGCGGAGAGGGACGGAGCCCACGGCATCTCCACCGCGCACCTGCGTTGGGTAACACCTGGCCAGGCGGTGACGCCAGGGACAGAGGGGTGGGGGCAAGCAGTTTCGGTCGGGGCAAGAGCAGAGGCACCCAAACCAGTGATTACCTTGGCCCTGAGCTGCTAAGTGGAGGAAGTCTGTGATTAGTTGACACCTCCAGCCAGGCTTTGGAAATTAAGCCGGGCTGGAGCTGAGGTGGATGACAACTGCTTTATTCACTGCTGATATATAAAATTGAAAACACAGTCTGGGTACAGTATCAGGATATTCTGGAGGTGGATATGCATTGAGTCTCCAGGGGCATTTGGGGTGCTCATGGGCAAAAGTGGGGTTTGGTGCTGTGGCTTTGAGCTGTGGGGTGGGATGTCCAAGGGCCCAGGGCAGGGGTTTGTGATGGGTTTGGTTTTCTTGTTCTGGAGGTCTCACCCAGCCTTGGGAAGGCAAGGAATTACACCTTGGGGCTTGTCCCTGAGCTTTGGGTTTCTTGTGTTTGCAGGTGGCTACTGGAAAGGGGAGAAGGGAGGACGTTGTGTTTCCCTCCATGGTATAGCTCATACCAGGCATGTGTCTGATCCCACACAAGGAAGAGCCTCCCACTCTGCTGGGCAGTCCCATGGGTCTGTCACCACTCTGCAGGTGCTGGGATCCTCGTGGTCTAGCCCTGCAGCACAGCAGCATGCTGGCCTGGCCAAGACCTGGAGGACCATCATCCCAACCCCAGAGCAGGGAGCGCTGAGGTTCTGCCATGCCATGTAGCCTCTAAAGCTCACAGGAACAAGATGTTGGGGTGATGTCTCCACACCTGGCTGCTGCTGGCAGGTAAATCCCAGCTCCTCTCACCTTGGGGTGAACATCACTGAGGTTTAGCAGAGCAATTCCCCGTGTCTGACCTCCCCAGCACTCCCACCTGGAGGTGAAATGGGTGATATGAATATGGGAGCGATGGGAAGCCTGGTATGAACATCACTGGGGATGTGGGGCCTCTCCACCGCTTTTCTGGCTGGACAATGCCCTTTGTGGAGGTTTTTCCATTCAGTCACTTCCCAGCAGAGGTGTTGGGGCAGCACAGGGTGGCACTGGAGCAACACAGAGCCTCGATAAGGCCGGGCCTCTCTCCACAGTGCCTCCCCCGCAGCCGGTGCACGACCCAGGAGAGGGCAGTGTGGCTTTGCCCGCCCCGTCTCGCTGCCGTCCGGTCTGTGCTGCACAAACAGATTGGCCAGATTAGCCAGTGCTGGCATCCAGTTTCTTCCCGGAGCTGCTGAGCACAAGTGGGAAGTTTCCCGTTGCCCAAAGTGGCCACTTGCACCCTGCAAACAGTGAGGTGTCCCGGGAAGAGTATTTATTTAAGATTTAAAGCATGAACTTGCCGTATCCCAGCAGGGCCAGGAGGACGTGGGCTACCAAATGGTCCTGGATAGGTCGGGCATCTCGCCACCTCTGCCAGCCCTGTCCCAGCCAGGCACCACCAGAGCTTGGAGAGAGGCTGTGGATGCACCCAAGGTCTTGAACCGTAAGAGGGGACTCTGCAACCCCATGAGATGGGGCTCAGTAGCTGTGCCACCCCCCTGGCACCCAAGGTTTTGGTCCCTTGGAGGGGATTTTGCATCCCATGGGCCAGGGCTCAGTGGCTGTGCCACTCCCAGCATCCACTGAGAACTTCTTGCCCTGGTACACGGATCAGGGAAGGCAAGGGCTCACACCCTCCAGCCCAGGTGTGAGCATCCCTTGGAAGCCCACAAGCCTAGGGCTAAACCATTCCTTGGGAACCCACCAGCCCAGGGCTGACCATCCCTTTGGAGCCCACCAGCCCAGGGTGGAGATCTCTGAGTTTTTAGCCAAACGACAGCACTAGGAGCTGTTGCACGGAGCTGTGACTCCCTCTGGTGCCTGCCCCGAGGCTCCCCAGCTCATCTTTCTCTCTTACCTCATCCCACACCCCAGGGATGCAGAATTTGGGGTGTCCCGGCTGGCCATGGGGCAGCTTTGGGGTGGGTGAGCAGGAACCTGAGCTAACCTCCCACCTTGGCAGCAGCTGTGGGAGCTGCCCGGCTGGGCACCCCGGGGTGTGCCAAACATCCTTGTGCCGGGGCCTGAATTTGGGGGGAAGGAGCCGCTTTCGGGTGATGGAGACAGAGCTTTGCCTGCAGATGGAGCTCCTCGCTCGGCCGCTGGGCTCAGGGAGAGGGGCGGGAGGAGGTGATGAATCTGGAGAACTTCTCCTTCTTGAGGATACCCTGGATCTGCCAGACCCCACAAGGCAAAAAGGACTGAGCTTAAGCTCTCCTTACTGGGCAGGGGATGGTGGTAATTATTCCCTACTTAAGTTAATTACCCAAATGTGCTTGGACTGAAAGAATCATACCAGGTATTATAAAAGTGAATCTCTGCCACCCCAGTGATGTCAGGGTAAAGGGGGGAGGGTGGTTTTGGGGTGTCTGGCTGTGGCAGCCAGGAGAGCTGATGGTGCCCCATTGCCAGCCCCTGCAGCCTGTGCCTTCCTCCCCCGGGAGAGGAGGAGGGTGAGCAAGGTGGGTGGCTGTGGGGATCAGGGGGCTGCTGAGGGGGCAAATACTGCAACTTCTGCAAACTCCTGGATCTGGGGCTGGAAACAGAACTTTTGGGGGCTGCAGCGGGGGCTGCCCCTTGGGCTGGGAGGACCCTGGGAGGGGTCAGCAGGGAGCACTGACAGCCTGCCAGGGCAGGTGTGCCCTTATGCCAGGCTAAAATGGCCCATTTTCCCCTTCGTTGGGAGCAGGGACATGGGAGGAACCTTCTGGGGGCCAAATTTGGCCTTTCCAGGGGCTGGGCTCAGTTTGGGGGGGAAGAGAGGACAGATGAGGAGGGTTGTGGGTGCCTGAGCCCCAGTGGAGTCTGCCTGTGGGACCCCCATACTGCCCAAGGTGAGGGGTGGCCATGGGGTCAGCAGCTGCTGGCAAGAGCTTGTTGCTCCAGGGATTATAGTGATCCCCTCCAGCTGCCCTGCTGCGTGCTGAACGATTTCTGAGTCTTAAACATGTTTTTCCTGCTAAATTGAAGGTCTCTATGTCCACGGTGCAAGGGCCAAGTCCGTGTTTGTTTTGATCCCTAAAATCTCAGCTGGTCGGGGGGATTGTGTGACTTGTCCTGTGTGTGGTGGAAAATCAGATGCAAACTGGGGCTTAAAAGTTTCCTTTGAAAATGCAGCTCTGCAAAGCAGGAAATTCAGAGCTACAGTCCTGAATGTGCTGGATGTCCTTGTGGCTTTGCAGACTCTCCTTATGGTTTCTGCTCTCTTGTCAGCATCACGACTCTCACCTTAGCTATACCTTAAAGGAAGAAGCTCTTATGGGTTCAACACTTTTCCCCAGAAGCCAGAGCCTCTCCCACGTAGTCTTCAATCCACTAATTGTTCTCTTCTCCCAGGTGGTCTCTTGGTCCTGGTGGCAGCACAGGACCAAGCAATGCCACGCACCTGCCTCTGCCCGTGCACGCTGGCATGCTTGCTGCTGGTTGCAGTGGCATCCTAATGGACCATGTTGGTCTTGGATGTGTGGCTGATCTCCACCTCCTCCTCCTCAGTCTCCACCACCACATAACCAGTCCTGCCCCACTGTGCAGTGGCAACTCCACCGCTGCTCACCTTTGGCAGCACGATGCTCTCGGAGCAGGGCTGTCACTGTGCTGCTGCTGTCCCTTGTGGTGACATCCAAGGTGTGACAGAGGTAATGAAGGTGTCATCACTCAGCAGCAGCCCCACCCGATGCACCTCTGGGTCTGGCACCCACCTCTCCTGGCCTTACAGCACCCATGGGTGATGAAAGCCACACTGTGTATCACAATGAATCACTGGCTGGGCTTCACGCTGTGATTCCTCAGTGCCCCTGGCTCTAGAAATGGTCTTTCCTAATACGAGCTCTTACAGTGGAAATGAAACCTCAGCAGGCCTCTGATGCACCCTTGGCTCTGCCCCTTTTGCAGCAGCTGGGAATTTTCTTTAATTGTTATTATGCTTTCTCTGCATGTCACTGCAGTGATGTGATGTTACTGGAGGTGCTGAGCCCATCCCATTTTGGGGCTGGGGTACCTCAGCGGTGGGTATAACAAACCAGCCTCGCGTGTTGCTGATCCATAGGGATTTGCTAGATGTCAATATTCATTAAGGTTTTGGTGGATCAGTTGAGCTGATCTGGGTTTTGTTAAGGAGAAATAACAAAGCAAGAAGAAACCCAGTGATGCAGCGAGGAGCAGGGTGATTTTAGCCTTCCTCCATCAAGAAATGGGGCTCAGGAGGTCCCAGCCTGCACACAGGAACCCCCAAAGCTTTTGGATGCCCATGTTGTGTCTGGATCCATCAGGAGGCAGCGACAGAAAAGGAAGGAAATTCTTCCAGAAACTCTGGAATCAGCTCAGAAGTAAAGAGGGACCCAGTGGGGCTCAGGGCTGGGTGCCAGACCTTTTAGGGACAGATTTGGGGCGCCCTGGTCCCTGGCAGGTGCCCCTGGGCTCGGTGTGTCCCTCAGCAGTGAGGATGGAGCCGGCCGGCCCCGCAGCAGCAGCAGCGCTTGGGGCGGGCACAGAGAGCCGTGCGCTGCCCCTCTTGCCCACAGCCGGCTCCTTGCCGTGCAAAAGGCCCTTTTTCTCCCCAAAACCGCTCCTTGGTGGGACAGGCGGTGTTTGCGTCCTCTTCCAGGCAGAAGCGAAACCCTATCCCCGTCCTCAGCGCTCCGCTTGGGTTTCTCGGGGCTATTTCTGGCCCTTGGCTCCCGTGCCTCCAGCGCCTCCAGCTTTTCCACCGCCTCGCTCCATCTTTTTTTCCGCTCCTTCCCTCCCTCGGCCGCCGCCGCCTCCCCGCGCCCCCGCCGAGCGTCCTCCCCGAAATGGGCCACGGCGGCCGATTATTGCCATGGCTAATCTGCATCCTCCCTCCTCCCGGTCCCCCCCCGCTCCTCCCTCCCCCAAATCGCTGCCGCCCGGCCCCGGGATGCGGGGCCGCCCTGCGATGGCCAGCGCCGGGGGAGCCGCCGAGCCGCCGCCGGCGTGAGTGGGGGGCTGCGGTGGCCGGGGGGTGGCCGGGCTGTCCCCGCGGGGGGACGCTGGGGGGCTCTCGGGCCGTCTGCGCCGGCCGCGTCCCCCTTGGATTGTTTGTCTTTTCCCATCCCTGCCCTTCCCGTGTCCTTCGGCGGCAGCGGCAGTCGGGAAGCCCCAACGCGGCGGGTCGCGGTGCGGGGCTCGATCCCCCCGCGGGTCATCCCCTGCGTGGCCTCTGCCCAGCAGGGAGATGCCGCTGGACAACGGGGACACGGCGGGACACAGGGGACAGCAGGTCAACGGGGAGGTCAGCGGGACCCCCCGGCTCAGGGGGATGGGGGACCCGCCGCTCCGGGGCGCGACAGCGCCTGGTGGCAGCAGGACGGAGGTGACAGCAGCGCGCTGGGAGCCGGGAGCGGCGCTGGGCGGCGAGGATGTCACCCCCCGAGGGTCCCCTCGAGGAGCGGGGCAGCGCGACGAAGCCCTGATGACGGAGCTGTCGGAGCTGGTGCAGGAGGTGGTGAAGGGCAGCAGCTGGTGGGAGCGGCACGGCGTGGACAGCAGCATTCTTGCCTGCAGCTTCCTCCTGCTCCCGGCAGGTAACTCTGCTCAGCGCCCCCCGATCGCAGCCGCGGGGCGCGGGGGTGGCTCTGCCTCCTCTCCCTGCGCTGCTGGGAGCCTGGGAGCGCCCCGAAGGCTGTAACAAAGCCACAGGAACCCCTTCAGCCCGCGCCACGAGGCACTCCGAGCCCGACAGAAAGCCGCGGCTGGCGGCATTGTCACGCGGGGTACACCCCGCGGTGAGGGGACAGTGGCACCTGGGGTGCGGAGGGGTTGATATCTGGGTGGATGGGCGCTGTGCAGGACGGGGAGTGATGTGTCCCATCTGTGCCCCACCAGGGGACAGGGAAATCCTGGTGGTTTTGGTGGCAGTGGCCACCGAAGTGGTGTGTGAAGGAAAACACAGCTGAGCGTGGGTGTCCAGTGGCACGGTTGGAAAGCTGGGACCTTCCCTTGCTGTTGAACTCCTGGGGATGCTGAAATCCTGGCAGAGTCCTGTCACCAGTGGGATCCCAGCCAGAGCTGTGGGGTGGGATCTGGCACCAGCAGTGCCCGGTGCCATCGCGACTGGAAGTGGCCAAACCTTCAGTGTCATGGTGAGCGTGGCTGGTGCAGCCCTGAAGGTGGTGAGGAGGCAAACTCTCTGTCTTGGGTGGCTTAAACATCTGTACCTACAGCTGAAAAACAGGTTTAGGGCAGTGGCGTGTTCAGGTGTAGCAACACCTCCAGCCCAGCTCAGAGGGCTGCAGGACATGTCCGTGGCCGAGCTCCTGCCCGGCTGGTTTCTCCACAGGGTTCCTGTGCCTGCGGTCAGCCCAGGCCATCCCTTTCCTGGCCGGTGTCCTCACCCTTGGCGTGGTGCACCACACCCTGACTGTCAAGGGCAGCCACCTGGCCAGTCACTATGCCTTGACCGAGTCCAAGTCCTGGGGCAAAGTTTGGGCCATCTTCTTCATTGAGGTGAGTGGGGCGTGTGTGGCAGACACCCCAAAATGCCCCATCAGCAGCTTGCCATGGTGGGGAATGGTGGGAGTGGTTTCCAGTGCTTATTAAAAAGTCCATTTCCAGACGGGTTTGGAACCTGTGGGATGCAGAGCATCTCCCCTGGGTGCTTCTTTGTGGTTCCAGAGCATCTCCCCTGGGTTCCTCTCCCACAAGGCCAAGCCAGGCAGTGCCCATCCCAGGCACCATGACTGTAAGCACCACCTCTCCTTTCTCTTCCCTCCCAGCTCTGCTCAGCTTTCACAGTCGAGCAGGGCACCTACAACCACGTGAAGATCCACCATGGCTACACCAATGTAATTGGCCTGGGGGACTCCAGCACCTGGAAACTTCCCTTCCTGAACCGTTATGTCTACATGTTCATCGCACCTCTTGCCGTGCCCATCTTAACCCCTCTGGTTGCACTTGGTATGTGTTCCAGCCACCCTGGGACAGGGTGCTGGGCGTGGGGAGCTTGTGACTGTCCTAAGGGCCCTGCTTTGTTTGGAGGCATCACATTAACTACACCAGCACACAGTGGGACACCAGGCTGGAGAAAAAGCAGGAGATGCTGCACTTGTCCTTGGGGACAGCATCTGCTGCATCTCCTTTCTACTGCTACTCAGAAAATGCTTCACCTTTTCCTGTGCTGGATGTTGAAAGCTCTGGCAAAAGCCATCATGAACCTCAAGCACCCCAAATTTGCTCTCCTTTAACTCAGACCCTTGGCCATAGTGGGGTTCAGTGTCACACGGGGGTCTCAGGGTGGTCAGAGCATTGCACGGGGTGTGTTTGATGGCTGTGTGTGGGGTGGAGGCGTGGGGGGGCCATGGGAGGTGGGATGCAAAGAGCTCAGGCAGGCAAAGTGGAGTGTCCGGGGAAATAACGGTGCCAGGAAACGATCAGGGAGAAGAGCCCAGAAAGCAGTAAGAGCCTGAGGAAACCCAGCCCTCCAGGCTGTCCAGCCCAGCTCTGGGCAGTGCCAAAAGCACGCACGATGACTCGACAAGTTGTAAGAAATGAAGATGCATCCGAATCCCCTGTGTGATGGTGCACATGTGGATCGGCTGCCCTGGGGAGGCTCTGGGACCCTGCCCCCAAAACCCAGCAGATCTATGGCATTTGGGCCGACCTGGAGGGTGGGGAAAGGGAGATGATGAGATGCAATGGGGTGGATTGTAGGGTTATTGGCACGCTGGGTAGCCTGGATGCTGGTGTAGCAGTGGTGGCAGGGAAGCATCAGCACCTCTTCCAGGTGCTTCCTCTTTTTCCTTGTGCAGATCTGTTGAGGAACGTGGAGTGGAAAGCAGCACTCAGGACTCTCTGCTGCATGTTCCTGGGTATTTACTGCCATTACTGGCTGCTGCTCCACGTCTCGGGCTTCCAGTCGCCGTGGTCTGCCCTGCTTTGCATGCTGCTCACCCGCTCCCTCCTGGCCCATCCCTACATCCACGTCAACATATTCCAGGTAGCGACTTGAAGCTCCTAGATATCCCAACAGTGCTGGGGACAGGCCAGCGACCACCCAGTGCTGGTGACCTAGCCCTGATGCTGCTGGCTGGAACTTATGTCACCTTAAGGGGAGCAGCCTCAGTTGTCACCTCCCCTGTGCTGATGTTGTCACCGGGAGGATCAGGCTGGTGGTCCTGGATGGGAAGTGGTGGCCCTGGGAGAACGTCAGGCCCCATGGGTGCAAAGTGCAGGAGGATGTGGCTTGCAGGACTGGGAGGATTGGTGTATGTTCAGGTGTTGGTACAGGTGGTGTTACAGGTCCTGGGATGGGGAGAGGCCTGTGACTCAAAGTGTGGGTGTGTTGGGGGAGGAGAGCCTGGGAGCAAATTGGTGTCCATGGACAGACAAGCATGGGACAACCCCAGCTCTGGGGTTTGCAGTCAAACCTCAAAGTGTGGCTCAGCCTGGTTGGCCTGTTTATGCCCACACACTGCCAGGGCTGCCATCGGCTCTGCCGGGAAGAGACTGGGGAGGTGACAGGTGCCACAGGGTCCCCATCCTGCCTCTCCCACAGCACATCGGCCTCCCCATGTTCGCGGCCGACCGCAAACCCAAGCGGATCCACCTCATGAGCCTGGGGGTCCTCAACCTGCCCCGCAACGCCCTCCTCGACTGGTCCTTCGGCCACTCGCTCATCAGCTGCCACGTGGAGCATCACCTCTTCCCCAGCCTCTCTGACAACATGTGCCTGAAGGTGAGGCAGCCCTGCAGGGTGGCCGAGAGTGCTGGGAGGTGACATGGGGACAGACCATCCATCTCCCCACCACCTGACATGGGGACAGACCATCCATCTCCCCACCACCATCTCCCCGCTGCCAGACCTCTGTGCTGCAATCCCCCTGTGCCAGAGACCTCTCACTGCTTTTTAACAGCCCCTAACCCACCTCCCTCCATCCCACTCCTGTTTCTCCTGGGTTTCCACTCCCTGCACCTTCACTTGGTGCAAATTCCAGCCCAAAGCAGCCTTCCAGCAATCCAGGAGCCTCCCAGCTCTTCTGTTGGGAAAGTGTCCCAAGTGTTGCGCAGTCTGATTTTTGGTTCAACCAGCATCCTGGCAACCCTCCCTGTAATTTTGGTCATGCCCTCACTTGTTGCTGTGAGGCGTGGAGTGTGTTCAGTGGGCTCTGAGCCCTTGGGGGGGGGCTTGAGGGGATCCCAAGGCAGGTCCATGCGCTGCTCTTTGGCACAGGGTTGCCACTTGTTTAATGCTGTGCCCTTATTTGCATCCCCCTTTGCCCGAGGTCACGGGGCTGGCAGGACCTGTCTCCCTCAAAGCCACGTTGCAGAGAAGGGGGTGATTACACAGGGGCACCTCCCAGCCGTGCTGCCGATAACTATGGATGGGAGTGCTGGGCGTGCATGGCCGCCTCTCATTAGAAGCCTCATTAGGGCATCTCTCCTAATTCAGAGCCCTGCAAAGGCGTTTTGCCAAGGTGAACTCCCTGTGTTGCTGCAACTGGAAACCGCCCTCCTCTTAATTTCGATGCCAAGGATGTTATAGTTTGGTGCTGCCTTCTCCAGCCGTGCTTTGGGCACGTGGGATGGGTGTTCTGAGCACCTTCCAGGGGTGCAGACCGGGAGCATTGCACCAGCACCAGGGTGTCCCACACAGAGGTGACGTTGTTGCCTTTTCTTCTGCAGATCAAGCCCATTGTCTCCCAGTACCTGAAGCAGAAGAAGCTGCCCTACAACGAGGACACCTACGGCTCCAGGCTGCGGCTCTTCCTCCAGAGATACGAAGAGCTGATGGTGCACGCTCCTCCCATCACTGAGCTGGTGGGCGTCCAGTGAGGACGAAGCCTCGGCACTCAGGGGGATGTTTCCCACAGGGACTTGCATCAGGGGTGGTTTCAGCAGGATTGGGGCTACACAGACCAACGCCTCCGTAAAGCCATCGCGTGGGAAACATCCCTCCCTGAAATCTTGCTTTTGGCTAGAAAATGGTGCACAGAGACACTGCTGGAGCAGAGCCAGGTGGTGCAACGCCGGGGACAGAGGAATCAGAGTCACCCACAGTTATTCCCAGCCAAGGCTTAGTTTTATCCACTCTGCTTTCACGCTTGGGGAGAGGAACCCCCCGCTCTGTGGGGGACGTGGCACAGTGTCCGGGACATCCAGAACTGAGAACCACCAGGATCTGCAGGATGGAGCTGCAGCTGTGTGGCTGGGGCCTCAGGGAAGGGATGGATGGTGAGGAGGGGGTTGTGTCACTGCTGCTTGTGCTTTGCCTGACTTTGGGCTAAGTCAGTCCCTTTTAGGAACAATGGTTTGGCAAATTTAGCCTTAACACTTTGAAGTGGATTTTATTTATTATTGGGTGCTGTTGCTGTAGCAAGTCGTATGGGTATCCTGTGGTGCCTGACAGGGACAGGGGGAAGACCCTCACCCCATGATGGGTGTCAGAGGTGACCCCAGACCAGGTCATTGCTACTACAGGGGAATAACCTGTCGGATGCAGGCAGGTGTCCAGGGCTTGGAAGACTTTCCCTGTTTGGGGAAGGTGAACTCTGCCCACTGCACTGCTGCCAGGGGCTCGGATGCTCACGTGGCTGGTTCCAGCCCCCTCTGGGGTTGCTGTGTCTGGCTTTGTCAGGGTGCTCTGCTGTCCCAGGCCTGCAAGATTGATGGCAAAGTCCAAAGTGGAGAGCTGGCAGCAGAAAGGGCAGTTGGCCAAAGTGGGGCCAGCGTGGATTTGCTCTGAGCCTGGAGCTTTGCTCCCTGCTTTGGGCTGTCCCTGCATCTGGGCTGGACCCCCACGGCTGGGATTTATAAGGCTCCCCATTGCAGATGTGTCCCAAGGCACAGGGATGCTCTGCCCTGGGCCTGGCCCGTGGCAGGGGGAGGTTTGCAGCAGGCAGTCCATGGTGTTTTCCCTCCTGTGGGCATCACGTGCCCCTTTCTCCACTGCCAAGTACAGGGACATCCCGAGACCCACTGGAGAAGTGTCCTTGGGTGGCCACTGTGACGTGGGGCCGGTGCTGGCATGGCCGTGGCGTGTCCCTGTGTAACAGATGCAGACTTGTGGCCCTGGATCCATCCAGCGTGACCCCTCTGGCACCAGAGCTGGGGAACTGCTGATCTCTGCTGCGGGGCTGGGGCCCAGGGGATGCTGATGCCCTGGGCTGGTGGCATTGCCACCTTTGTCTGGCCCCACGTGTGTTCATCAATCCAGGACATTGTGAAACATCCAAAGGGCAAGTTCTCTGTTAGGCAGGGGTTAGGCTGGGTCCGTAGGTGGGGGAGAAGCTGGAGTGGGGTCGAGATGGACCAAATGGCCCAAGAGTTCTTGTGGGTCGCTCAGGGGTGATGGAGACCCTCCCCAGAGCTGCCCTCTGGCCCCCATGATTATCCTCTTAACTGAGCATCAATTAAGGTAAATGCGCCAAGTTAGCGGTGTTCCTGGCTCCAGGCAGGGGGTGAGGGAGCATTAGAGGTGCTTTCGGTTCAGGCAGGGTAATCTCAGCCTCACGTGCTCCCGCTTGCGGGCACAAAATGCTCTTTCTCCTCTGCTGCTGCAGAGAGATCAGTCCCAAAAATGTTTCCAAGCATTGGACGCAGCAACAGCCCTTTCCCCGGCTGGATTGCCTGGATGTTGTTTAACGCAGTGCCATCTAAAGGCAAGGGATCGCAGGTCCTTCAGCCAGCGGGAGGCGACTTGTGGCTTGGGAAAAACGTGGATTATTCCTTGTCAGATGGATACAAAAATTAATGGGGAAGGGAGAATTCTGGGGCAAAGGAGAGTTCCGACCCGTTCTCAGAACCCCCCAAATGTAAACTCAGCTGTTTTCGTGGGTGACATCTCTGGGGGTATTTGGAGCCTCAGGCGGTGCCCCTCTGGGATGGGATGGGCTGAGCTGAGCTGAGCGTGGGGGTTTGGAGCCGTCGGAGATGCCGGTCCTTGTCCCCCCAAACGCCGCGAGGCAGCGGGAGCGGACGGAGGGGCAGGGGCAGCGGGAGCGGACGGAGGGGCAGGGGCAGCGGGAGCGGACGGAGGGGCAGGGGCAGCGGGAGCGGACGGAGGGGCAGGGGCAGCTGCCGCTCCCGGCGCGCCTTTGCCAGAAGCCACCCGCCCGTCCCCGGGACCGGCAGAGAAAGCCTGTGGGTTTTATGACCCGTATTACAAGCGGCTTCCAGCTGTAAACTCCTCTCGCTCTTAATTGCGTTTAAAAAGCCCTGTCAGTGCTTTGGCACCTGCCCAGCTCTTAAACGTCTCCCGGACCCGCTGAGACGGTTTTCCCGGCTGGCGCATTGTGCAGGGAGCTGAACGAAGGCGGGGTGATGCTCCAGCACGGGAGGTGTGAGCAGTTGCGTCTGAAACGAGCTGAGCGATGGGGATTAAAGAGGAAATAAAGCAGGGGCCGTGGTGGAGGCTGGAAGCAGCATTTTGCTTCTAATATTTTATCCTTTATCGAGGGCGTGCTGTAGGTTTCTCCCAGCACCAGGCTGTGCAGGAGGATGGCTAAAATCAGTCCCTCAGCAGCTGATCTCTTTGGGCAATAAAGGGACGCAGGCACTTAAAACAATGAACAGCGGGGGTGATGGTGATGCTGCTGCGGGAACCGGCCGGGTACCGCGGAGGTCTCACCATTGAGAGCGGCGGCGCGAGCGGCCGCACCACGACCACTCCTTCCTCACTTCTCTATGATAGCGCTCGCTTCCGGGAAGCCATTGGCTGGGGGCGCGGCCGCGCCGTGACGGAGGGGCGGGGTTATGATAATCACAACACTGTTCCGCCTCGCGATTGCTCAGCGGGGAGGAGGGGGCGGGAATTTGGCGGTGAGGGGCGGGGCCTGGCGGCGGGGACACGTGTTGGGNGGGTGCCGGGCTGCGGGGGAGGGCCGCGGTGGGCCCGGGCGGGCGGCGGCTCCGGTGGCCTCACGCGTCCGCCGTCCCTCTCCCCGCAGGGCTGCGGCGCTGGCTGTGCTCCTCGCCCGCGCCGGCTCCGCGGGTCTGCGTGGTGGGCAGCGGCCCCGCCGGCTTCTACACGGCTCAGCACATCCTCAAGGTACCGGGATTGGCGGCGGGGGAGGGATGGCACCTGCGGCTGGGCGAGGCATCTCGGTGCCGCCTGGCTCGCAGCGGGCTCGGGGGGTGCTTTGGTGGGGTCCCGGCCGCGCTCCTGCCGGGTCTGTGTTGGTGGGAGGCTGCTTGGGGCGGCCCAGACCCCACAGTGTCCTCCTGAGCCCCTTCGGCTGGGGCAGGTGCTGCTGCCCCCATCCCCGGGCCATCCCCAAGTGTTTTTTCTAGGAGCAGAGCAGCAGGGCTCTGCCTCGGAGCTGTTGTCACCCGGCAGAAATGACATTAACCGTGCACTGAGGTGGATGTGTGGGACTGCTCTCCTCCCTCCTCCTCACCCAGCTGAATTAAGACTCGTGGGTGCTGCTTTCCCGCTGTCTGCAAACCTCGGGGCTCTGGGCGCTCAGGTCTGCTGAGAAATGAGACCTGAGCACGGAGCTGGGGCTGCTGCCACCCACCAGAGGTGCAGCAGCTTAACCCTGTCGTTAAACCCTGCTGTGTTGTCTCTGGGGTGTGTTGGAAAATAGCTGTTACTGAGCCTCAGGGACAAATTTCAGGGCTGCTTAATCTCCGGGGAGAGGCTGACTCAAAACACAAGATAACAAAAGCCTTGCAGCCAAACATCTGTCTGAAACTCCAACCCTGACGTGACTCAGCCCAGGGGATCTCAGGGCATGGGCATCTCTGCTGGGGGCTGGCGGATGTCTGGAAGGTTCACCAGCACCCAGGGTGCTGCACTGGGTGCTCCCCAGGTGCTGTGGGGGCTCCTTGGATCAGCCCCCTGGGTACTGGATAGCCCCCAGGAAGGGGAGTTGAGGGGTGGGTAGGGCACTGACATGTACTTGGTGGTGGTTGGGGTCACTTTCTGCTGCACCCTGTGATCTGAGCTGCCAGAGACAGTTACAGCATCATCCTGTGCATGGAAAAGTCTGGAAGTTTCTGTCTGTTTCTGGCTTTGGGATCTCGGTGCAGTGCTCCCTCCTGCCCCGTGTTTTCCCCAGCAGCAGATGAGTGTTGCTGGGCTCCTGTGACCCCCCTGTCCTGTCCTGTGACCCCCCTGTCCTCTCCTGTGACCCCCCTGTCCTCATCCCCTGACTGTGACTTTCTTCTCCCGCAGCACCACGGTGGGGCCCAGGTGGACATCTACGAGAAACTGCCCGTTCCCTTCGGGCTCGTCCGCTTTGGGGTGGCCCCGGATCACCCTGAAGTGAAGGTTGGTGCCCCCTCCCCTTGTCCTTGAGGTGGAACGTGATGATGGTGGTGGGCTGGCGAGGCAGTTGCTGTCCTTCATGGCTCCCCAGGCTCTCGGTGGTGTGGAGCTGTCACACTTGGAGAGGTCCCGATCTCCTCCTGGTCCGTGCCGAGGCCACGGCCGGGTGGTTTGGGATGCCTGGGGTATTAGGTCTCTGGGTCAAACACAGACACTTGTGATGAGAAGTGCTGATCCCAGTGCTGGCCAGCCTGGCCTACAGCAAGGCCAAGGAACATGGATGGGCTTCTTTGTACCTGGACACACAGCAATATCTTGCAATGGTTTCCTCCAGTCCCTGAAGACCCTAAGACCAAAACGCCTGGATCCTTTTGGGCTGAGAGAGGAGAAGTGGCTGGAAGAGATGTGGGCCTGGGGCAGTGGTGTCTGTCCTGTCTCCAGCAGCTGGAGCTGCAGGGGTAGAAGTGGTGGTTTTGCTGTGTAGCCCAAATTACTCAGAAGAAAAAGCTCTGGATGCCATCCTGCCCTCATCCTTTCTTGAGGAACTGGGTTTCAGGAAGAGTTGAGATGAGAGGCTGGCAGAGGGGGGCTGGCAGGCAGCAACCTAGATGGAAGGGGTTGTTGGTGGGGCTCCCTGGCAAACCTCACCTTTGGGAAGGAGTTTTCCCCTGCAGTGGTGTTTATTTCAAGGGGCTGAGAGCACTGAAAGGGTCCTGTCCTCCCCCAGGCAGGTGCAAAAAAATGGATTTTCCTTTCCACAAAGGGCAGTGGAGAGAGTGCCAAGTCACAGCTGTGCTTATCTCCCCATGAGTTATCTTTGGCTGCTGGTAGATAAGAGTCTCAGAATAACCAACTGGGCCAGGGGGTGAAGCATCTCAAGGCTGGAGAGGATGGGAAGCGGGATCTCCTGTCAGCAGCAGGCCTTGGCCCTGGCTATGGCTTGGACATAACTCCAGGTCTGTGCTCTCTGCAGAATGTGATCAACACCTTCACACAGACGGCGCGCTCGGAACGCTGCGCCTACTACGGCAATGTCACCGTGGGGAGGGACATCACGGTGCCAGAGCTGCAGCAGGCATACCATGCCGTGGTGCTGGTGGGTACCTGGGCTGCCCTAGCACCCCAGAAATCACAAAGAAGGTCTGCAGAATTATTCCCCGCTGAGATCTCAGGAAGAGGGTTTGGATGAGGCGTTTCTGGGTGCCTTATTGCCATAAGAAACTCGTCCCGAAGCTGGGACAGCTCAGATGCTCCAAGACTTGTCTGAAGCCCTTGCAAGGGAGCTTGTGCAGAGCGTGGCTCCAGGTGCAGGTCTCTGAAACCTCTTCTTGTGATGGCCAATGCCTATTTCAGCCCAGCATGGATTTGTTCCTCCTGCTCAGTCCTCGGCTTGTTGTGCTCTGCTTTGCCCCAGGGAGGTCAAGTTTGGCTCTGGAGCCCAGGGGGGTGGGCTGGATGAAGCCCCTGTGCTTGGGATGGATGAAGCCCCTGTTCTTGGGCTGTCTTCAGCCCCTCCACTGACTATCCCAACCTCTGGGAAGGGTTGGCAGCTGTGCAGTGTCCCTGGCAGCAGCTGGAAGGGGAGATTCGTGTTTTGGTATCAGACCTTGTACTCGGGGACATCCCTGTCTGTGTCTGCTCCCTCCTCAGAGTTACGGTGCTGAAGACAACCGGGTCCTGGGGATCCCAGGGGAGAACCTCTCTGGTGTTTACTCGGCCCGAGCGTTCGTGGGCTGGTACAATGGGCTGCCCGAGAACAGGGATGTGAGTACAGCCATGTTCTTCCCTGCCCTTCCTCCCGTCCTTCCTCCTATCCCAACTCAGGCATTCAGCTCCAGATTAAGCCCTGAAAGGCCTGCAATTGGAAAAGATTAGCAGGACCCATGTTAAATCCTTCTTAGATGGTAAAAATGTGAACAATTTGCACATCATTGAGGGCGGATTAGCTGGCTCTGTACGTTGGCAGCATATTTTGGCTGGGCCAGATGGGAACCTGGAGGGGTGATGCTCTGCATCCTGAAGAGTTTTTGGCCAAGACAGTTCTTATTCCGAGATACACCATTGCAGGAAGAGTGGGGAGAGGGAACAGCCAAGGGCATCTGTGTTGCTGGGTCTGCTTGGGGTGGAGCCTGGTGTGGAGTTTTCCCATCTTTTTGGAGGCAAGAGGGATGGGAGGGAATTGGGGTGGTGGGAGCAGGTCTGAAGGGCTGTTCATCATGGAGGCCATGTGGATTCACTCTCAGCTGGGTCTTTGTCTCCCCACAGCTGAAGCCTGACCTGAGCTGTGAGACAGCACTGATTCTGGGTCATGGCAACGTGGCACTGGACATTGCCCGGATCCTCCTGTCCCCACTGCAACTCCTCAGGGTGAGTGATGGGTGCTCTGCACCATGAAGGCAGCCCAGGGCTCACATCCTCTCCCTGCTGGAGTTCCCACCCATCTCAGCAAAACCTCAGACTCCTCTGTCTTTGGGATCTTCCCCAGGGCAGGCTGTTGCCTCTCGGGTGCACCCATGGATTCACAGTCTGTAGGGAGTGATCCAAGGCTGTGGCCATGCCTTCCATAATGCTGCAGGGCTTTCTGGATTATTTTGCTTGTATCAAAAGAGTTGGAAATCGAGCTTCATCCCTTCCTTTTCTATGAGAAGCAAAGGAGGAGCCACTTGCCCTCCTCCACTAACTACAAGCTTCTCTTGGGATTTGTTTTTTTTTTCTGCTGCAGCTGAGGGCAACAACCTGGTTTCTGCTGGTGTCATTGGGCACACTGGTGGCTGGTCCAAGCTGGTGGACCTCTCCCCTGTAGACAGCTGGGAGCTGGTGTACACCAGCTGCTCCATCTAGCTGCTGCCCCAGATGTTGGCAGCAAAGGCTTTCTCTCTTGGAGAAATGCCACGAGGTTTGTCACAGCTGTGCAACAACTTCCTGTATTACTATCTAAATTAAATTAAAAAACCCCAAACAAACCTGGAGGCACTGGAACCAGTGGCTGAAGCCAACTGGGAGCAGTGCTGGGAAGGACATGGCACTGGAAATGCATGCCAGGGCGGGCAGGCAGTTTCCTGTTAAGACTATTGGTCTGGAATGGTTTATCCTGGCGTCCTTCCCATCATATTTTCTCTGGAAAAGATCTTGCAATCTGGATATACAGACACACATGATTGAAACAGAGCACAGGGTGCTGCAAGGTGTCAGAGCCAGGAGAGCCCGGGCCATGGTTGTGCTTGTGCTGCAGGTGGTGATTCGAGCTGTGGTTTGCAGGGGTTTTCATCCACAGCCTGTATACCCTGAGCTGGGAAGTCACCCGACAGCACCTGCAGGCACCTCAGAATCCAGATCACTGGAAAGCTCTGCTCTGTTAGCCCCAAGGTGAACCTGCCTGGGTGGATCCCCCGAGGCATCTCACAGGGTGCTGGCTTGTTACCTCTGGTGCATTATGGCCTCGGAGTGAACATTCAGTGATGAGGGACCAGCTGTGCAAATAGCTCTGTGCAAAGGGAGATGACTTGTTGTCTGTCCTCTCCCAGGCTCTCTGCATGCACCGCCAGCTTTTCTGCTGATTTTTCACCTTCAGAGGCTGTGCCTTCCCCCCAGCTCCCTCCAGATCTGCCCTCATCCCACCCTCCCGAATCTGTTTTGCAGAAGACAGACATCACTGACAGCTCCCTGGCAGCCCTTGCCTGCAGCAAGGTGAAGCGTGTCTGGCTAGTTGGGAGGAGGGGACCTCTCCAAGTCGCTTTCACTATCAAGGTGAGGCCGGGGGTGCTGCAGGGCGGCTGTATCCCAGCACTGAGCCCCAGACTGGCCATCCCAGGAGCAGAGAGGTGCTTTGGGGATGGATATGGAACCCAGACACCCTCCTTCCTGCACCCATTTCCTGGATTCTAGCCTGGACTGTTGGGGAATGGGGCCTGGGACCTCTCTGTGTTGGAGGTAACATCTTCCTGCCTGCAATTCCCAGGAGCTGCGGGAGATGATAAACCTGCCTGGTGCCAGAGCTGTCCTGGACCCTGCTGACTTCACAGGCCTTGAAAATACTGTTAAAGGTGAGGGAAGTTTGCCATGCTCCTCCAGACAGGGACAGGTGAGCGCCCAGGAGTGACCTGGAGATGCTTGGAATGAGCATCAGAGAAACTCCTGTACTTAATGCCTGGGGTATGAAAGCTCAGTGACCATGGTATGTCTTGTCCTCAGGGTGCTGGGAGGCACCAAGACAAGGGAACAGTCTGTTTCTCTGCTTGTGCAGCTGTTTGGCTGCGTGGGAGTGGTGCTTACCCTCTGAGTGATGAGGGCACGAGGTTCTGGAGGGCTGAGGGAACCTTGCAGGGAAGATCCCAAGGCTGTTGATTTAAGAGCTTCCTGTAGAGCTAAAAAGAAAACACCGAGTTCAAGGGTGTCCAGAGACCTGCTCTTCTCCACAGGCTGCTGCCTCTGAGCATCATCGAGACAGGAAAATTGCAGGCTTTGATTTGTGTGTCCCACTGGCCTCAAGCCTCAGGGGCTGTCCTGGTCACTTTGACTTGCAGTTTGTCATCTCAAAGGCGTTGGGCTCCCATCAACATGACAGACTCACATACCAGCACTGCCTTGACGTGGCCTTGGCTCTGTGCTGTGGCCCAGGGGGCTTTTGCTGATTCCTGTTGTGACAATCTCTCTTTTCTTTTCAGATGCTCCCAGGCCCAGGAAGCGACTGACTGAGCTGATGATCAAAACAGCCCTGGAGAAGCCTGTGGAGAAGCCAGTGAAGGTGCAGGCAACAGCGGGACAGGCAGCAGCCCCCCGGGAGTGGGGGCTGAAGTTCCAGCGCAGCCCTCAGGAAGTTCTGCCCACCCCTGACGGGAGGAGGGCGAGGGGCATCCGCATGGCCCTGACCCGCCTGGAGGTACAGGCTCAGGGGAGGCTGGTATGGCCCTGGGAGTCTGCAGGGATGGAGCAGGACGCTGTTGCATCCCTCAGGAATCTCTCCAAAGACAGCTTTGTGTTCCTGTCTGGTTGGAGTGGCTCCTGGCAGGCTCTTGGGGAATTTGGTATCACCAAGAGCTTCTCCGCTTCCAAAGGGAGCACTTTCCAAGCTCCTTTAGCAAATACCCAGGGATCAAAGGGGACTCGAGGAGGCTGCTGCTCTTCAGGGGTGACTGTGGTGGTCAGCAGTCTCTTCCTCCTTCCTCAGGGCTCAGGAGACTCTGCCAGAGCCATCCCCACTGGAGATGTGGAGGAGCTGGAGTGTGGGCTGGTGCTTAGCAGCATTGGGTACCGGAGCCTGCCGCTGGACCCGGCCGTGCCCTTTGACACCCAGCGTGGCGTCATCCCCAACAGCTCGGGCAGAGTGGAGGGTGTCCCAGGTCTGTATCCACAGGGATCTGTGTGGGATGTATCAAGCACAGCTGGTGGGTTGGGGATTTTGGGGTGAGAAGCTCTGTTCACCAAGGGCGCGGATACAAGTTGGTTGCACACCTTGGAGAGTGGAAACTGAGGAAACGAGCTGCCCCTATCAGGGCTTAAGAGCTGGCCCTTCCCCAGCTTGCATTAGGGGTGTCTGGTTTTGTACAGGGTGGGTTTGGATCCTGTTACTAAAGTGACCCAGCCTGTGGGACTGCTTAGTGCCTGTCTGCAGGTACACAAATTCCTGTGACAGCACCACCCAAGGTGGGCAGCAGGGCAAGGACTTGCAGCCAGGAGGGTGCACGGCCATGAGCTGACCTGAGTCTGGCTGCTCTGTGTGCCCTTGCAGGTCTGTACTGCAGCGGGTGGGTGAAGAGAGGACCCACGGGCGTCATCATCACCACCATGAACGACAGCTTTGACACTGCCCAGTCTGTGCTGGAGGATCTGCAGGGGGGTGTGCTGGACATGTCCCCTTCCAGAGAAGGCTTTGGGGCTGTGGAGAGCATCCTGCGCAGCCGAGGTCAGTGCAGAGTGGGTGAGCTGCTCTAGCAGCCAGCAGGAAGGTACAATGGAGCCAAACTCCCCCTGGATCTGGGCATGCTGGAGCAGCAAGCCCTGCGACCCACTTATGAAAGCAGAGTCTGAACCATGGGAATGTGTTTTGCTGCTGTTTCAATGTTCCAAAGCCCAGGAAGAGCAGGACTTGAATTCCCTCAAACTGTGTCATTGCTAAGGTTAATGACCACTTTCTGGGAAGGGCCATTAAAAGTAGCACAGACCTTGGGTAAAATGTCACTGTCAGATGCCGAGACAGTGAGCTATTGCTCTTGAGTGGTTTTCCTGGTAATCCTTCCAAGCGAGTTAGGGGAAAGATTAAAATGCCCAGGAGAGTAATTTGCTGTAGCTGTGTTTGAAGACATTCAATTAAAGTGTGTGTGTGTGTGTGTTTTGCCTCTTAAACTGGCCGAGGTTTAACAGTGAACTGGAAGCATTTTGTCCCCTGAGGTGGTTCCGTGCTTGCCGTTGTTACGGCTCACAAAGGTCTGACTGATCCAAGTTGACTGGAACCTGCCATCCATCTCCTCACAGCGTTAGAAATTATTTCTCCTTTGTGAGATTGAGGTCAGAAAGGGGCAGGTTTGCTGGTACATCAGGTTCCTGCCAATGGGGAGGTGAGGAGGAGCTTGTTTTCACCTGGTTAAGTCCTCTCTCCCATCTGTCGCCATCACCCCAGGGGTCCGTCCTGTTTCCTTCTCGGACTGGGAGAAGATAGATGCTGCTGAAGTGGCAAGAGGCAAAGCTGCTGGCAAGCCCCGAGAGAAGATCGTGGATCCTGCGGAGATGCTGCGGCTGATCGGTCACTAGGGCAGCAGTGGTGGGAATGTGGCACCACTCCAGTGGTACCCACCTGGGCCAACACCAGCGGGTCACGAGCAGAGCCTGGGAGCACAGGGCTTGTGCCCAGGGCTGGTGGCCAAACTGGAGAGGTGGCACTGAAGCCTCTCTGTTCCGATGAACTCTGGATTCCCAAAATGAATGTCTCAAGACACGAGGCTGCTGGCCGGCCCTGCCTGGATCCCTGCAGCCGCCTGCCATTCCTGGGGGTGACTCTTGTCCTTTGTGTCCTTGGAGCATTAGTGAATCGTGCAGTGCAGGCGTGGGGAGGTGTGTGTGCACCTGGAGGAGTCCTGCCAGCCACTTTCCCCAGGGCAAGTCTCCTGAGAAGCTTCCCTGTGTCATGCTGCCTCCCCTTTAAACCACAAGTCAAATGGCTTTGTTGCCTTGTAATTCGTGCCAGGGCAGGCATCTTTTAATAATCATTGTTTTTTAAATAAACTCTTCCAGGGAAGCCAAATTGGACCTGCTGCTTGAGTCTGGCTTCTTTGTCTGTGACTGCCTTAACCTGGGAGCAGCCAGCCCAGCACCACAGCTCCTGTGACATGTCCCAAGGCAAGGAAGCTCTGCACAGAGAGGGACAGGGTGCTCTCTGATTGTTGTGAGCTCTTTGCAGGCAGAAAAGGGCATTAATTTGCTTTCTGCCTCCCACAGCTAAACCCCAGCAGAGCCTGGACTCTGTGTGATGGGTTGGATTGGGATAACGAGCGTGTAATTGCCTTGTTGTGGATCATGAGGGATCCTGTGTCCATCAGTACCTGCCAGCGCTGACTGGTGCAAGCAGTGCCTTGAGCCCTTTCACTGCGTTCACTGGTGGGGCTATGTTTTTGGCCTGTGTGTTTTGAAGCTTATTAAATGCTTCTCTTAGCCCAGATTGCCTACGGTGACGGTGTCAGGTTTTAAGCCAGATTACAAGCCGTGAGCTGTAATCTCCTCTTTATCCGTGGCGCAGGGTCAGCGTCAGTGGGGCCCCCTTCCCTTGCTGTCCCCAACCCCCCTGTGCTCCCCACCAGAGTGCTGCAGGATTGCAACCCCTCCCCTCTGACCCGTGTAAATGATGACAGTGGCTCTGGGATGGAGGCAGAGGGTAAACTGAGCCGGGGCAGCCATCCATGTTTTGTCTACACACAACCTCCATCTCACCCCAGCCCTCTCCCAGGTGGGACTGTAGTCCCACCCCATCTCTCCCAGCCTTAAGGAAGGGAGATCTCTGACTTCTATTTTTTCCCTTCTTTTTTTTTTTTCCTCCTATCCTTTTCTATTTAAATCTCATTTGCAAGCTCATTAAGAAACTCGGGAAATGTGATACTGGGGACTCGTACGCAAACGAGCAATAAAGCTTTTTGTGGAACAGCTGCTTGTTGTGATGTGGCTCTCGTTACTTCTCATGGCTGATGCAGCCTTGCTGCTGAACTCCTGAGCAGCAGATTACATCAGCTCTGGGTTTTGAGGTGAATCAGAGCTTTGGGAGGGGGGTGGAGGTGAGGGGGCTGCACCCAGTGCAGGGAGCAGCCAGTTGGGTTGGCAGCCCGGCCAGAAACACGACGGCGAAGTGGTTGTTGTGGCTGCATCAAGTCTGAAGGGCTGGGGAAGAGCAGAGCCACCTCGTCCCCAGGGTTTTCTTCCACATTGCCTGGAATGTTGATGTCAGGGTGCTTTTGTGGCCGTGATAAAGGCCACTGTGCTCCTGCTGAGCGTGGCAAAGGCTGCTCCCAAACTGAGGATGCTTCCGGGGGGGTTTTGGGCTGTGGTGGCAGATTAAGGAGAGTGTCTGTCCTTGCTGAGCTCACTGACCTTGCTCAACCCTGAACCTGGCCAAAGCCCTGGGGTTAATGCTGGGCTGTGGGAAAACAGTGGGATGATGAAGGGCAGGGAAGGGCAGGGATGGAGGACTGAGCCCCACGGGCAGAGGAAGGACCACTGCGATCATGTAAATCGTTATTCAATACCTCCAGCTCCCCCTTCCTCTGCTGCCTGTGCCCCCAGGTGTCCCAGCCAGGTGTCCTGCTACCTCCTGCCTCCCTGCTCTCCATCCTTCTCTCGAGGCACCGGGACGCGTCCGCTTTTCCCGGGCAGGTCCTCGTGGCCGGCCCGTGTCGTTAGGTGGCGCTGGGACACCGGGGAGCGGAGCGGCTGAGCGGGGATGGAGGGGTGACCGGGCACTCCGGGGCTGGGGGTCCCGGCCGTCCTGCTGCCTGCTGGGGCTCCGGGCACCCCGCGGGGACCCCTCGCAGGCTCCTGCTCCAGCTCGGGTTCTGCTTTTAGGCATTTGCTCCAGAGGTACGTCCTCACCGCGGTGGTCCCAGGGCAGAGGGGCAGCCCTGCCAGGCAGCCCCCCCTTCGCCCTCTGCTCTCCTGAGCGGCCAAAGAAGCTCCTTCAAGGCCATTCTCCGTGAGTGACACCCCACTCCTGTTGGAAACAGGCGTGAAACGCTGAAAAGTCCTCGCTGCCAGCTTTTCCTGTGGACTGCCCTGCTCCGATGAGTTATGGCTCAGCTTAGCTTTAATGAGGCTGCACAAAGCTGGTGGAGGTCACATCTGGTGAGCGATGGCCTCGAGAGTGGCTGGACATGGCAGCATGGTGTGTTCCTGTGGCTCCCTGCCCCACATCCTCCTGGCTGTCCGTGTGCTGCTCTGCAAGGCACCCAGGCTGGATTTGGGGCAGAGCGCTCGTCACACTGTGGGGCAATGACACGGTTTCGGTGTGGTCTTTGCAACCTCCTCTTGCTGCTCTGCTTTGCTGTGCCTCAGTTTCCCTGGCTGAAGATTGTGCAGGGCAAGCTCTTCACTGCCCTGGGGCTCCTGCCTTGGAGTAATCCAGTGGAGCAGCAAGTCTGAGACATCCCAGAAGCTCCTGTTGAGGCTGCATTTTCCAGTTACTCCCAGAAGTCAAGTGCAGAGCTCCTGCAGGTGTTGCTAGTAGGCTGCTCACTCAACTTGGGCTTTTCCATTGGATGCTTAGAGCCCATAAAGCAGGAGAATTCCTGTGCTCTGGAATAAGGGAAAAACCACCTCTCTTGGGATTTGTGGCCCAGCAGCGAGGGGCTGTGTTGCTGTTTAGATGCCAGCTCATGCAACTGGAGAAATGGTTGAAAAGGCTTTTCCCTAGCGTGGCTAACACACGATTTCCCAGCCTGGTGCCCGGAGTCAGTGAGACACAGAGATGCTGCCCGGCTTTGCGCTGTCCAGTGTTGCACTGTCTGGCTTTGCCCTCTCTGGCTTTGCGCTGTCCAGTGTTGTGCTGTCCAGATTTGCCCTGTCTGGCTTTGTGCTGTCCAGTGTTGTGCTGTCCAGATTTGCCCTGTCCAGATTTGCCCTGTCTGGATTTGCGCTGTCCGGCGTTGCGCTGTCCCAGTTTGCACTGTCTGCCTTTGTGCTATCTGTATTTGCACTGCCCGGTGTTGCCCTGTCCGGCTTTGCGCTGCCCGGCTTTGCGCCGTCCCCTCGCCGGCTGGATCACCAAACTGCGGCACCCGCTGACGGGGCCCGGGCGAGTCCGTCTGTGCCGGGGCTTCTCCAGGAACAGATGGCTCCGGAGCGTGCTGACCTCAGCGTTGTGGCTGAGCGTGGCATCGGCCCCTGCCTCTGCCCACCCTTGCCACTTGCTCTCCCATGAGTCTTCTCACACCTCATGTGCTCTGCCCTCCAGATCCATCCCCAGGCCCAGGCAGGGATGGAGAACAGGTTGGGGTACCAAACTCTGGGTCACTGGAGCGGGTTACGAGCCCCGCTGTGCCCAGGGAGCCACTTCCCTCCTGGCACAACATCACCTCTTCACCCCAAGCGCATCCTTGGCTCCAGGTCCACCAGAAGCTCATGGTTTCCTTTCCAGGTCTTAGAGACCCAACCTCCCCAGAGTTCTGCACTCACCAACATCTTGCTGGTGGGCAGTGGGCTGTGCTGGGACAGGCAGTGGTGCTGCAAGTCCAGAGGTTTTCCTTCTGCTTGGGAAGAGTTGCTTTGGAAACTGGAGCTGCATGAACCCAAGGTCAAGCGGGGAGCAGAGGTGAAGGAGGTGTAAATTCCCAGCAGCTACTTCCAGGATTTATTTAGGTATATGACGGTGGCAAATAAAGTTGTTGGAGGACAATGGCTGGTTACACCCCAGAAAGAAGCAACTTCCTCCCTTTCGGGGAAATTTCCATTTCCAGCAGCTTTGTCTGCCTTATCCCCAACCTCCAGGGCAGCCCTGCAGGCACACACCACCCCAGGGGGAAGAATTATCCCCACAGGGATGAAACCATCCCTGTTTATTTTTGTTCCTTAATTACTGCGAGGGTGGGACGTGGTGACAGCAGAGCAGAGCTGTGCCAGGTTGGAGATGTGCCTGATCTGTGCCAGGCATGAACCATGCACAGCACCATCCCCGTGGTCCCTGTCCCACTCTCCTTGCTCCACTCTCTACCTCAATTGGTTTTATGTCTTCCAGGATCAAAGATACTGGACAGTTCCATGTGTTTGTTTAAGCACCAAAGCCCTGAATCCCCTGTGGGATGGAGCAGGCAGGGGAGGTGGGGATGGTGGTGTGGCCTCGGGAGCTGATGGTGGCACACGGTGGGAGAAGGGGGTCTACACCTGTGTTCACTTCTTAAATGAGACCCAGAGGGACAGGCACAGGGACAGGTGGGTGCACAGGAGTAGGAGCAACTGGGCTCAGACCTTCAAGGTTTTTGGCTGGACTTCTGGGGAAGGGGAAGTTGGGGACCAATAGGCAGGATGGAGATGGACACGGGACTGGGACGAGTGCAGGGTTGGGACTGGGCGTAGGCCAAATCTCAGGAGCCACAAGTGTGACCTGCAAGACTCAGCTCTGACCGCGGGACCTGAGAGTCTGGTGCTGTTTGCCCTGTCCAACATCAGATGCCATTAGCAGGATAGAGGTGCCTGTGGGAACAGCCCAAGCAGGCTGTGTCACCCAGGCACCACCCTGCCTTTCTGGGGACAGCTCTGGCTTTGTGCTGGCAGTGCCCAGACCCAGGTCCTCTCCTTCCCAAAGTCCTGCTTTGGGATGCACACGGGTTAAAAAACCCTCAGCTGACTTTTCTCCTACAAACAGGAGGCTGATGTTGGGTCTCGCCCTGCAGAGCTGGCGTTGGCCTGGATGGGTCTGTGCCAAGCTGGACTAGCATCAGGCTGCCCACACAGCCCTTCCACATCCCCTTCACTCCCCTGGCCCGGCTGCCAGCGGGCTCTTCCCTGCAGGAGGTGGCTGCACACCAGGAGTTCTTGGAACGCACTGACTTCTGTTTATCAACCTGCTCACAGGGCCTCCTGCAAGAGGAGATGTCAGGGAAAGGTAACGAGGCGATGGAGGAGCTGGCTGAGCTCCCTTTCATCGGGGCTGTGCTGTGTGTGAGGGATCAGCTGGAATGCTGAGGGTCCCATGCTGGTCCCCAAGCAGTGGGAAGGAGGAGGATGAAGGTGGGAAAGGCGACTTTGTTCCTGTGTTATCCCCACCCACCTCAGAAAGCCTGGCAAAGAGGGCACAGCATCCTAGGAGAGGGTGGTACTGTGGGACTGGGGAAGTCAGAGGAGAAGTCCAGTGGCATCTCCTGGGGTTGTGGGCATCATCTTGGGGTGCCATTGGTGCTTCTGTTTCAACCTGGACCTTTGCAGCCATCAGGGCGCTTTTTTTAAATGTGAAAAGGACTTCAGGTGTTGAAATGCACAAACAATGTGTTTTGATGGCTTCAGAACAGCCCCCAGAAGCTGCATCATGTCTGGTGGCCCAGACCCAGCAGCAGGTTGGATTTGGGGATTTGCTGCATTTCCCCACAAAAAAAACATTGTGAGTTTTTGCTTTTAAGACACTGAAGGTCTTTGTCAGTAAAACTGCAAACCTGGGGTCAGGCTCTCAGTGCAGCAGCTGGCCTGCTGTGAACTGCTGGCAAGGGCTTTGGCCGGGTTTGATTCCCAGTGGAGAGGAATTGCCAGGCTGGGGGAGCCTGCCATGGGTCTATCCACCAGTCCTTGTCCTTCACTGCTTGTCCCCCCTGCAGACACCCTCCAGCTGTGTCCAGCTGTGCACCACCCCTGGCTTTGTCTCTGTGTCACATGTGGGATTTGGGCTGTGATGGATTAATTAAAAGTCCCGTGGGATAGGGATGCTGGGGGATCATGAGTGGGATGGTGGAGCTGGGTATTGTCCCAGGTGGGGAGTTGCTGTTGCTCTCCTTGTGCCACCTGTAAACTCTGCAGGGAAATATTTTCCCCATGAAACATCATGGGGTCTGAAATAGTTGTGAGCAAAGACATTTCGAGGGATCCAGCCTGAGGAGCAGCGAGTCCTGGGAGGGATAAAGGAGGTCCTTGAGCTGCTGGGGGGAGCAAAATGGGCATGGGACCAGCTCAGTGTTTCTGTGTCACCCTCAATAGATCAGGTCTCTGGAAAGCTGGTCACCCAGACCCTGTCACACCGGACCGTGAAGGCAACAGAAGGGGTTAAATGCAGCTGCTGCTACTTTCAATGCCAAACCCAAGATCAGCCCTTTTGTTGTCCTGGGAGAAGAATTTGAGGCATCGAGGACCTGTTGCCAACCGTTAAATCTCCTCTCCTTGGGCAAAGGAGAGGCAGTGCTGCCACAACCAGGCAGTGGTGGGCAGCCTGAGGCTGAGGGAGCAGGACATTGCCAACAGGTATCCAAGATGCCACATGGCCCATTGCCCCGAGCCCCTGCACTGCAGCAGCCTCAGAGGTTTGGCTGAGCTCTCCTGCAGAGAGAGCGGGTGCTACTTTTACAGGGATTAAAATGCAGCCCTAAATGCATTTTTCCCTTTCCTCATTTTTTTTTTGGCATCTCTTCCACCCCCTAGGTGCCCCAAGGGCACCCACACCACCCCAGCAGCAGGAGGCCAGGCTGCCTTAGGCACCAGGGGCGGTGTGGGGAGGTCCTGCATCGGACAGCTCGTGCCCAACCACAAGCAGCAGGTTCTTTAGGCAGGTTGAAACCTCTCTGGAAATGGTCTTTCCAGGCCCAGCAGCCCCAGGGATGATGCTGCAGTTGGCTGCGGTGCCAGGTTGGGTGGCAGCCACCCAACAGCCCTTATGGGTGGTCCTGTCCCCCAGCCAGGCGTCAGCCCCCAGGGAAGGCAGAAGGGCAGTGCCCGGGCACAGGTGCTGCTGGCACCCGGCTCTGTCACAGAGGGCAGGTGCTCTCAGGGTGATGCCCAGCATTTTAGTGGCTCTGAGCCAGGGCACAGGGAGGTTTTGGAGCAGCTGCCCCCGTGGTGGGGCCTGAATTGGGCTCTAACCCCTAACAGGTCCTGCTGGAGCTGTGGTCCCTCTGCCTCCAGCCACCGGCTCTTTTTGGGGCATAGTGGGCACCCAGCCAGGGACAAGGGGACACCAGCAGGGCCCCTGCCTGTCTCCCCCCTTCCTTTGCTGCATCTCCCCCCTCTCCCCCCCTAGTCTGGTTTGCTCTAAACCAGCGCTGCGGGATCAGCTGATGCTTTAATACTGGCCCTGGCGACAGCTGGAGGATGCTGCTGCCTGCGAGGGCTTTGCTCTGTGTCAACCCCCCTCCCTGTGACCGATGGGGACCCTTGGGCCGCCCTGCACCGGCTGGGGGGCACCAGAGCGGGCACCTGGCCCGTGCCCACCGCTCCAGTCAGCAAAGCGGCGGAAGATACTGGCGGGAGGGAATGAGTCCAACCGCACTCCTCCAGCCCTGCCTGGGGCTGGGGCTCGGGGACTGTGTCATTTTGCCACGGGTTTTCCCTCCCGGAGAAGGAGGAGAGGGGCGAAGGAAGAGGGTCTCTTTTCCCCTGCTGTGCCCAGCGCCGGGGCCGACCGCGGTGCCAGGGGAGGCGGGCCGGTTTCGGGAGGGAGGGAGGGAGGGCTGCCCGTCCCCCGTCTCTCCCCCCGCTTCTCCCGGGGCTGGCCGCCAGCCCCGAAGTTGCGGCGAGGCGGGAGGACANCCGACGGCGGCCGCCGGAGCGCCCCGCCAGCCGCGGCGGGGGCCGAGCCCGCCCCGGGGGGCTGCCCCGCAGCGGGGGAGGCTTGCCAGGAGCGGAGCCCCCGGTGGGACGAGCCTCGCCGGAGCCGCGGGGCATGTAGGCACCGAGCAGCGGCGGTCCCGTAAGTACCGGGCGGGCTGGGGGGCAACCGGGGCCCGACGGGCTCCGCTGCGGCCGCGCCACCGCCGCCAGCAACTTTTAGGGTTGTTTATTTTTGGGTGGGGGGGGGTCGTGTCCGATCGTCTGTCCCTGCCTCAGCATCCTCCGCAAGCCCAGAGCTCCCGCTCCCCATCCCGGGCGCGGGACGGAAACGAGCCTTAAATCCCGAGCGCTGTGCTGGGGGGGCTTTTAGGGAGAGCGGGAGGCAGGAAAAACTGAGGAGACCGAGGGTGCCACCAGCCCTGTGTGTCCCCTCCCGCCACCTTGCGTAACCCGGCGGCAGGCAGGACACTTGGCGTTTATTTTTGGTTAATCCATATTCGACCTTTTTAAGCTGCGTTTGGGTGGGTGCGTGCGTGTGCGGGGCCCTCGCCATCGGCCCGGCCCGCAGCGCCCGGCCCGCAACTGTTGCTGTCAGAGGTGCGGGCGAGGCAGGGGAGGCTGAGGAGGAGGAGGAGGAGGACGAAGATGGGGGGGTGGCGGATGAAGGTTGAAAGGAGACGGTGCTCGCCGGGGGCTGCCAGAGCTTCTCCCTCCCGAGTCATCCGCCCCCTGCATGGGGACAGGTTTGCTGCTTTCTCTTCTCCTGGGGGGGGGCTCCACCGGGGTCTCCTCCCTCCGCAGAGATGTTCCCACCAGGGCAGTGACAAGCCTTGGCACACCCCTGTGCCCCCTCTCGTCCCCTCCTGGCTCCCGCCAGGTTCGCTCTGTCCTTTCCGTCCATCCGCAGCAGTTCCCCATCCCCTGGCGCAGGCTGTGCTTTCGCTCTGATTTCAGGCTCGGAAGCTCTTTTTTTGGGGGGGATAAGGTTTCTCTTTCCTGAGTGATATTTTGTATTTTGGGATTTTGTTTCTCCCTTTCTTGAGGTCAAAATATCTGCATGAGTTCTCCCCCTCTCAGAGCAGGGGAGGGAGGGAGGGCAAAAAGGAGCTTTAAAATTAGGAGCAAACTTTCTCTGTTGCATTAAAATGACATTTCAGGGGCTGGTGAGAGGTAAGGGTTCGATCAGTGCCTTTGGCAGGAGATTTTTGTGACTTTGGTGCACCAGGTGAAGTTGTGCCTAGGAAGCGGGTTAACCTCCTCAAAACTGCCCCAAAGCAACAGAAAACAAGTGCCAAAGCCACTGAGCAGCTCTGTGGTGTCCTCTGGTCCCTGGGGAGGGAGGTCCCTGCCAGGAGGGGGTATTGCCCTTCCCAGGCTCCTGGCCACGGCCACCTTCCTCCAATGGCCCTTCGCCCAGCTGGAAAACCTCCCTGTTGGGAAGATCTTTTCCTAAGGGAGCAATTCCACAGTGCTTGCTGTAAGGGGTTGGAAAACACGAATTTTCTGTAAAGTCTGTGGGGGCTCTGCTGCACTGTGCTGAGCCCAAGAGCAGCCCCAGCTCTGGCAGTGGTTCAGGGACAGGCTCAATTCCTCCCCAGCCTCTGCTGCTTTCCTACAATCTGCCATTACCCCCAAAATCCCACATTTTCTATCATCCCTCTAGCTCAGTTATAGATAAAATGGGCTGGACTGAAGGAGCTGGCTGCCCTTTGCCTCCCAAATCCTGCCATTTTGGAGCAGCCCTGGCTCCCACCTGCACACAGAGCCCTTGCCAACCATGGGCTCTTGGCCCTAAACCCCTCCATCCTCCTCCGTGGCCACCAAAGGCTGTGGTGAGCAGCCTGTGTCTGGTGGCACCAGATTCCTGGGAAGGATGGAAATTCATCCCCCTGGTTGCCTCAGCACTGGCTGAACGATGTGATGTGCCCACGACCACCTCCCCTCTGCCATTGCCACTGCACTCCATCTGTGAGGGTTGGGGTTTCTTTCCACCTGTGGCTTGATCCATGGGAATCCAGATTCCTCAAACCTGTCCCCAGTGACGAGCAGGAGTGGGGCAACCCCTTTGGTGACAGAGCCTGGCACTGCAAGAGGCATTCACCGGTCTCTGCCTGGGTTATTTAGTGCTAGAAGAGGTTCCTGAGCTTGGGGAAGAGCTGCGTTGAGGAAGAGGAGGATAAAGGTCTGGGATGGGTGAGGTGCCAGGGCTGACAGGAGCAAACCCAATCAGTCACCATGCGGGCCCAGAGTATATTTAAATGTCCTTGAGGAGGGCTCAGACGGACAGTGCTGCTGGGAGAGCAGTTCTGTTTGTTTTGGGTGGCGTGTTGCTCCCCTTCCTCTCTGCTCGGGTAGCTGATGCCGGATTCCCGATGAATTATTTATCACGGGACTAAAAATACTTGGGAATTCGCAGTGAGGAGCAGGCAGTGCAGGCTGCCCCGCCACTGAGCTGCCCATGCCAGAGTGTGGGATGGTGCCAGCATGGCATGACTCACCTGCTGCCCTCTCTGGCCAAGGGGCCCTGGCTGCGGCCATCCGTGGTGGCTCCTGCGGCTTGGCCAGCTGCCATGTGCGGTGGGCTGGAGGATGCAGCAAACCCCCTGAGTGATGGTGGGTGCTGGGGGTGGATGATCCCCTGCTGACGCTCATCTGGCTGGGAGAGATGCTGCCCGGTGGCCATCCGTGCCCAGACGGGTGCCTGAGCCTTCCCGGTACCCACGGGGCACAGGAGGGGAGTGTGGGGTTTGCGGTCCCTGTCCCTCTGGAGGTGCTCGAATCGTTGTGAGGTGCCCAGCCAGGCAGTCATTGGGTTTATTTCCTGCGTTTTCAGTCCAACCCGCCAGCAGTGATTTTGCGGCATGCCGAGGGTTTGCCCGTCACTGCGGCACAGTGGGGTGTTGGGGTGCAGGTCCCTGGGGCAGCTTAGACCCCAAAACCATCCAGGACTCACTCGGCAAGAGGCTCCTCTGGCTGTGCTGGGGACTCGTTAAGCAACAGCAGCTTTTAATTGCAAGTGACGTTTCCGAGCACCAGCTGGCACCTTGCTGCATGGAGTGACACTGGCGCGTGGCTGGTGCCACCGTGCAGGGCTGCTTGTCTCCTTCCCCACTGCCCAGGGTGGCACTGGGGCACCAGTGCTGGGGAAAATGAGGTGCAGAGGGGCTTGGATGCCCCTGGCCATGGGTTGGGTTTGCCTGCAGGCTCCAAGGAAGGGGTTGGTTTTGCTGGTGGGCTCCGAGGAAGGGGTGAGCTCTGGTGTGGAGGTGCATTGCTGTAGGTAGGGATGTGCCCCCCTCGGAGGACTGTCACCCTACTTGCTGCAGCGTGGGCACCCACTGGCAGTGGGGGATTGGAGACCTGGCAGGGAAGAGGTGCCCAAAGAGCCCCTGAGAGCCTGGCTTCGGGGTGCAGCTGGCAGAGATGCAGTGCAGTGGGTGTCCCAGCCGGGTGGGCAGTGCCAGAAAGGGACACACACTGGTAGGAAGGAGGAAAGCTGAAGGATGCTGTCTAGGGGGGAAACTTGGAACTAAGGAGCCAGACGGGTGCTTTGGTCGGGATTTTGTGACAGAGAAGGGGCTGAGGTAGGGTGAGGCAGGAGACAGGCAGGGGGACAGGCAGGGGACCGGCTGCCCCGGTGACCCTGCGGTTTGCAAAATCTCAGCAATGGAGGGTGAAGAGCTGAACTGTCCCTCAAGGGCAGAGCCTTTAAATATTGAAGGAGGCTGTCCACTGCAGAGAGAGGCACCAGGGAGATGCCAGCCCCTCCTATCACCTCTTACTGCTGTCCCTGTCCCTGGCTGAAGGGACAATAAGGGCCATTGTAGTAGTGGTAGATTTTGGATGGGGTGGGAGAGCAGTGGGAGGGCGACAGTGCTGGTGGGATGGGCAGTAGGTGGTGCTGGGGAGAGGGGACCGTCTGTGAAGGTTTAGTGGTTGATAGGACTGGAGACAAGGCACGTGACGCTGGGGTGTACCGTGGGTGGTGAATACAACCCTGTGGTCAGTCTTTCGCCACAGCCACTGTCCAAAGGATGAGGGTCCTCTCTTTTCCTGGGGTCAGCACACACTGGTGACGCTCCAGGGCAGCGGGGAGGGCTGGGGTGAGTGGGGTGGGGGTCTGGTGCGTGGTGGATGCGAGGGGCTGTGTCCTGTGCTGGCAGGGACGCGGCGGTGGACATGGGCAGAGCGCCGGCACACACCCTGCTACTGTCGATGGTGCTGGGCTGCTCGGCTGCCTTCACGCACCTCCTGCTGCCGGGCCCTGAGGAGCCCGTGGTCAACGTGGCCGTGGTGTTCGGGGGCACGTCCTACCCCCTGCACATCCGCTCCCGCCTGAGCCCCCAGAGCTTCCTGGACATGCCCCTGGAAATCCACCCCATCACCGTCATCGTCAACAACACCAACCCCAGCACCCTCCTCACCCAGATCTGCAACATCCTCGCCAGCCACAAGATCCACGGCATCGTCTTCGAGGACAACGTGGGCACGGAGGCTGTGGCCCAGATCCTTGACTTCATCTCCTCCCAGACCCAGGTCCCCGTCATCAGCATCAGTGGAGGGTCTGCCGTGGTCCTGACCCCAAAGGTGAGGCACTCACTGCGGGTTATTTCCAGGGGGGATGAGAGAAATGAGGAATTATTAGAGAGGGCCAGGTAAGGGATGTGGAATGAGGGAGGGCAGAGGAGCTGCCGTGCTGCAGCATGTGGGATCACGGGCAGGAATGACGCAGTGGCTGTGGCAGTGTGGCCAGGTGGGGTGGGGTGGGATGGTGGGGACTTCAAGGAGAGACTTTGTTGATGTGACATGGGAGAAGACCCCAGTGCCCTGTGGGGGGACCTCCCCTAGTGTGCTGTGTCCCATCCCCTCCTGGCTGTGCCCACCATGGGATGCTGGGTTGGTGGCACTGGAGCTACTGGGTCTGTGGCAGGATTGTCACGACCCCATCCTCCTCCTGCCCTGCCAGGGCCAGATCCAGCCCTGAAAAGGCTGGATGGGCAGCATGGAGGAGCCTCACTCAGCTGTGACAGCGATCTCAGGTGTACCACGGCTGACAGAGGATTTTTGGCTTCTCTGCTCCGCGCTGGCGTCAGACACTGTCAGTCACTGTCACCTGCCTGCTGCGAAGCGCCGGTGGAAGGGAGAGCTGGAGCAGGGCTGGAGGGTGCTGGGCATGTGGGAATGGGCTGTGGCAAAGAGATTTGGGTTATCTCCTCATGGCTGCTTGTCCCACCCTGCCCAGCCGGCACTGGGCAGGGTTCTCAGTGCTTGGGGGGTTCTCAGTGCTTGCTCTTTCCTGTGGCTGGAGACCTGCCCTTCCTTAGGGGGCATTTTTTGTGCTCTGCTTGCACAGTGGTTTGGGGTCCAACCTCCCTGGATGGCACCCCCGCAGCCCTGACTGCACCCACTGGTGCTCCTGGACCACCTCGAGCTGCTGCTTGCTGTGGGTGGGTGGCAGTGGGTGCAGAGGGTTCAGGTGGGTGCAGAGGGCTCAGGTGGAGCCCCAAGCAACTGAAAAATAGCCAGGGTTTGCTGCAGTCTGGGTGTTTTTCTCCAAGGTTTGGGTATTTTGGTCTCAGTGGAAGGACCTGTCTGAAGGCTCAACCTCCTCCTCCCATGGGTCCAAAGTCCCCAGCAGCCCCTGCTTTCTGGCTGTGACTCCCTGGGGCTCACCCCAAACAACTTCTCTGGAGGTGGAGAGGGTCTGGGTGGCAAAACCCCGATGCCTGCACGTGACCTTCGGCAAATGCCATTCGCTGAATCATTTAAGACAGAATCAGATCAATTAAGGTTTGCTAATGAGAGGCCAGATGGCCGGGGAGGTGGGGTGGGAGGGAAGGAGCTGCACAGGCTTCGGCTGCAGGTAGTGAGTCGGAGTCGGGGTGGGATTTATGCTTCTGGCACAGCTCCTGCCCACCTTCTTCTCCCGGTTTAAGGAGAAACTATTGATATCCTTTGGAGGATGGCTGAATTTTTGGTCAATAAGCTGAAAAACAAATGTGAGGCTGCAGGACTTTACCTTTTGCATGGGATGAGCTTCCTTGGAGGTGCATCAGTCCGATTTTGGGTGTTTCCAACCCATGGACCGCACCAGTTCGTGGCACCCTTGAACTCTTCGTGATGGCAAATTTAAGGAGGCTTGCACAGGTGCAAGAGCTCTGGGTCACAGTGCCAGAGCAGCCCCTGATCCCTTCTCCTCCTGCAGGAGCCCGGATCAGCTTTCCTGCAGTTGGGTGTCTCTATCGAGCAGCAAATCCAGGTGATCTTCAAGGTGTTAGAGGAATACGACTGGGGCTCCTTCGCTGTCATCACCAGCCTCCACCCGGGCTACAACATCTTCCTGGACGTCATCCGCTCCTTCACGGATGCCAGCTACTTCGGCTGGGAGCTGCAGGAGGTGCTCACCCTTGAGATGAGCCAGGAGCAGGGCAGCTCCAGGACGCAGCGGCTCCTGCGGCAGATCGACGCCCAGGTGCTCATCGTGTACTGCTCACGAGAGGAGGCCGAGTACCTCTTCTCCATGGCAGAACAAGCCGGCCTTGTGGGGCCTGGATATGTCTGGATCGTGCCCAGCCTGACAGTGGGCAACATGGAGGTGCCACCCACCTCCTTCCCTGTCGGCCTCATCAGCGTGGTGACGGAGAGCTGGAAGCTGAGCCTGCGGCAGAAGGTGCGGGATGGGGTGGCCATCATTGCCATGGGGGCAGCCAGCTTCTTCCGTGCCCATGGCTACCTCCCAGATGTGGGGCGTGACTGCTGGACCTCCACCAGGGCCACCACCACCAACGCAAGCTTCTACCGGTGAGGCTCGGGGATCCCCTGGGATGGGTGAGAAAAGGGGGGAATGGGGAAATGGAGAGGCAAGTGCCAGGGGAGGATGGGGATGGAGCTGGTGGGCAGGGGGAATGATGCAGCTGGTGGTCCATGCCTCTTGGCTGGCTTTCTCCTGGAGTATCTTCCCAGAGCTGCTCGTGCCTTTTCCCATGTTTCCCTGCAGCTCGGGAGCCTCGGGGGGCACACGGGGGTTTCACAGCTCCGCTTTGCAGTCCAGAGGTGGCACCTCGGGGTTGCTGTAGCAGCCTGTGCATCCTCAGCCTTGCAATGGGCCATCCTTGGTCCCTCCTTGTTGGCAGAGCTTTCTCCAGCTCCACCCCCCGGCTCCTGAGTAGGGTTTAAACCTGATCCCCAGCTCCCAGCCCCACATCTCTCCGTGAGACCGGTGGCAGCCTGTCTGAAGCTGGAGGAAAAGGAGGAGGAGAAGGAGGAGGGCTGTTTATGGGTGGGCTACACAGCCAGGGGCTTATGGGCTCTGTGTCCCACCAGGCACCTCCTCAATGTGACGTGGGAGCACAGGGACTTCTCCTTCAATGAAGGTGGCTACCTGGTCAGGCCCACCATGGTGGTGATCACGCTCAACCAGCACCGGCTCTGGGAGATGGTAGGACCCCCAGGTCCCCCGGGACAGGCACACTGCGGGGTGGCTGGGCAGGGTGAACCTGGGGCCATGTACAGACTGAGGTCCCACCCTGGGGCGGGTTGTCCCATGCAAAACCCATGGCTGGTACCAAAAGTACCCATGGTGGGGCTTTGTGGCAATGACGGGCACTAAAGCTCTGCCAAGAACTGTCAGTTTTTCCCTGCAATTTCTCTGATAAGTTCCAAAAAAAGGAAAAAATGCAGCTGCCCACCTCTGGAGAGCAGCAGCCCAACACCTAGACCAGAAACAAACTGCACAGAGGGGGTTTTTTGCTACTTTGAAAGTATTTGGGGTGAAGTTCGGCCAGGTTTGAGCTCATCCAAGTGTGGTGCTTGGGGCCCAGGAGGGAACACTTCGCCCTGTGGTCCATGGGTGCATGGGGAAGGGATGCTGATATGGGGCTCACCAGGAATAATGAGCCCCAGAGGTGTGGGGAGGATGGACATGGGACCCTGTGTGACCCCCAGAGCCCCTCGCCAGGGTGACCATGTACTCTCTCTCTGGGGCAGGTGGGCAAGTGGGAGAAAGGCATCATCCACATGAAGTACCCAGTATGGCCCCGCTACGGCTCCCTCATGCAGCCCGTGGTCGATAACCGGCACCTGACAGTGGCCACGCTGGAGGAGAGACCCTTTGTCATCGTGGAGAACACGGACCCCAGCACGGGGGTCTGCGTGCGCAACACGGTGCCCTGCCGAAAGCAGACCAACTCCTCCCAGAGGTGAGCAGGGAGACAGAGCTCGGCAAGTTTGGCCACTGTTCCCCTGGCCTGTAGTGTCCAGGGCGCTCAGGGCATCTTTGGTTGGTCCAAGCCATTCTTCCCGGTGTGGTTCCAGTGGCGACGGCCTCGTGGATCCCTACACCAAGCTCTGCTGTAAGGGTTTCTGCATCGACATCCTGAAGAAGCTGGCCAAGACGGTGAAGTTCTCCTATGACCTCTACCTGGTGACCAACGGCAAACACGGCAAGATCGTCCGTGGGGTCTGGAATGGAATGATTGGTGAGGTAGGGATGGGCATGGCTTGGACACCCCACTCTGACCCTCCCTGGGGGGCACCACTCCCCCCTAACCTGGGGCCTTCCTGATGGAGATGGGATCAGGGTGTCTGGGGGAGCTCTGGGCAGGGGACAGCTTGGCGTGAGCTCCTCCTTGAAGGACGAGTCAGACGAGCATTCACAACCCCACAGCAGGCTGTGTTCATGCCAGAGACCACTGAAGAAGCTAATACTTGTTTTTAAAAAGGCAGAAATTAAGATTGGAAATGCTGGAGATGAGGAGTTGCCCGGGGCAGGTGGTCTGGGTCCCTCTGCCTGTCCCTCTGCCCATGCCAAGCCCATCTGCCCCTTCTCCAGGTGTACTACAAGCGTGCAGACATGGCCATCGGCTCCCTCACCATCAACGAGGAGCGCTCTGAGATTGTGGACTTCTCCGTGCCCTTTGTGGAGACGGGCATCAGCGTCATGGTGGCCAGGAGCAACGGCACCGTCTCCCCCTCCGCCTTCCTGGGTGAGCTCTGTGTCCCCCTGTCTGTCTGCAGGTTCATGCCATGCTTCCCATAAATACAAATTGGAAATCTTGTTCGGTTTTAATAACTTTTAAGGGGAGAAAAAAAAAGCCTAAGTTATAAGGGAAGGAGATTGTGCTGCTGGCTTTGGGGCTTCCTCCTTCCCGGCCTGAATAATCCTTTTATTATGGAGATGGAGGCAGGGAGATGAAGGCTGGGCTCAGTGGTTTTTTCCTCTTCATTTTTTTTTTGTGTGGCGGAGGGACGATGGGGACATGGGGGGATTTGCTAGGTCAGAGCTCTGCCGTGGGGACCCTGTCTCTGCCACCGTCACCAGAACCGATGGTTAAGTGAACTGTAAGAAACCGCCGGCGCTAAAAGTTTTATTTAACGAGTTTCGAAACAGCAAAGCTGCAGCCTGGGAAGGGGAGGAGACTGGCCAAGGTCATCACAAAATTCAGCCTGAGCACTCGGGCAGGGCTCCCGGCTCTCGGCAAGGGCACAGCTGAGATGTCCCAGCTCAGCTGGGGCTGGGCTCCTGAGTGGGGAGGGTGCGGGTGGGTGCAGGTGCCAGGGATGCCATGGGAGATGGGACCCCACCAGCCCAGGCACATTTCCCCCCCATGCTGTGGGTCTGACCTGCCCCCAAAGCAGGGTCACCTTCATTGGCCCTGGGGTCAGACGGAGCATCCTGTCCTGGTTTGGCAGGGCCGGGGTCTGCAGTCCCTGTGTCTCCTGCCTCTGCACTAACGAGCTGCATCCCCATCAGGGGAGGCCTCTCCTCCCTGACAGCAAAGGACGCGCTGACAAATGGACTCGGGCGGCCGCGTGCTGATGGCTCGGATACATCCCCACTGCTCCTGCCACTCCATCCCAGATGATCCTGGGCAGACAGGGCGCTCACTGCCCACCCCAGCTCAGAGTGGGCTTTCCCAGGGGCTGAGCAGGACTGGCAGGCTGTTCCTGTGCCTGATGCAGGCACAGTCCTGTGGCCAGAGCCATCACAGGGCAGAACCTGCGATCGCACGGAAAACCCTCCTGCCAGTGATCCTGGAGATGGGCAGCAGTTTCTTAACATCTCCGTGTCGATGAGAGCCTGATTTTGTCTAGGCAGGGAGGCATGGCTGCAACCCTCCATCCCGCAGCAGCCCCTTTCCTTCCAGATTCCATGTGGAGCTGCTTGGCCACGGTGGTGCCAGCCCTCCCCAAAGAGGGGCAATATTCAGGAGGATGAGCCCCATCCATCGGGAAGGGCTCCTGGGAGTCCCCAGGGGACCAGGGGGTGCCCCAGGGGCTGACAGAGCCCTGCTTGCCTTGCAGAGCCTTACAGCCCAGCCGTGTGGGTCATGATGTTTGTCATGTGCCTCACTGTGGTGGCCATCACCGTCTTCGTGTTCGAGTATTTCAGCCCTGTTGGCTACAACCAGAACCTCACCAGTGCCAAGAGTGAGTTGGGGAGGAGGGAGCTGGGTGGGGGGACTCATCCTCAGCTGGGCTGATGGCTGTCCCCTCTGTCCCCTGTCCCCTGTAGGGCCGGGAGGTCCCACCTTCACCATCGGCAAGTCGGTGTGGCTGCTCTGGGCTCTGGTCTTCAACAACTCGGTGCCCATCGAGAACCCCAAGGGCACCACCAGCAAGATCATGGTGCTCATCTGGGCCTTCTTCGCCGTCATCTTCCTCGCCAGCTACACGGCCAACCTGGCTGCCTTCATGATCCAGGAGCAGTACATCGACACCGTGTCGGGGCTGAGCGACAGGAAGGTGGGGTGGGAATCCTAAACAATCCCTACAAATAGTAAGGTTTTTTGGGGTGGAGGTTGCTGCACATCACTGCCAGCTGGCTGGGCATGAGCAGGTGGGTGGAGGGCTGGCTGTGGGAAGGAGGGACACGGCAGAGACATGGACACCATGTGATGCCCCTCCCTGGGGCTCCCCATTGCAGTTCCAGAAGCCACAGGAGCAGTACCCCCCGTTCCGCTTCGGCACCGTCCCCAATGGCAGCACCGAGAGGAACATCCGCAGCAACTACCCCGACATGCACACCCACATGGTGAAGTACAACCAGCGCTCTGTGGAGGACGCCCTCACCAGCCTCAAAATGGGGTACGGCTCCCCGGGACAGGGCAGGGCTCCCCCCTATGGGGTATGGCTCCCAGAGATGGGGTACAGCTCCTCCAGGTGGGATACAGCACCCCCAAATGAACTGTGGCTCCCTGGAATGGGGTACAGGACCTCCCAGATGGGGTGGGGACTCCTCAACTGGGGTACAAGTGAGATGTGGGCCCCCAGGCTGGAGACAGCTCTCCCAGATGGGTTATGACTCCTTACAGCTTCCCTGCATGGCATATGGGACCCCCAAACAGGAAGGAAGATGGGGTACAGCTTCATACAGCTCCCCTCAAAAGGGATGCAACCCACCCAAGATGGGTTATGCCCCCCCCTAGATGGGATACACTCCCCCCTGCCAAGTTGGGTGCATCCACCCCAAACCTGTTTATGACTCTCCAAGATGGAGCAGGGACCCCCAAAGGAGACACAACCCCCTCCAGATGGGCTGCAGCTATAGGAAGGGGTAGAGCCCCCACAAGAGAAGAACAATCCCCCAAAACAGGGCTGTCAGACCACCTCCTCACTCTCCTTCCCATCCGTGGGGCAGGAAGCTGGACGCCTTCATCTACGACGCGGCGGTGCTGAACTACATGGCGGGCAAGGACGAGGGCTGCAAGCTGGTGACCATCGGCAGCGGGAAGGTGTTTGCCACCACGGGCTACGGCATCGCCCTGCAGAAGGACTCGCATTGGAAGAGAGCCATCGACCTGGCCCTGCTCCAGTTCCTGGGAGATGGTGGGTGCCCCATCCTCACCTGCCCCTACCCTGACAGTGAACCCAGAGACCAGGGCTTTGGTCCCCAAACCCTGTGCAGCCTCCAGGGCTTTGTGCAGGATGCCACTGAGGGGCTTCTCCACCAGCTCCTTTCAGGGGATATTAAATTCAGCAGCATCTCTCCAGCTGCATGTTGGGGGGGGGGGGCGGGTTGGGTCATGCCCTCTGGGGTTGTAAAGTCTTGGAGATGGCCATGCACAAAAGCCAAGGGTCAGGAGGAGAAGCCTGGGAAGGGGACAGCAAACATGGCTGGTGTGTGGGGGACAGAGAAAGGACAGGGCCCTGGAGAAGGACAAGTGGCTGGTGGGATGCTCAGGCCAAGGGCAGCAGCAAGGACAAAGCTATTACAGCTCCAGGGGCTCAGGGGGTCTCTATGTCCTCCTTCAGCCACGGTGGGGTGGGGACGAGCAAGGAAAGTGCTCGGGAAGACGATTCCTGTGGGTGGATTTTCACGCCCTGCACTCCTGTGCGTGTCTGGCCCCAGGTGACACCCAGAAGCTGGAGACAGTTTGGCTGTCGGGGATCTGCCAGAATGAGAAGAACGAAGTGATGAGCAGCAAGCTGGACATCGACAACATGGCCGGGGTTTTCTACATGCTGCTGGTGGCCATGGGGCTGAGCCTGCTCGTCTTTGCCTGGGAGCACCTTGTCTACTGGAAGCTGCGTCACTCTGTCCCCAAGTCCCACAAGCTTGACTTCCTCCTGGCCATCAGCAGGGTGAGGGATGCTGCCGGGGGCTCTTGAGCGGCCCAAATGTCCCCACACAATGTCACGGGGCTGAGCACGGCTTGGTGGACACTGTCCCTTTGATCCACATGGGAGAGGCTGGAGATGTCTGTGCTGATGTGAGCTCTTCTGGAGAAAAGACAGCTTTTGGGGAAAGGGCTTAGCCCTGGGAAGGGACCCACATCCGTATGAGCATCCCTGGGGAAAGGGCTGATGGAGGATGGTGTCACCCACCCTGGCAGTGCTGGCCATGATGGGGAGGGGACAGCAGTGCTGTCCTGCTGCCTCCACCGCAGCAGCATGACCTTGGCTCCACAGGGTGGGCTCACAGGGGCAGGACCCCACTGACCTTGCTGATAGTGGGCATCTCTCTGCTTCTCCCCCCAGGGCATCTACAGCTGCTTCAGTGGGGTGCAGACCCTGGGAAGCCCTGGGCAGGCACCCACCCCCGACGTCACGGCCAGCTCGGCCCAGGCCAACGTGCTGAAGATGCTGCAGGCGGCCAAGGAGATGGTGACAACAGCCAGCGTGGGTGGCTCCCTGGAGCAGGCCACCCGCACCATCGAGGACTGGAGCAACCACAGCGAGCGCCTCCAGACAACCTTCTCGCTGAGGACACCCCAGCTCGTGGTGCAGAACAGCACCGGCGCACACCGGGCCCCCTCCTGCGGCCCGCACCCCACCGAGAGGCTGAGCAGAGCCCACGCACCCAAGGGTGCTCCCCCGAGGCTGCCGCTGCCGCAGCCCATCCCCGCGGACCCCCGCCTGCTCGGGGAGGAGAACTGGAGGGGGGCGAGCCAGCACCCCCGCCTGCTGCACCCCGTGAAGCTCCGGGGTGGCTGCGCAGGGGACGAAGCCCTCGCGGGTTTCCCTCACCTCCTGGTGAAGACTTCCCCAGGGGCGGACTATGGGGAGCAGGTGCTGGTGGGGAATCACATCGGGGCTCCCCTCCCGCCCCCCACGTCCCCCAGGGACCTCCCGCCGCCGGACATCTACATGGAGCACCGGCGCTCGTCGGGCCGGGGGAACCGGCTGCAGGACAACGCGCTGCTCCGGTGGGACGGGGCCCACGGCGGCTCGGCCACGCTGCCGCGGCTGCTCTCGGCGGCGAAGAAGCGGGACGCGGGCAGCCCCTTCCCGTCCCAGTCCTGCTCTCGCGGAGCCTTCCCCAAAGTCACCAGGACTTGCAGAGCCAGGGGCGAGGCGGCGCGGCTGGAGGCGGAGCGGGAGAAGCTGAGCCGGTGGGCGAGCTCGGCCAGGGGGCCGGGGGGCGAGAAGCGGCGTGCGGGCGGTGCGGGGGGGCTGCGGCGCTGCGGTGCCTCCCGCGCCGACCTGCCCGACCTCTTCCCCGCCGGCGAGGCCGGCCACGGCTGCAGCGCCCGCTGCCCGCCGCCCGCCGCCCGCCCGGCGCCGCGCTCGCCCATCACCGGGCTGCCGTCCTACCGGGAGGCTTGCCGGCTGAACCCCCGCGCCTGCACGAACAGCTCCGCCGAGCCGCCCCTCCACGCCGGGCACCTCTCGCGGGGGTCCCCGCCGCCCCCGGGGCTCCTCGGCCGGGGGTCCGGGCGGTGGGACAGCGGCTGCAGGGACTGCGGCAGACGCGGGGAGCTGGCCTTGCTGCGGGCCGTGGGGACGGAGAGGAGGGACCCGCTGGTGGCCCGCGGGCTGGCGAGTCCCTGCGCCGGCGGGTCCTGGCGGCGGGTCTCCAGCCTGGAGTCGGAGGTGTGATGCGGGGCGAGCGGGGGGATGCCCGCACCCCTCTGCCTGCCCTTTGGCCCGCGGGTGTCCCCAGGGGCCAGCCAGCGGCTCCCGGCCGGGCTCCAGCCTCCCGGGGTCCCGCACCCTCGGCAGCGGGAGGCTCCAAGCGGCTCGGCGGGTCCCGTGCGCTTTTGGGGGGACTCAGAGGAGCCTGGCAGGGGATGGTTCACGCTGGCTCGGGCTCTCCGCACAGGCAGGGCTGGCACCGGCCACGCCAACCTCATTGCCGCCGTGCTGCCATCACGTTTCGTTTCATTCCAAGGGACTCGAAACGCCATGTTCAGGTCATTAAAGAGACATTTTCAGCTGGCTGGGGACCCTTTTTCCATCCTCTGGTGCTGAGCCCGGGGCTGCCCTTTTTGCATCATGGGGATATTGGTGGTCCTGTGCCTCCCCTATCCGTTCGTGTCCCGTTCCCGCTGAGCCCCGGCACAGGCTCATCCCACCGGCGGCAGACAGGCAAAGGAGAATGAGACCTCATTAAACTGCGCTGAGGAATAATTAGGGGCCATCAGGCTGTACTGAGACTGGAGCCGAGCGCTGGAGCCCCGAGTTCCTGCCCCCTGCTCGGGTTTTGGGGTGCCGGGCGCCGATGCTCGTGGGCTCGGGTCAGCGAGCGGGGGTGCCACGGCAGTCTGGAAGGGATGCCCGGCTCGGCATAGCAGCCCCAGGAGGGTGTGCTGTGGGGAATGAGGAAGGAAACAATTCTTCCCACCTTCCGAGGGCTGATGGAGCCATAAATCAAGTGTGATAGATGAGCCGCGTTTAATTCTCCCCTTGATGTACGTCTGACACAGCCCGTTCGCTGCCGGGCTGGGGCGCTGGGCAGAGGCGGCCGTGACTCCAAGGCAGCCCCGGGCAGGGGAGGGGATCTTTGGGAACAGAAGGCTCCGGGATCCCGGGCAGCAGCCAGGGCTTTGCCAGGCGGTACCAGCCCCATCCCAGAGCAGCGCCAGGACTGCACAAAGCTGCCAGTGGCGGGTTGTTCCAGGGAGATGCCAACCCTCAGCCCCTCTTCCCAGGTCGCCTGCCCCAATGAACGGCTCCCCAGGAAGCTGCTCTAAAGCTCCATAAATGTTTTTTCCCCATTTCAGAGCAGCTGTTGGGTTGCTGGCAGGCACCGAGCAGGCTGGGCTGGGAATAGGGAGGGAACGAGGGGCTGCTCCGGGACACCCGGCCCTGCAAAGCCTCGGGGAGGTCAGGAAGGACCTGGCCACGAGTAATTCAGACTCAAAAGCATTGTCAGCGTCTGTCTGTCCGTCCATCTGTCTGTCAATCCAGCCACCCATCTGTCCGGGGTTAAATCCAGCCAGTGCCCCCATCCCCCAGCCTGGCTGCCATTGCACACTGGTGCAGGCGCTTTAATTCCCTTTACTTATTTATCATCGCAATTGTCTCTTAATTGCTTTGGCAGCCCCTCCGAGCCTCCTGGCGAGTGAGGGAGGTGCTGGTGTATAAATAAAGGCCATAAATAAATAAACCCAGTTGAAGGCGAGGGGATCCAGCCAGGCTGCCCCAGGAGATGGCACCCATTTGCCCCAGGCACTCTGCCCAAGTGAGTGCCCCAGATGCCCCTCCAGGTGACAGGCTGGTCCCCGGGAGGCTCCAGTGTGGCCTTGGGAACTTCCCCCAGATTACAGCTTTCTGGCCCAAGGAAACCAGCAGACACAGCTGCAGCCAAACTTGAGCTGGGGTTGGGGATGTGAGAACAAAAGGGAGCAGAAAAGGGAAAATCAAAAAGGAAATATCAAAAATCCCCAACCCACGTTTTTAAATTAATTAGTGATGTCCCTGGTGACTCAGCAGAGGCCAAATGGATCTGCTTCATGTTTTATTGAAGGACTTTGCTGCAGAAGGCTGAGGACAGTGAGAGACGGGGCAAATGGGGTGCTGGGGCTGCTCCCAGGGGAGGTGGCCCTGGACTTGGGTGTCAGCACCCACTGTAAGGCCAGGGCCGTCCTGGGTGCCCCATGTGAATGCCCAGGTCCCCTGTCACCATGGTGGCATTTGCATAATCATCTTTACATGCTAATTGGGATGGAAAAGCACAGGTTTTCTCCCATTTCTGGTGCCAAGCACTAACCTGGGCACTGGCAGGAGAGGAAGCAATTGGGGCAAAAGTGTCCAAAGCAGGTGGGATCTGTGACCTTCCAGGACCAAGGAAGGGCTGAACTGCTCCTGCAGCATCCCCTTGCCCCTGGGTGCATGAGGGACAAACCTGCAGGGAAGCAGCAGCCTGGAAGCACCCTCTGGCTGGGCTTTCCAAAGAGGGGTTGGTTAGTTTAGTGCTTAACAGCCTCTGAGGGATATTATTTCTTTTTGGTGAAATTGTCTAATCAATCACTTTTTAATTCAGCCAGCTCTGGCGCCCAGGACGCCCTGGGATGCTGTGGGCTGCTGTGGGCTGCCGTGCAGAGAGAAATACAGCTGGATCACTGCTGGCCACCCACCTCCAGGGCTCAGCCCCACTGTGGGGGCCAGGCAGCATCCCCCAAACCCACCCCTCATCTCTGCCAGCTCCAGCATCGCTGTGGCACGTGTTTTCACTGCCCCTATTGCTTGGATCATGAGACCCATCCTGCTGAGGAGAGGGGGAATGAGGCAGGTCAGCACGGGTCAGCCACTGGAAAGAGGTTCCAAGGGCAAGAATGTACTGCTGCTGTTGCTATGGGGAGACAGTCAGGGCAGGGGGAGCTGGTTAAGTCACAAACCAGAACAGACTCAAGGCCAGGAAGGTGCTGGTGCCAGCACAGGGACAGCAGGGCACTGCCTTGTGTTCAAGGATGCCCGAGGGAGGAGCAGGCGCAGCCACCTCCTGGTTCCTGACTCCTGCCAGGGCAAAGCCATGGCACGAAACCTTTCCTGGCCAGGCCCGTGCAGCGGGTGTCCTTCCCCAAACCATTGACAGCTCCTGGGACCAGGGCCTGCAGCCCAAATCCACCCAAGGGATAAAATGGTGAGTGCTGAATTCTCTCAGGGACACACGACAGCTTGGTCAGGGTCAAGCCTTGCCTAAACCTTGTCTAAACCTGCCTCTCAGCCTTGAAGTTTTTCTTTTTCTTTCCCTGGCCATTGCTCTTCCAAGTGCTGCAATAGACTGAATCCATCCTCGATGCCAGTTTGGCCTCAGATTTATGGCCCAAGCCCCAAAATCCGCCGCCGCTTGTGAGGTCCTTCGAGAGAATCACAGCAGAAAGTGTTTATTTCCATCATAAAGATCTGCTTTAATATTTTAACATAAATCAAGCTGCGCTTTATGGTGATAATAAATTCGTTGGCAGAAACTGCCTTTGCAGCCCGAGGCAGCGGAGCAATTCAATTTGTTTGGTTTTAAGTGTAAGGAGCCGTAATTGAGAACGGGAAAGTACAGATGTTTTAATTGAGTTTGCAGCTACCACCCAGAGTTGCAGGAGGCTAATAGAGAAGAAGAGGTGAGGGTCTCCATTAGCCTCTCGGCTTGCCATTTCTCCTTGGCCTGCAGCCCCATCCGTCACAGCCGTCCCCGCCAGGAATAGCTGCTCTATGCCTGCACACAAGGAGGAAGGGGATGGAAAAAGAAGTCAAACTAAACCAGATGTATAATGTGCATTTTATTGGTTTTAATACCTTTTTTTTTTGAAAACTAATTACAGTCAGGACAAGCATCACGTGAGAATCTGTAATAATGAATTGTTAGTGCTGATAACGGCCAAATAAAAATAGACTCAGTTCATGATGGGTGAGAGGAGGGAGCTCACGCCCCATGCCCAGGGGTCAGCCAGCAACCCCCCAGCCAGCGCTGGCTGCACTGATCCAGCCCCTTCCCGCTTTCTCCAGTAATTTTTAAGGCATTGCTATGTCATGTTTTATATGAAAAATGTTCTCTGCCGTACAGCTTCTTTCCGTTAATCACCCCAATTCCTTGGATATATTTGTTTTGCTGCTGTGCAAGGACGACGGGTGTCTGGGAATTCGTGGTTATTTATTTGAGAAGCACTCGTGCTCCTTGGGGAGCAGAGTCCTTCCCAGTAAGGTACCACGGCAAAGGCTGGGGCCAGGGTGTGAGCCCTCAGTGTGCCACTGCATCCAAAACCTGCATCCACGCAGCTCTTGGAGGTACAGCCCCCCAGAAGTCACTGTCACAGACTGTGTCAAGGGGGACACAGGGGTCAGGGAAGAGAAGGCACATATTTAAATGTAAGAGGTGACAAGAAAGGTGGGGGGATAGCAGGCTGGACTCTCTTCCTCCCCTAATCCCAGGCAGGGCCAGTGGGGCTGCCCTGAGAAGGTAAGGGAGGGCAAGAGAAGATGAAGTAACAGAGAACAGCCCCATTCTCCGGCTGCAATGAAATGTGAAGGCAAGAGGCTGAAACGAGCATGTGGAGGGCTGGGGCTGAGCCTTGCAAAGCATGAGCAGCCCAGGGCAGAGAGAGCTCTCAGTCCCTTCCATGAACCCACACCTGCACACTCATGCCAAGGAACAGCCCCCTCAGCCTCTCCAGCTTCCAAAGGCTCATTTCATCAGCACTAAATTCCTCCCTCCGGCTCTGCCCAGCTCTCAGCTGCCTTGCAGGTGGCTCCCAGCTCAGCTGCCCCATGAATCTGCCCTCCAACCTACCCCTTCTTAAACGAGACACCAGCCCCAGCTACCTGTAAAATACCTTCTTAATTTGGTACTGAAGATGCCACATCAGCTTCCCAGGAGCACTTGGGGATTGTTTAAACTCACTAGCAAGGGCTGCCAATGCCTGTTTAGAATCAAGCTGGAGAGAAGACAAACAGTCCCCCCGGATCCTCTCCAGGCAGCTCAGCAAGGACACAGTGGCAGTGCTCAGGCTCGAGAGGTGCAGGGCTCTGCTTTAAAAGCCATGAAGTGGTTTTATACAGCTCCAGGTACTTGCATATTCCCCCAGGAGGAGCACTTCAGGTCATATGGAAACCAGAAAGTCCTACTTGAAAACAGAGCTTGATTAAAAAGAGCTGCAGTTCAAAGCTTGCTTTAGTGAGTGGTGACATTTAATACTGCAGCAAGTGCAGAGGGCAAGAGGATCTGACATGCACCTGGCTTTGAACCTGCTTTGACAACGGGGGGTTAAAATAGTTCAGGTGAAGACTTTTAAAGTTTTTCCTTTAGTCAGGAAACCCCATATGATCTGTGCCCAGGGGCCACAGAGCACAGGACCAGGTGCTGTTTGTTGCTGTGGTTGTTAGTGACCACAGTTGCCTTAAAAGCAGAGACTCACCTAGAGCTGCCTAAGGTAAGAGCAGCCCAATTCTCAGAGCAGCAGAGCAGGAGCAGCCCAAAGCCCTCCTTAACCCTGTGCAGAAGGAGAAGAGGGGAGATTCAAGCCCAGTTCCAGCAGGGTTTCAGGTTTTGCTCCCCCGTTTTGGGAGCTATGCTGCTGCAGGCAGGGCTGAGCCAGGGCACGGCCGCTTCCTCCTGGCACCAGCTCATTCCCCTGAGTTAACACCCACCTTGTTTCAAGGCTAATTACCCAGCACGGGGAGCTGGGAACGCATCACTGTGCACAGCCGGAGCTCTGCGGGCCTCACGCGTGTCAGGACTGGGTAATTAGCACCTCCCCAGCCCATCCTCATCCCCACCACTGGAGTCAGGGCCTGGCTGCTCGTACCAGCCCCGTGCAGAGGTGAGAAAGGGCCAAGGGCTCTGCCAGCGGAAACCTCTGAGCCTTGGGCTGGTGCCGAGGGAAGCAGGGCTGATTTCCTTTCCAGGGGGAAGAACTGTATCCCTGCATGCAGAGGGGTATTGCTCTGTCCAACTGGGCTGCCAGAGCACAGGAGAACAGGATGGAAGTGGGAATGTAAACTCCTGGGCTGGAGAAATCCAGCTCTAAGTGAAAGATCCCAGATCCCAGGCAATCCATGGTGCACGGATTAATGACTCTAAAAAATGAAAATGTAACTGCACAAAATTACTTCCTTCTGAATTAGGTCTACTCCCACCCTAATTTCTTCCTTCAGCTGGCACAGGAGGTTGGTTTGAAGGAGTCTCAGCAGAAAGGAGACTCAGTTCTCCCAAACTCATGCCAGATTCTGCACAGCACATCCCTACCTTTGGGAGAAGGGACAGTTAGCCGATTAGTGTAAGGAGCAGCCAAGGCTGTCAGCTCTCCTGTGTGCCGAGACCTGCAGCACACAGAGAGCCACCGAGGGACAGGGAATGTGCTGCTCCGACAGAGCCAAAGGCAGAAATGGCTGGACACTGGTTAACGGTGCAGGCTGCCAAGGGCTCAGCCCCAGGGCTTTGTCTGAGAACCAGGACTGTAACAAGGCTGAATCCACTCCATTCACACCCAAAATGGAGTGAAGAAAGTCTGAGTCCAAGTCTGACCTGTTTCACCAAGCCAATGGCCTGGAAACTTCCCTTCACACTGCCTCTCCCCTACTGCACAGTCCCAGAGGGGTGGTTGAAATGCTGGAGTCTCTGGAGCCCCGGAGGGAGCATGCTGCTCCCCCCCATCAGAGCTTTGACTCGCTCAGGACAATGTTTGCAGTCACAAACACAAAGCAAGAAAAGCCCCAAATGAGCACAAACACAATCCAGAAGGTGTGCCGGAAAGGGGAGAGGTGCTTGTTCACCGTCCCGTTGCCGAAGACCAGCTGAGTGTCCTTCCGACTGCAGTACGCGAGGAAAGCTGGGATGAGATACTGGATCCCATTCCCAGCATAGGCTCCCGTGATCCCCACCAGGGACTCCAGATCGTGGGTGCAGAAAGCCACCAGCACCGGGGGAATCAGCGTGATGGCAGGAAAGACAACCCTATCCACCACCCACGGGTAGGTCCCCCCTTCTCTGTGGAAAAGGGTCTTCCAGTTGTTGCGCAGGGTCACTGCGATGATGGGGAAGTTGGTGCTGATGGTGAAGACGGGGAAGAGGCCCAGGAAGTACCGAATGAAGGCAACGTTGATGATCTCGCAGTTGGTGAAGTTGAGCGTGTACATGTCCATGAGGGTGTCGTTGCGGAAGCAGTAAATGGCAGTGAAGGACAGGAGGCTGTAGAAAGCCAGGATCAGGATGTAATCGAGCAGCACGAGCTTGTTGACATGCTTCTTCTTGGAGATGGGTGTGATGAGGGATGGCAGGGAGTGCTGGCACATGAAGGAGTAGACGCACACCCCAAAGAGATTGCGGATGCCCGACAGCTGGGCCATGGATGGGTGACCTTCAGCTTGGCCTCTGCTGATGCGGATGAGGGCCAGAATTATCATGAGGATGAAAGCTGGAGAGAGAGAAGGTTTCAGGTCAAACCTAGGCCCGCACTCCCCATGACCCTCCTCCCATCACACTGTCACTCTTGGCACCAGCTCTCTCTCTTGCTGTGCCAGAGCATCTCCTTATCTCTTTGATGTACCACCTTATCTGAGGGTGGTACATCGAAGGGAAGGTGCACAGGAATTAATTGTGATTTGCTGTCAGTGCCAGTCAGCAGATAAGATAATGGGCTCAGGCATCTCCCTCCAGTCTTCTTCCCACAGGGACTTGCCCTCCCACCCCCAGGAGCACATGGCTGCCCTCCTGAGCCCTACAAAGCTTAAGGCTGACACGGCTGGTGAGCCCATCACCCTCAAGAGTCTCAGTCCATGGATACTTCTGCCACACACACTGGCTAAATATCACCATTTAAAATGGCTTAAGAGATGTTTGAGTTTTGACCTCGAAAGAAAGACAAGATTAAACCTGGCTCCAGTCAACCTCAGGAATATTCCTACTTATTTGCAACTGGACTAATGTTTCCAAGACCTTCCCTACGTGCACAAGAGCAGCAGCTACTACCAAATTTTCCTGTCCCTGCGATCTGTCGAGCATGATAGAGCAAGAACTAGCCAGCCATTTCCTGGGCAGGAGGAACAGGCTGTCTGTAGCTAATCCCAGGGTGGAGAAGCCAGTCTGGAAGAGACTAAAGCAGCACCGAAAGACTGCTATTAAAATTCATCACTTCTAGGCACAAAGTCTGCTCGTCTTTCCCTTTCACTTATGTCGGGAAAAAGCCTAACAACATTTTACAAAGCTTATCGCGAACAGCAACGTGCCAGGGACAAAATGAATTGAGATCGGGCTAATGCCCTTATTTACTCTGAGGGTGGAAATTTGAGCCAGCAGCAGTTACTGTGAGACTCTCATTCTTAGAATGGCACATAAAACCAGCAGAAAACTAATTCTAGTGCCACAAAAATCACATCAACCTGGGAAAGATGATCATCAGCTGCTGGAGTTAACAAGCAACAGGGGGGAGAAAGGACCTGCCTGGCAGGGCAGCAAGCGGCGAGATTTACAGTCTGGTGCTGGCAATGGATGGGTCACTGTGGCTTGCACAGAGCTGTCTCTGCACTCTGTGAAGGAATAGAGCCATGAATTATCAGGTAATGAAAAAACAACAAAATGCTGAGACTACTATTACAGACAACTTTGAATGTTGTAAATATAAACACAGAGGAATTAAACAGGGCAGTGCACAGTCCAAGCTGGGAGCCGGGCAGGCTTGCCATGGGGTGACAAGGACACTGGCTTGCTCTGTGCCCAGTCCTGCTCTCCCTGACACAGGCAGCTGGAGATGGGGAACACTGCCAGGGATGGGAATAGGGCAGACAGTTACAGACCAGTTAGTGAACACTGTCTCTCCTGAGCCCAGCAAGACCAGATTAACCTTACTGAACATTGCCTCCTGCACAGCCCCAGCGCTCTTTGAAACCCAGTTTCTTTTCTCCCAGTAATCCTCTTCCTGCAGCAAACCCGAGCTCCAAGCAGCACGCCACATTTCATCTGGTGCTGCCTCAGGAAACCTCCTGCTTCCAACCATTTCCCAGTGACGGGGCACATCTGACAGCCCTCCACAAACACCGGACCGACGGCAGCAGATCCATTACTTCACGGTACCACGAGGGCAAGGCTGCTTTGGGAGTGCTGGGCTCTATTTACTCCCCCCAGGAGCAATCACAGAGGGCTATGGAAGGCAGCAGTTCATTGCTCTGGGGGTGTGCAATTCCCTTCGCCTTCACTCAAGCCAGTGAGTGAGGGGCACGGCGAACACGGGTACAGTTGTTGTGCCTTCCCCACGTCTCCCGGAGGGGAGATGCCTGCCAGCCATATCTGCCCAGCAAGAAAGCCAGAAGGAGCTATGTTCCAGGTGATGTGACACGGCTGAGCTCCCCGGGGCTGCACGGGCTACAGGGAAGAGGAGGAAGATGCCCTGAGCAGTAAGACAAAGCAGGCTGGGCAGTTCTGGAAATGCGCTGAGACTGTTCCTTTCCATGTTGCCTGGGAGAGGTAACTGGGCTCTGTGGCCCAGTGCTGAGCTGGTCCTGTATCCGGACTGGATGTAACTCAGGAAGTCTTGCACCTCTTCCCCTGCACACGAGGCAGTGAGGCTCCTCATGGTCTGCTCAGCAGAGTGATGAGTGACTTATTTCCATCCTCTAAACCCACTCTCACCATTGGCTCAAAGTCCTCCTTTCTGCATCAGTGCCAACAGGACCAGTTCAGGGGAACTTCCAGGTGGGCACCCCATCCTTGGAGCATCTCCCAACTCCTCTGCCCTGACGTGCTTTTCTGGCAGGGAGCACAGAAGGAACAGGATTCCCTAAATGACAGATGGACGTCTTTGGCTTAAGCAACTAGAATTTAAAACCCTTTTTTGCCTTAAATACTCATTTCAGAAATTAAACTTATTAAAATTACAAGGAGTGATGATTCAATACTAAGACCTAAACTAGTGTTTCCAATAAAGCGAGCTCTGCTCCCCTTGCCTGAGCACTTGTGTTCTGCAGATGCAAGATCCTTGAGAGAAATGGTGCTGGGTAAACTGGAAACCTCCCCTGCACAATTCCAGCCCTAGAGGGCAACAGCAGCTTTGCCCCAATGGTGGTTTTCTCTCACTCCCTGAGGCACAAGAGTTTCTCAAATCTGGAACCGGAGAGCTAAAACATTTGTATGTCAGATTTATCTCTCTGTCCCTGGGAGGAGGCAAGTCCAAAAACGACACTCTGAAACCTAGATATGGTTTGGATGATAAATCAAGACGAAAAGAAGATGACTGACTGACTGACAGGCAGCTTTGAGTAGAAAAGAGGCAGCACAGGATCCTCAGACACACACAAAGCTCCCACTCGCATCCTCTACCTAAGACAGCAGGCTGAAGGCACTCACACAACACTATTTTGTGTCACCTACAGCTGCCACATCAACTCTCCAACAGACCCACTCCAGACCCCCACACCACAGGCTTGGCAGTCAGCAAGGCAGAGAGGACACTTCTCATCTCATTTTCTCTCCTCTAGATGTTCAAGCATCATTTTTAGTGTAGGATGGAAGTGAGCCTCTGGAAAAAAATAAGGAATGGCTACACCATAAAGGAAAAGTTGTGATGAATCTCATCCCAGCCATACTGCCTCCCCTGCAGACTCTCTTTGCTCCCCTCACTCTTCAAGGAGCCAAAGCAGACCTTGCAGGCAGCTACTGCTGCCTCTCTGCCTTGACTCAGATATTGATTCAGAGACAGACCAGTCCTGCTCTGGTTCTTGCAGGTGAAATAAGGCTGAATATGGATGAACAGACATCCAAAGAAATACATTTTGGGAAATATGGGAGTCTGGGGATATTAAGAAATACATTTTTGTGCACTTTGATAGAAGCATAACAGAGCTGCAGAGAAGCAGTGAAGATAATTTAGCCATTCTGAGTTTAAGGATCATTTTGCAGAGCCAGAGAAAACACCTTTGTAAATGAAAAATGCTGTTTGTACACGAGCTTCATCTCATTGCAGAGAGGCTATTGCAGAAGAGAAAACAGTAAGTCGAAGGCTAAAACACATTTGTTTTCCCCCCCATCATGGCAGGTTCCTGGAAGAACTGATGCTCAGAATGAGCTTCTGGCTTAACCCTCCCGTGCATCCCTGGAAGACACAATACTTGTGAGATGTTCATGTCTTCTACAACCCGGTCCCTGCTCTCATTCCTCCTTCCACAAACAAAGCCTGGAGAGAACATCACCATACCTGCCTGCTGTCCCTTCCAGGGACCCAGAGAGGCAGTGGAGTGCAGCCACCCCACGCCTGGCTGCTCGCCTGCCCCCAGCCATTAGTCTGAGCTGGTGCCACGCTGTGCTGCCGACACGTCTGTGGCAGGGCCATCCGTCACCGCCGCCTGACGGCGTGACAGAGCTTTCCTGTCGAAGCAGAGAATCAATATGCCAGGAAATAATGATAATTAATCACCCTTTCCCAGTGCATGCCACTTGCTTCCCTTTTCACACATTAGGTAGCAAGATGGATTCCAAGAGGAAGACATTTTCCGGAGCTTCCTGAGCCTGGTCTCTTTGGAAAGAGGGAGATCTCTCCCCACCTTAACCGTGATGCTCCATCAAGCCAATACACAGCAGACCACTCCTAAACAGAGGAACAGATCTCATTCAGTTTAGTGTTAGAAAGAACTTTCAGGAGAAAGGACATAAAAGCAAGAGCATCTGCTCTGTGCACACTGGATGGCCCAGCAGCACATCAAACAGTCCCATCTTCTGCACCCCTTCCCAGCTGATTTCTTTCTAGGATGCTGGTGCCCTCCCTCTGAGCCAGCTGCCTTCCAGCAGTGTTTTGGGCAAGCTGAAGAGCCCACTGCAACTCTGGAAATGCCAGGCATTATGGATGCTGTGGCATTTCAAGTATTAAAGCATGGCTGGAGTTCACCATGCTGGCAGAACAAAGTATCTGAAATTAAGACATTGATTTTTAAATTTAAAACTCATTTAGCCAGTTTCTCTTGCAGAAGCTATATCCTGCCACTTGTTCCTGACCTCCAGCTCTCTGTAAACTCTGGAGCAGCAGCTGATAAATTTCTCTAACCTTCAGAGGGGGTTTCTATATGAATTGTCAGTAAAGAGGTAACAAGAAAACCAGGTTTGCTCCATCAGATGTGGGAGCTGGAGTAGTTAAGGATCAGATTTGACAACGACAGAGCCTAAAACACCATCTCTAGGAAGATGAAGGATTTATGAGCGCAGAGACTGTAGGGAAGCAAGATGGATATGCTCATAGAAGACAGCAATTCTCTGGAGAGAGATGTCAGAAGGAAAGAGGAGGGAAATTACTTCCTAGAAGAAAGATATGAGCAAAAGTTGTGGAACATCAGAGTGGCTCCTTCCTCTAATGGAGTGTAACTCTCCCTGTCCTAAAGCCTGAGGCAGGGTCCACATGGCAGGGGGCTGTTGCTCATACAGCACGGGAGGCAGAGCCACATGTTGGGCAGGTTAAGATCACAGAAGTGTGACACATCTTACCAGGGAGGCAAGAGAAAGACTCTCAGGCACCTGCACTCCCCCAGCTTTGACTGGCTCCTGCTGCAGCAGCCTCAGACTCTGCTGCCTCGGGCCAGGCAGAGCCCATTTCCTTCACAAAGGGAAACTTCATTAAAAAGTACCACCAGGACTTTTTGGCAGCCAAAAGCGGTTCAGCAGGGCTTCTCTGCTGCAAGGGCATAACTTCTCTGCTTTTCTTCATCGGGTTTGCAATGCAATAACCAAGGTTTACAAGTCGCCTCCCCTACCGTGGTAACAAACCCTGCTGTGAACCCGGCGGAGCTGCCCCCCCTCAGCCCACCTCAGCTGGTCCCACTGACATCTGCACACCAGCAAGGGCTCACAGGGAGAAAACCAGCTCTGCACTCAGGTGTTTATCAGGGATGCTTTATCTCAACACATGGGAAGGAAAGAGCAGCCAGCAAGGCTTCTTTGCTCCTGGTGGAAAATTACCCATGTGGTTTATTGTCCTCTCTCCACTGGTCACCTTTGGCAGAAGCACCACAAAGCCTCTGCAACCAGGACTCTGCTCTCAGCTCTGCTGGTGACTTGGCCTGTTAGCTGGGACAGTCACTTCACTGGCCATGTCAGAATTTACTCTTCTGTGAGAAGGGAATGACACACACTTCGGTGTCACCCTGAGCCTGAGCTATGGCCATGTGTGTGCTCTGGAAAGCACCAGGTGCAGAGCACCCACGTTCTGTGAAATTCAGGTGCTTTGCAGCCTTAGCCACATCATCCCCATCCTGCTTTGGGCCCTACCCAGCAAAGTTTTGTATTATCTTGTTCCAGCAACACAGACTCTGAACAGAGAGCAGCTTTTCATGCCACACTCCCACCCTGACACCTGTGTGGTCATCACCACCCAGACCCTTCGGCAGGGTTGAAATGTGTCCTTACGTTTCCAGCACCCCTTCTTCAGCTCTCAGGCCCATCAGTGTCTCCTGCTGCATGGATAAAGTGCTCTTTTTGGGAGTATCAGCTCCTCAGGCAGGATCTGAGTTGTCCTGTCCAGCGCTGCACATCATTCTCCATCTGCATCTGAAGCCAACAAGGCTCTTTCCCTCACACAGGCACTGCTTCACCCCACTGCCCCCCACAAGCAGGACCGAAATGAGCTCCTCAGCTCACAATTCCAAAAGCAGGCATGACAGAAGCATAGCATTTTAACTAACTCTTCATAAATATATTCACTTCTCTTAGTGAATTATTTACCCCAGGCTCTGACAGCGGCTTCCTCTGCTCCAAAAGGGATATAAGAACATGAAGTAACTTTGTTGAAGCAGCTTGTCAGAACGAACATGCAACAGTGTCCTGATTTACAGCCCAATTCCCTTCCTCCCGTATGCCCTGCACTGTGAAAGGGAAGGGGCAGAGATCAAAATGGACCCTCCTTAAGCAGTTTGCAGAAAGCTCCATTTCTGATGTGAAAAGAGGCCACCCACCTTGAGGACTGTGAGCACTGGCAGACTAATCTCTCTGCAGGAAACTGAAAACACAGGACTTCAGATTAGCGTCACCCCCTCCTAAATCAGCCTCCTCTGTATTCTCAGTCTCAGCAGCTGAAGGGACATAGCAGAGTGACTCCAGGTTTCTGCACTGAATCAACTCCAGCACAGCAGGTCCCACTGCTAAGGATGGCAGGGACAGTTCCCTGAGACTGCCCACAAGGTGAGATGCTCTGAGACCAGTCCTCTGCAGAGCAGTGCTGTAAAGAGCAGGGCTTTGGTGGAGAGAGCAGAACTACCAGAGAAATCAAGAGATCTGGAAAGTCAGCCCCACCAGCATGCTCTGGAGAGTCCTTTCCTAGTTACTTCTCCAGAAGCCTTCTACCAAATGTCCTGGAAGTGGATGGGACAGAGAAAAAAAGGGCTTAACACAGACCTCCAGGCTATTTCTGTCCACTTTCCCTTTGTCTTGCTGGCCAGGGGAGAGAGCTAAGGGATAGAATTTATTCCTGGGCACATAACTGTGAGATGATCATTTGGGCAGAGTTGGGAATGCTGTCTCTCAAGGGCTGCAGTCACTTGAATAGATCTGGTATGATCTGACCGTGCCACAGGGAGAGACAACTGAGCCTGCAGCAACCAGACCCATAAGTTTATTCCTGTAGAAGACATCTCTTTATTAAAATACAATACTTTCTAATAACTACAATACAGCATCAAGAGCAGCACACAGAGCAAATGTCCCACGTGGGAGCTGTCTGAGAACATTTGCCAGGGACTATTCAATAACAGCAGCGATAATCTTGCTACCAATGTCTTTAAAGCCAACAGTCCTCACCTACAGAGCTGGACATCTCGGGCTGCAACAGGCTGCAACTAATCGGGTTAGCTGCTTAATACACAATAGCCCAATGTTTGCTGCTGAGCTCCACCAAGCCCTGTCCTTTTGTTATCTTTTCTAATCCATATTCTATCCCATGACGCTGCTAGACAGTTATTATCCAATATTATCCAACAGTAAAGAGGTAGGGCTGTGCCCCAGCGAGCTGTGTCCCCTCTGCTTTGAGAGATGCCTGGCTCAGTCCTTTTTGCTGGGTCGTGCCCTTCAGCAGCTCACCCCTAATGCCAGCCACTTAATCAAATTTGGAGAAATGAAGGGGGAAAAAGCCCAGCTAAATATTCAAGTCTCTTTAGAGAACAATCCATCACCACCACAGAGTTAAACCCTCCAGGAAAACAAAAGAGCCTTAAGTCCAAACAGCAGAATTGAAAATAGCAACAGCTCTAATTTGTTGATTTAGTTGGTTTCCCTTTAGCCAGCTCCTTCCAGTGTGTTTAGTTGGTTAGGAGTCAGAGACTCCCTGCTCCAAGAACCTCATAAGAGACCTGGAAACAGGCCCCAAAACTGGTAAAGGACTTGGGCTAATGTCAGCTCTACACTTCCATGAGACTGAAGTGGAAGGGAGCTGAAAGGCAGGAAGGAATTACAGTCTCGGGAAGGACCCTCCTCACCCCATGGAAACGATTCATACTCACCTGGCCAAGTCTCTGCTCTTAACAGAGCTGGGTGAGCCAACAAGATTCTAACCATAACTCAAAACAAGGCTTCACTGTAAGCACCATCACCAGGACTTAAACCAAGTGATGACTCTTCCTCCAGGGAAGCAGAGCAGGCAGGGTCCCTGTTGCAGCCCTTAGGGTGTCTGTGCTCAGTCTCCCAAGGCAGTTTAGGTACCAGAGGAGCTGTTGCAGCTGGGAAAGGGATGAGAGCTATTGTAGGCAAAGCCTTACATACCATGCCAGCTCCTGGAGAACAGAGATCTCTAAGCATGGATAAGGCCAGCAGTTCAAGCACCAACTGCTGCACTGAATTTAACCACTGGCACTCACCCACATGAAGTGGCAATTGAGTTTGCAGCCAAGTGTGTAAGCTGTTACTCTTCAGAAGACTGCCAACATCTCAGTGCCTTTGGAAGCCCTCTCTGCCACCAGTCCCACTCCACCTGGAGACACAGATCCACACTCTGTGCTCCTACCAGTCCTGGCAGGGAAGTGCCTTGCCATGCCAGCCTTGTTTCCAGATGAGCTGTTCATGATCAACAGGCCCAGACAAGGAGAGCCCATCTGTCTGGGCTCTCTAACAGTACAACATTTGGGCTTGTGAGCTCCTCCTTCAGCTTCCTCCCTTCAGAGGTGCCTGTCCTGCCTAGTCCCTTACCCCGTGAGGAAAAACACAGCCAGACGAAGGGCTGACCCCTGCTACATCCCCATTTTTAATTTCCAGTTCAGATCCCAGTGTTTAAGACTATTTTTCAGAGACAGAATGAAATTGTTCTTGTCTGTGAGGTGTGGAAAGAGACTGCTGTAGGCTTTGATAGCCGATGTGCTGCTTGCGATGAGTACGATGCTCCGGAAGAGGCTGATGACATTTGATTATCACTTAGATCAGGAGAAAGAGGGAAAGCAACTTTCAAAGGCGAGGCTGACACTGTTACAAACACAAGCAGAAATGACCTTCACACACAGCTAGCTCTCCCTGCTGCCAAGAACCGTCCTCTCAGCCGCTACCATCTCAATCACCAGTACACCTGGGGCAGTGCTGCTTTACATCAGCCTCTGTTCCTCCAAAATCCAGGTGCTTTCCATCAGCCTGGGGAAGAGGCTGTGCAGTGGGTCCTGTGCAGCAGATGCATTGCAAAGTCTGTACTTTGGATTTCGGAGGCCAGATTTTCTCAAATCATGATGCAAAGCATGGGTCAGCTTCCCATCCACACCAAGGTAACGGCAGATCTAAGCTGTATCAGCCACTGTCCTTGTGGGATGTTTTTCCCAGCACAACAAACAGGTAGGCTGGCAGCTCCAGTGCTGTTCTGCTGCTCAGAGGGCTTTGCAAGAGAACCACCCTCAGCACCCATGGCTAAAACCAACTCAAGGAAAGCTAAGAAAAGGCACAGATTACACCAGGACAGAGAGTTCACATCTGGCCATTGGCATTCAGGCAGGAAACGGCCAGGAGACCACAGAACACTATCCAAGACCATTCTCTGTGATCTAAACCCTCTAAGCACCAACAAAGATCAACCCACGTTTAAGACTCCTCCTTTTGGAGGAGGGGACAGCAGTGATGTGAGGATATGGGAGAAGCCAGTGTGATAAATCTCAGCAGTATGGGATCCATTCTCATCCCAGAATCTGCAGCACAAGCTTTTCTCTCTTCCCTGCATCACATGGCTCCTTGATAAATCGTCCTTCCCAATAAATCTATCCCTCATTGTACACATACGGAATCCATTGCTCTAAGTAGCCACTGAGGTGCTGTCAGGGTCATTAACTATCATTATCTGGGGCAGCTGTTCCCCAGTGTGCTGATGTAGGAATCAATCAGGCTAAAGCATGAATTTTCCCTCCACTTCTCCAAACACTGCCTTTGTCCCTCTCCATCAAGAGATGAAAAAGAGGAACTGTTCTGCCTTTATGCCAAGGTTTAGCAATGCTCACACTGGAAGGAGCTGGCTAAAGGGAAACCAACGGCAGATGAGGCAGGTGTCGGGCTGTCAGAGAGGCAGGACGAGCTCTGACTGATGTCTTTACCAGGAAAGGGGAGGCAGAGTGATTGGAAACAGGCCAGTCAGCTGAGCAGAGATCACTCCTTAAAAAAAGAAAAACAGAAGGAAAAAAAAGAACTCAAAACTTCCTCACTTCCTTTAGTACCCCTTTAATGAGATAACCCTTCTCTGAAGAACTGGAGGGCTTTCAAACCTTTCATGTGCTCAGACAACAAAGGGGAAAAACAGACATTCAGGATTTTCACACCATCCAAGGTCAGGATTTTCTATATCAAGCTGTTCAACATCTGAGACTTGAGAGCTTAAAATCCAACTTCATTTTCCTGGGTGACAACTGCTTAACCCCATCTCAGGAGTTCTCTAGAACAGAGGATCTCTATTCCTCTGCAGTGACTGCCAGCACTTCCAAACAGGATGAATTCACGGAAAAGGGACAATACCCAACTGCAGTCAGGTCAAGAGTATGTGTGTGGTGGGAAATACTCAGAGAAACATCTTTTCTTCTTATTCCAGGTCAGTGATAGGTATAAACAGAGCTAATTCTGTGCTTGAATGGTCTGGACTCATGAACCAGGAGCCTGTTGACCTGCAGAAGTGCTGGTTATTAACCTGCAGAAATACTCTTTATTAACCCTGAATATCAGTCCCTCTAGGTTACACAAGAATAGACAAACCTGAACATAAGCCTCCACAACACACACACACCTCTCAGCCTTTAAGGGCATGTACACACACAACCCAGACGTGAGGCCGCTGCATCCTTGAATGACAAAGGCATTGGGAAAAATATGGTAGTGATGTCTCACTTCCCTTAAGGCAATGATCTGTATGCCCAGAAGTTCTTGGCAATAAGATTTGGGAGAGAACTCATGGGAGCAGGGCTTCCCAAGGACAACACAGATTGGTTTGGGGGTTTCCAATGTGGCACATCCTACCATAAAGGAAGACCTAGGAAAATAAAAAGCAGACAGAGGATAAAACTAAGGCAAGTCTGACAGAAGTGCCTTTTGTTCTAGGATCAAAACAAGATTCTTCAAAGTCTGTTGTACACATGTTGTGAGAATGAGCAACTTACAACTGGTGGATATCACAGACAGCCCCCACGCAGGAGGCTCTTCCAAACCCCTTCTGCCTCTTACACAGACTTAAACTTACACAGACTAAAACTTCATCTACCTGCCATGTCTGATTGAGAACAATTTGTTTTGCTTTAATCAGAAATTTCATCCTAAAATAAAATCCTTCTCCTCAAAGATTTATTAGGCCTGCACAACCACCCTCAAAGAGGTTGTTTCAAAAAGCCCTTGCTTCCGAACAGGAACATCTTGCCAAAGAGAAGCATCAGTGGTGTGACTCAGGTTCCATCAGGGAAAAGAGGTGGCCGAGGCTCTGCCAAGACTCACCTATCCATCTCATGAGGGACGTCATGATTTGAAGATACTTGGTCTTCTGCACATTGAAGAAGGTGAAAGGACCCAGGAGGAGAGTGAATGCTGCCTGGAAGGACAACAAAGACACACACATTAGGTTGAAACCAGAAATTCTGCCAGTAAGATGAATTTATTAGTAGAACAAAGCTTGCATTGAAGGTTCACCTCCAGACATGTCTGTTTGTCATGAAGCTTTCTTTTGTTGCTTAATTTTACAGCTAAGTTGGCTGACACACAGGGGGTCAAGCGAGCTGTTTGGTATCAGAGAACATGCCTGGGGCAGAAGTAGAGCTCAGGATCCTCTTGGCTCTTGGCCACTTGCTATCACTGCTCCAGCATTACTTTACTGACACATTTCAGTAAAAGCTCTCAGTGCAGCCTTACGGAACATTAAATATTAAACTGTGCCCTCTTTGCCCGGGTACATGCTCAGTTTAGGTCTGAATAGCAATAGCCCTGACCAGTCTGCTTGCATTAACATTGATGGGGTGGCTTTGGGGTAGCCCAGGCTCAACAGCAATGGAGCCAGGTCTGCCTGAACCTTTTTCTCCAAGTTTTAAGTTGCTTGTGTAAAACATACAGGTTTTTTATATATGGAAAAACATATATTGGGCAGCTATAGTGTGATGGTTCAGTTCTTGAAGTGGAAGCTGAAAACCTGTGCAAAGTGAGAAAAAACCCCACCTGAGATATTCATAAGAAAGAATTTAATTCAGTGTGGAAATTAAAGGTTCTGCCCCTGAAGAGGACCTTTCTTCACTGCCCTCTTAAATGTGTATTAAGAGACCAGTGTTACATAGAATCATGGAATGGTTTAAGATGGAAGGGACCTTGAAGACCATCTAGTTCCAGTCCCCTGCCATGGGCAGGGACACCTTCTACTAGACCCGATTGCTCAAAGCCTTGTCCAACCTGGCCTTGAACACTTCCAGGGACGGGGCAAGTTAAACAGGGGTACGCTGCAGCACCAGTCTGTTGCATCTCTTTTATCTGGGTTGCAAAATATACCCAACCAAGATCCATCCTAGAAATCTGAACTACACATGTGAGTTTTTTCTAGCACTCTGCTAGAGCACAGAGGAGAACCATGCAGTCGGCCCACGCCCAGAGGTGACATCCTCTGCGGCACTGTCACCTCTCCCTCTGCACCAAGTGGTACTTGAGCCCTACCTACCCCAGAGAGAAGAGAAAAGTCTTTGCTGCGGGAAGTAACAAGCCTTGCCTGTGATCTGAATGCAGACTAAGAGAAGCTACTTATGACAGGGAAACAAAATGGGTGTTACAAAAGAGAGCCCTGCCTGTCATCCATGGGATGGCACCAGCTAGCAATACACTAACAGGTCCAAATGATGTAAGCAGGCAGTGTTTAGAAAGCCACAACACACACAGACCAGGTTTGTAAAGCATCCCAAAGGGATTTTTAAAGACAAATATTCAACATTAATATTTAAGCATTGCTCTTTTTGTGACTTCTTACAGCAGTTCAAGAAGAGGTGTCACCAGAAGTGAAGCACTGGGACTCAAAGGGGGCAGGCTGCCGAGCCTCAAGGTCTCTGTTGACCCCAACGGAGTCAGGGACAGAACAGAATCCAAGCTATTTTAAGACTAGTACAACCCCAAGAAACCTTTTTTGAGACAGTTTCAGAATATCTGCAAGGCAAATTGGAAATGCCTCGCATCACGAGTATTCTCAGACGACCAAAGTAAACCCAGAAGGGGAACAGGGGAGAGAACCCTTGGTTTGACACGTTGCTTGGTGAAGACACATCCTGATCAGAGGCCATCGCTTACACCTAGTCTTGGTTTTTTCTGTTTGGAAAAAAAAAGGGACAGGAAGCATGCACAGAATTCAGATTTGTGAAGCAATTGATGGTTGTTGGAGGAAACACTGAAATCAACAGAATACACAACCATAGGCATAACTGGCAAGACTAAAAACTAACCCAGTATTAACAGTTATGACACTTCCAGTTTTAACACAAAAGCAAACCAGCCAGTTAAAAGTCTCCTTTCTTTCTGTTTTGGTTTCTTAATATTTTTCCTCTTGTTCCTTTCTTCTAGTCAGGAGCTTTATTCTCCTTCTCTCAACCATCCACCACTCTGTCCTAGGACAGTGCACACAAACTCCAAAGGACTAAATAAACTTTAGACTAGAGACTGATGTAGGGCAATGACCTGGAGCAAATCACAGACATCAACTCTCTCACTGAAAATGATTCTTGAGTTTGTGACTAATCTCTTTCAACCTCCTCTCCCAAAACAGGCACTGCTCAACACAGCCTCCCTTCACATCACGTTAATAGCTCCTGCGTCAGAAAGCGCTGAGACACAAAGAGACAGAGGAAGGATGGTGATAATTAAGGAACAGGTGTCTGCTGCAAATGAGAATACACCAGAACCAATTGGCAAAACAGCCCCTCAAACCATAGCAAGGATTGACACAAAATCACAGAGCACTGAAGCAGCTGTGTCAGAAACCCAGATTTGTCTCAGACACTGAGGACAGAACCACGTTAAGGTAGATTTGGGACTGAAAAGCACCAAAAGCATCATTAGGTGCTGCAAGAACCCGTGTCTCTTACATGCTCCCCAACATCTGCTAAAGAAGCAGAAAAAAATATTCTGATTTACTCTCCACCTTCTGCAGTGATTCTCCAGCACTCGAAGCCCCTTAAACAATTAAATCCATCGAGCAATGCTTTCAACTCTGCTCCCCTCTGGGCTTTACTGCTCAACTCTTGGGGAAGAGACACAAGATGTTGAGCTTGAATGGCTGGATTCCCCTCCCATCCTTCACTATAATCAGTATCTTCTGTTCTCAACAACGTCCTGGAGCTGGTCCAAAGGAACCAAGCAAGAGATTAATTCTAGTGCAACAAAAATGTATTACCTTTTCCACATGATGTCCATTAGTGATCCAAGAGGGGTATCCATGGATCAATACAAACAACACTACGGGCTGCGATGAGATGAGGGTGCCCTGCTTTGTGGGCATTTGTGCCAACCACCTCATGAAAGGAAGCCACAGCACACATGGACTGCTTGGGAGGAGAAAGGCTGGTCAGAAAAGGACAGCAAACAGCCAGATTACCATAATTTTGAAATGAAATGGTGTACAGCTCCACAGGATTGAGTACAGGACAGGAGAAAGGGAGCAGCTCCTCACCAACAGCCAGAACAAAAGGAGCAAGGACTCAGTCCCTGATTAGAGATAAATCTCATCATCAACCCTCAGAAAAGTCTCAAGGCCAGGAACCCTACTTAAAAACATCCCCAAAAGGATGAGAAGAGACCACAGTGCTTAGCAGGAGGATGTCTACTTTTTCTACCTTGCTGTGCCAGCCACCTCAATGTTCTTCTGACCCATTAAGTTAATTAGTTTCATAACTTCTCCCCAAGGAAAAAAGTAAGCCCAAATAAGCACCTCAGACATATACCCAAACTTTCCACCTGATGTTTCCCAAGCTCAAGTTTCTCCCAGAGGGAAATAATTTACAAAGTGCTCCACTACACATGTAAATCAAACAATCTAAAACCTACATAGAAAATTGCACCAGTCAGCCCTGCCAGAAATCAAATACGCAGAGCCCAAACACATCAAAATGCTCTCCCAAGTTTTCCAGTTCACCTCTTGAGCCAGCCAAGATATTTTCGAGGAGTTTATCATTCTCTTCCTAAGCCACAGCAAATTAACCCAAGGCAGAATGAACATAGTCTGCTTTGATTAAAGATTTTTCTACTAGTGAAGGGGTTTCCTATTAGAAACAAGCAGGCACACGTAGTTGATTCATTGCTAAACTCAAGGAAGGTAAGGGAATGCTTCCTTTGACTAAGGAGGAGAACTGGACCTATTAAATGCTGTTTAAATTCACAGGATGGCAGAGAGAAACCTTTACAGTGCTTTAGCACCATGGCTGTCTATTAAGAGTGATTCCCTAATTTCTGTTCAAACTCCTCCATTAAACAGGAAAGGCCAGACAAGTCCCCAGGCTCCTAGTGGAGGGTTTGCGAAACCCACACATAGCAAATAAATGCAAAATCCTTTATTTTTCCTTCCTTTCTTATGCTGAAAAAAAGCATGAAGAGCCAGCACGCTGGTGACTGAAAAGCCACTGTTTTGCTTACTTTCACTGACATTTCCAGACCGAAAATGAGAAGCCAGTGAGGGTAGAAGAACGAACAGCAGCTTGTCACTCTGGATTACACTCTTCCTTGCAGGTTAGTAGGAGCCACAAGCAGCACACCAGCTTGTTCAACCCCTGGGAGGGTCTTCAAAGCCATTCCTCCCACCAAGCCAAGCCACAGCAGTACAGGCACCAAGGTTTGGGAGGTTCTCTGAGCTGGCAACTCAGCTGACACCACTTTCCCAGCGTCTGCACCTGTCAGTTCTCAGTATTTCAAAATGAAAAAGCAGGCTGGTCAACTGGAGTCTTCTTGCCACGGGGGAACTAGCTAGGGCTTACCATTGCCTGGAATATATTTTTATATATATTTATATATTTCTAAAAGTATATTTTATTAAAGCTCTTATGTTAAAACTTGGTTACATAACCTTGTTTATTGGCTTATCTTAAAAAAGCAAGAGTAAGATCAAGCGTTAATAGGACATCTGGCTGGTTTTTATCAGCTTAGTTTCAGCCAAGAGGACCACCAAGAGAGCTCTCAACCACTAAGTGATGGCCAGTTAATGCCAAGAGTCTTTCAGACCATACAAACATGCTTCAAGCCAGTCAGTAGGCTGTTTGACCAAACAGGTTCTTTATTGACCTGAAGGGTCCATCCATCACTCTGAACCAGTACAATTCGATAGCTTTCATCTGCTTCCCAGCATGTGGCTTTTACAGAGGCAGCCAATACAGCTCAGGAAGCACAATTAGCATCCCAAACGTGGCTGATTCATGTATCAGATGCAGTAGTTACAGCATTATGGCTAGTGCCTGCATACATTTGCAAGGGGACCATCTCAAAAGGCAGCCTCATTCATAACTGTCATCAGAACTTGCTTGTTTTTATGCTCCACAAACTCATCTGTAAGAATTGCATCTGTCTTTGGTGCTTGCCAAGTAGTGAATTAAAAACAGTAGCTATTTCTTCTTGTTTCAGAGACTGGAAATGTTCAGACAGATTGGGTAGAAGCAGGATATTTACCTGAGCGAAGTGAGACCATGAAGATTAATCTTGTTAAATGCAGCAAATGCACCAGGAGCAGAGCATAAAGTTTGACAGTTTTTGAATAAATGCATTTATGTAGCACAGGGCTGTCATATCAATGAGAAGTTAATAAGTTTCAGATAATGGGGAAATGATCCCTCAGTTTTAATGTGAAGATAGTAAAGAGGTGTGCTCACTCCTTAGATATCTATCTCCCTTTGGGCCCCAGCCACCCTGCCTTTTCCTTTTCTTCTCCTCTCAGCCTTCCACACCCTCATTCAAAACCAGAACCCACCCCTAACCAAATCCTTCCTTGGATTTTTTGCTTCCCCCCTTGACAGAAGTGACAACAGCTCAGACAAACTTCATTTTAGGATGGTATCAACTCCACCTCTGCAGATACTGATGTTTAGATTTCACAGCTGTTGACCTCTAGTACCTCTGTCCAGCAAGACAGAGCACAGCAAATCACCCCACTCTGATGGGGGGCAAGCTGACACCTGATGAGAAAGTGACTGGTTTAACAAAATTGATCACTCTCCTTGGTAGACTCTGACACCTTGGCAGGAAAGCAGAGTGTTGGGTGCTTGACGCAGGACTGTGGGTACACAGCAAAGCATGACACTGACAGACTGAACAAAACACTTCCCAGAGGAAGCTTTGTTTGATTCAGTGCTCAGACGCAAGGAAAGTCTCCTTGTGCAGGGCAGGAAAAAGCAGACATTTCTTACATGCTGTCAGAAATGGCAACTCTGACACCCGCTCTGCTTCTGCCAGACGTCCCCGACCTCAGAGCTATTTCACAACTCAGATGAGCACTAGAAGGGACAGGCAAAACAATCCAACAAAAGCAGACTGCGCAAGAACAGAGAGCAAACGAGATGTCAGGAGAACCAGGAGGCTCTGTTCCCACCTCAGGTGCTTTCCACTAGAGTGTGTCACATCTAGGGGAAAAAAAAAAAAAGATCAAAAAAACAAAACTTGATTTACCAGCATGGACACAGGTCAGAGGTTTTATCCCTGTCTGGAAGGCTGAACCAGACCTATTGTCTTCAGCAGAGTGATTTCTTAGGAATGGTGTCCTATTCATACCCTCAGAGAATTTTTAGGGCTGATTTTGGAGAGAAATATTAAATGAAAGGTGCTTTCCCCACACCTGTTTGGGACTCCTAGATAAAAGAAAAAAGCTTCATCACACGTCAGAGCTATGTGCAGCTCCAACACACATACCTGCAGCCTCTGGTAGCTCCTCTGCACCCACTTCAAGTTGTGCTACTCCATGGCAGGCTCCAGTCACTCCTGCCAGCAGGGCCTCAGTGCTTTTCAGCTATAACACCTCAAGGAAAAGGGTCTCAAGCACCGTGTCCCCTCTGCCACCTCTCCTCCCTGTCACTAGGGTGACAAGGCCATGTTTCTGTCCTGCATGAGCTCATATCTTGAACCAGAGAGCCAGATGGCCCATCAGCAAGGGCGGTGATCCAATCTTTCCTTGGTAAAGCTTTACCCCTTGCAGTGGACAGTACAAATATAAATACATGAAAAGAGTCTGATTGTTCAGGAAGGAGCTTTTTAGAGAGATGGAAAAAAATAATAAAGCTGAAAATCCACGGCCTCTCAAGGTTGGAGGCAGGGCTGCAGGAGGGGTCATGCTGATAGGCAGCAAGTTATCAGCAGACAAGCTGCTACGAAGCTCAAAGTTGGTTGAAAAGAGATAAACCAGCTACAGAACAAGGATTCCTCAAAGAAGTTGAGGCAAGTGGGATTTTAACCTCCAGGTCCCCTGTAGAGTCAGGAAGTCACAATGGAGGGAGGATGCAGCTGCCAGACATCCCACAAGGAATATTTATAGATAAAGAAACAAGGGCAGTAACGCTTTGGGTACATCAGGCATCTGCTGCCACAGCAGCTCCAGTAATTAACGTGCCTCTCTCAGGACACCTGGCAGAGGTTTATACTCATAACTCACACAAGGCGTATTCCTGGCACCGAGGAACCCTCTCCCACTTTTCTCTCCCCAGTTCCTTCAGGCAGGGAGCAGGTATCCTCCAGGAACTAAGACCTCAGCTGCTGCCAGGCTGGTTTTTGCCAGCAAAGCGAGTGGCTTTTCACCCACTCGCACCCACGGTGCCCTTTAAGCTGGATGCTGCCTCTCGTGGTTCCTGTGCCACAGTGATTCCAGCACCTCTTTCAAAATGGAAAACCTTCTGCAAGCGATGGAAAGAAGCACTTGTACTCCCAAAGCTACCAATTTCAGCAGATCTGAATATTATCTATAGATTACCAAAGGCTCTAGGCCAGGCTTTGATTCTGACTGCCCATCCAGCAAAGAACTGTACTCACCCCAGCTCCTTACAGGCTTTAACCTTTCCAGGCATCCAACACAACAAGGACCAGCTGGCCACGGGCAACCTCTGTGTGCAGCTCTGGGAGGCCAAGGCAGAAGCAGCTCATGGACAGCTGAGGGTGCTGCTCTGATCTGCCTTCCCCATCCTCACTCAGGGCCACAGTGTGTTTCTGGAGCTGGCCCATCTCTGAGCACCAGAACTTTCCACTTTGGAAAGAACACTCTGGAATACTGAGCTCTTCCTCCACTTAAATTGAAGGAATCCAGGCACAAAGTGTTTCCATAAAGTCATTCAGCGCAAGGATTGCATTGCCTGGCACACCTGGGGCGTGCAGGATCACAGCCAGCGGCAAGCTTGCACTCCCCGGGGTAAATAAGCTTCCATTATCATTTTTCACAACAAGAGAAAGATAGAGGCCAGCAATAACCCCGAGGTGACTGGCATCTAATTTTTCATCATTGGAGTATTTATGGTACAGACGTTTGCAGCATCTTGTAATCACTTTACTGCCTCCTTGACCCCTGGCTCCCCCTTATCCTGCATCTCTTAATTGCATCTGAACAAGCAGGAGGGAAGCAGCAAAGTAGATGGATGCAGGAGAGCTGAATGGCTGGGTTGTGATACTTGGAAGGACAGCAGAGGAGCTGCAGAGCCAAGTTTGGCTGTACCCCCACCACCAGCTTGCTTTGGTCTCCCACAGGGTATGGAAGTGGAGCTTTCCTCCTTCCTGACACTGGGCGACCTTGAGGAGTTGTCCCCTGCCTCCTCAATTTATGGTAAGAGAGATTAATGAGTTCCCTCCAACAAAGTGCGAGGGCATCATCTTTACACACAGATACTTCCCCAAATTCCCACATATTCGTAGCCTCTCCTGGCAGGGCATTGGCAACTACAACAATATTTATATTGACTACAAAAGCCCCTGGGATAGACAGCACAAAGCGAGGCAGATGTGGACCAGTGTGACACTGATGCAGAGGGCCCTGCAAACATATCAAGCCACAAGCTGCCAGGGTGAGGAGGTGCTTGGGTTCAGCAAGGATCAATGTTCCCGAGGGCCACTAACCCCTTGTTTGCCACAACACCAAGAGTGCCCCCATCACTAAGCCATTCTTTTCCCTCTTTACTTTTTCCCCTACAAACTTCTCAGTTGCATTTCAGAGGATTCTCCAGCTGCCTGGGGGATTCAGCTTCAGGGACAGCGTCATCCCCGCTCACTGTGTCAGGCAGGAGTTGCCAGAAGGGAAGGAAACATCACTCTCTTTGTAACTACTTAGCAGTAGTACAAAAAGAAGAGATAAAGCCTTGGTGCCTGGGGCTGGTGGGGCATCTGTTTGCTCCCAGCCTCCTCCTCTGCCTTCCTCGTACAGTGCACACCAAAAAGGTGCAACAGGCTTCGGAGATCAGCCCTGCCCCAGAGCATTATACAGACTTCAACTTACAAGATAAATCCCAGCTGCATTATTTGTATTTATAGTCCTGCTTACAGAAGCATGAGCCACGTGTGAGATTTGCTGATGTAGTCCAAAAATCCACATTTTTGGACAAGAGCATCAGTGAACTCACACAGACATAAAGTGCAATTTAGGATGATATTAAGAAGTTGCAGACTTATTTAGGAGTATAAAGAGATACCAGTCTGTCCACAGCTCTTTCCTCCACAGCCTCTGGTAATGTTCAGAGAGGCATAACTGCACAGACTGCAGCCCTGGTGCTTTCTACCTGTGCATTAAGGAATTAATGATAATTTCAGGGGATGAGGGATCAAGACTGCTGGTCTTACTCAAAAACGCTGATGTAAATCAGGCAGGCAAAAAGGTCAGGCCTCTGTTTCAAAACAAAGCTGGTGTTAAAGCACCAAACAAAATACTGGAAAATATGCTGTTGAGAAAAAGGCTTATATTGCATTTCCCAGGGGAGTGTTTAGCTGACTTAACAGGTCTTCTCCAGCTCTGGCTTCTAGGATGCTGTTGCTACCACTGCACAAAATAACACCGCACAGGGAATATTTATTGCTTATTTTCTACCAGTGTTCTGAAAATGAAAGATTTGTGAGTCCACTGGCACAGTGTAGTCCAAGAAAGGAATTTTAAAAGGCCCTTTTTAAACCCTTACAGCTTGGTGTAGGGAATGGGTGATCACAGATATCTGTTCTGACACCTGCCCTGTTTGGGAGAGTTTGGTCTCCAGTACCAAGAGAGAACAGTGTCAGCTTTGGTGCCTTGCTGTCCAAATGAGCTGACTCCAAAGGACAGCTTTATTCAGGGAAGGCAGCAGCATGGCCTCTCAGCCTTGCCAGGGAGGCTGTGCTGGGAAGCAGTATCATGGTTTGAGGCCAACATCACCACTGTGTGAGTTCTCAACTGCAAGAAGTGCCCAAAAGCAGAGATCTATCCAGATCCACTGCTTTGCTCAGTTTGTTAAGCTCGTTTGCTTCCAAAGTTCATGCCCACCATCCAACACCATATAAGCCAAACCAAGCACTAAAGTGGGCAGGACATTCTTCACTGACTCACCAATAGCCTCTGCATCAGTCACCCTGCTTTTCATAAGGGCTGGTAGCATCTGCAGCACACCTGGCCAGATGTACAAGCAGCAGCACAGCACCATTCCCTTCCAGACAGTCCTTGCCAGCCTGCTGGAGGTGGCAGAGGGGCAGGACTGATCCTTTGGAAAAGCTCAGTGTCCAAATGACAATACAACCCAAGCTCCACTTAGGAAAAACCCACTTCTCATTGTGAAGTGAACAGACAGCTTTGTACAGAAAACACATTCCAGTCCCCTGCACTATTGATTTTCCAGTGAAAAGAGACAAGCTAATCCATTAATGTTAGTTGCTTCAATCTGTGGTGTTGCAGTTGCTTCACTCTGGTACTGAAGGCTGAGTGTCCCACCCAGCCCTGGCAGCAGAGGGCTCTGCCTTCTGCCTGATACTTCTTTTACTCAAAATGCCATCATCAGTTACAAGGAAGGAAAAAACCCCAAATATCAGAAGCTGCACTCCAGCTCTTAGGTCACTAGTACAACAAATTTATGTTTCACCCTCACAACAGCTCACTCATCTGACTCTCATCCTGCCAGCTCAGGAAGAACCTCTTATTCACAAGGCCAGTTATTATCTGAAGTCCCCTTTGCATTAGGAAACACCAGGGCTGTGGGAACCTCCAGAAGAGCCAGTTCATCTGTCACAGGCATATGATGAGCGAGCAGTCAAAAGAATTTATTGATGAGCCCACAGAAGAATGGACCAGGATGAAGGAGGCAGGATTTATGCCATATTAACAAGGCTGTGTGCCAATTTCAACCTATTAGTTGCACAATAAAAAGAGCTGAGACTTGCCTTCCCACCCCACATCCAAACACCATTTATTTTAACTGAACTTGGCTCCTGTACTTCTTCAACCACTTCAAACCAAAGCAACAACTTAACTGACCTTACTTTTTGGAAGCTGACTAGATGAGAGGCATGAGAAGACTCCAATCACTCCCTGAGACTGGGCTTTTAGCCAAGCAAAGCTGTATTTCAGAGGCACCTGTAACAGCTAGGGCTACTGATATTTATGCTTAACGCAGTTCTAATTCTTCTCCTGCCATAGCAATGGCTCAAATCTCAGGTGCCTATATACATAGTAATGGCACAACATTCTGGATCCTTGAGAAGCTTTTCCCTATTTTGAAGGCTTTCAGAACTGCATCTATGCACAGAAGGAACAGCTGCCTTTTTTGCACATTTGTTTCTATTTCTATATCGGTATCATAATAAACCACATCAAAGCATTTGTGGTAAGGAATATAACGCAGTATTTTTGGCAAGAAGGTCTTACCATGAGTAACTTCTTATAGGATATGCAGGTTGACATGCTAATAGTGCCCCAGTCCTGTTGCATCCTTACTGCAAGCTGAGGTAACCTAGAACACAATAATGCTACAGTTTATGCCATTTGTTTAAACAAGGTGATGGTTTCACACCATCACGACAAACTTCCATCAGCTTTTCTTCCTTTTTACTGGCTCACTCCGGGACCCCAGGACAAACACCCCAAACCTTTTTCACTGAAGTGCAGTGAACTCAGCCCTCCTAGCTCCAGCCACTGAGGCAGCTTCCTTCCCCAGCACTGCTTCTCAAGGTCTCTAGACGTGGAGACCTGCAAGAATAAATATCCAGGAGATAGCAGCTGTGACCCATTTATTACCGGATGCTGCTGCAGGGCACAGCTGAGGAAGGCAGGGCAGAGTAAAGCACTTGCTGCAAAGGGAATGGTGGAGCAAACCCAGGTGCCCTTGGAAGCAGCACTCTGCTCGCAGCCCTGCTCCAGCAGCATTGTTGCACCAGCTCCCAGTTGGCAAGAGGCAGATTATATCAAGCATGGATGTTCAAGTACTGCCATGAGGGCTCCTCTCATACCACTGCTGTGAGGCAAAATATAAAACAAAAAAACCCACCAAAAAAAAAAGCTACAGAGGCCAGAAGGCAACCACAGACAGGTCACAAAAGCATCATGCGCTGAACAAGCCGATAAAACCGCCCTAGTGCGGGTAAATGCAATCTGGAAAGACCCGTTTTGACACCAAAAATCAGAGCTACCTTTACCCAGCGCAGGGTGAAGGCAGAGCTGGGAAGGAGGAACGCTGAGGAGGGAAGCAGAGCACGTCCACCAGCGCTCCAGCCCGGAGCCGGAGCGGGCCGGGAAGGCAGCACCGCGCCGTGGCGGACGGGATCTACATCAACACTTATCAGCGCAGCCCTTGCATTCGCCGATTAACTTCTGCTGGCACTGAGCATTGTACGTGTGTCCTCAGCCTACCTCCTCACCCCCCTGCACAGCCTCCCGCAGCTGCAGCTCAGCCCCGCTCTGGTCACTGATCAGAGCGTCGGGCCGGGGTGACATTGTCCCCTCCTGAAGAGGGACAGTAAGCGCCTGTGAGCCCGCTCATTTTATTCACTGCACAAGCACGTTTCCAACTGGGATAATCTCCATTAAACCATCTGCGCTCCCATCCTCGCCTGGCCTGCACCCGCTGGGCTGCCTGCGATACTGCAGCATCTGTGAATCGGCACAAGCGGATGCCGCGTCCCTTTCCCAATCAGCTAAAAAAACCAACAGAGACTCAGACAGAACAGATGCACCTGGGAGCTCTGACGTGCTACCAAGCCGGGCTACCAGGAGTACCTGTGCCAGTGACTCTTCTCAAAGGCATATGGCTCCCCTTGAGAATTTAAGCCATTTCCTTTCCATCATGGGAAGACACCATGTCCCAAATTGCCAGAAGAGGAGGGCTGATAAGAGAGTAGAGGCTTTAGCTTCAACAGCTGCCCTGGTGCAGAAGAGAAGCGTCATTTGCCAGGTCATGAAAGCAGTTTGGATCAGACACTCTGAATGGCTGCTGATCCCCAGGATTTAATCTCTTATTTATTTCTGTATCTGCTTTCTAGAAACAGGGACTATCATGTCATATTTGTGCACCGCTGGAATAGAGAGACAAGAAAGTGTTATGATGAAAGATCTGAAACTTAAACCCACTGCCCCTGCCCCACAGCCTCCACAGCAGAGACCCAGTGGACCTTACAGAGACCATGACAAAGTGTCTGCACTGAAGTGTGAATTCAGTGCAGAGAGAACGTGACCCCGTCCTCAGCATCGCCAGAGACAGCCAAGGGACTTGGGAGTCACTCCAGCTGTTGAGGACATGACAGGGTGGTGACAGATCTGAAGCAAAGATAGAAAGCCATCGATCTGCTCTAACTGCGATCAGTGCTTGCCTTCAACAAGGTCACTGGGCTGCCCAACACATGCCCTCCTTCCTGCCCCTTTGCCCTGCAGGGTCTTGCTCTCAAAAGCACAGAACAGCTTGGGAAGGCTCACCCTTTAAACCTCCCAGGTCTCCTACAGTCCCCAAAAGGAGGCAAATATTAACAGCAAGCAATGGGACAGGAGAAAAAGATCTATTTACATATTTCCTGCACTTGCCTTCACTTATTTGTTTTGCAAGCCTTTATTTTTCAAAGCAATTTATAAACAAGAAGTGAGACAACCGTTTGTTCAGACAAAGGTTAATAGGGGCCTAGTGGTCTCTGAAGACTTTGCAGTCACAGGTGTGAAATCTTGGAGCAGCAATAAAGATGCTGCACAGACAAGCAAGTCTCAAGAGAAGAATTTAATCTGTCTAAATATTCTCATTATGTACATAGTTTTCAGCTTCCATTCACAGTAATCAGAGCAGAGACAGCTTCCAGAAGCCTTTTTGGACAATAAGGCACGAAAAAGGATTTTTACGTCAGTCATTATTCCTCTTTCCAATCTCATTTTGAAAAGTAAATGTCTGAAATGTTTTTTGTTGAAAAGAAGACACCAGTGTTGGGAGAGAAAGAGTCGACAGGAGGAAGGCAGCACAGGTCTTTGGCAGACTGGTGGGACTTGGCACAAGAGAGCTCCCATTGGCACCATTTGCCCAGAAAACCTCAAATAGATTATTTCTCCTGGTAGTCCAAAATAGGTTTTCTGTGGGGTCATGCACGGAGTATGAAATATAACACTACATCCAGAAAGATGAGAAGATACAGTATTAGGACAAGGTACGAAAGCTAGAGGCAGACATCTAGGACAAAAGGGCTGATCCAAAAACTCAGCTGTTTTCTTCTGGGATCACAGTGTCCATCTGTCCCCTTGCCACAGGGGAACTTAGTCTGCAAAAAGAGACCTTGTTTGTCCACTGAAACGTGGAACCCAAATTATTCCATCAAGCAAGAATTCAAAAAAGAAATTTCAGAAACCAGAGCAAGTTCTCTTTGTGTATGATCCCCTGGGACCAAGAGAATAATAAGCTGTGCTCTCGACGCATCTCACCCCTCCTCACTTTCATGTTGCCTTTTCCCCTTCAGAGAGGCAGGTTTCAGCTTTTCTTGCATGGTCAAAACTCTGCTTCTACACATGACAAACCTGGACAAAATGTGTAGAGATAATTACTATGGTTTACTACTGAATTTTTTCCTCCTTCTGCCCTTCCATCTCCAAGTTTCTCTCAGAAACTTTAAGAGCTCAATTGGTCACTAGTTGTCCACGTTGCGAACAGGACAGCAGAGAAAATATTAACCAGGATAGTGGGGGAAAAATATTACTCATCACAGCTGTTTTAGAGGTAGCCCAAACTCAAGGATGTGGTCAATACTGTGGTCTGAAAGTTTTATAAATGATTACATCTCTCACCCCTCTCTAGAGAAGTTCCCATCATTTCTGTTTTCTGGAGAATGAAAGCACACAAGTCAAGCAGAGAGTGGGACTAGCAGAGCCGAAGGTGGAACAAGTCCCAGTTTACTCCCATACTCACCCAGTAAGAAGCATTAGAGACCTTAACAGAAAACCACTTGGAGGTAATGGTGACACCCAGCAGTCCCCTGAAAATAGTAATGGTGTGAACTGCCCCCCATCAGTAACCCACTACAGACTGGTCTGTTCTCCCACAAACAATCCCTCCCCCCTTCTAAGGGGGAGCAGAGAAAAGCACTGAAGCCTCATTCCAGTTCCTGAGCAGCAAAGGATTAACCACTAGTGAAGACTTTGCAGATATTTATTCTCCAAATCCACAAGACAAGCAGAGGGAAAAGCTCCTCTGAGAGTTATGTACACAGACAGTAAGCCTAATGCTTACACAGTCTTAATTTTTTTAATTTTGCAAGTCCTAACAACAATTATCTTCATGAATTATAGACATAATATCCGAGAGATGCAGGCAGTAATTAATGCATGTCTGCCTTTTCTGACTAGCTCCTTCTGCTGGGTCAGGGAGAGTTATTGAAATTCAGGAAGGAAATCTTCAATCTTCTGGAAGTTTTAAAGAAACAGACCAAGACACAATTTAATAAAGGAATAATATTTCTCTTAAATAATTAACTAGACTTTGACATTTGCTCATATTTCTGGGGCCCAGCTCTTACTTTTGCAATAATGCTGGGAAAACTGTACTCAGGGATGTGATCCAAAATGTACTAACTGCAAAATTGCCTCAAGTAGTCTTTACCTCTGGATTTCTCTGTGCATGCACAGTCACCCTCATTCCTTTTTCCTAAAATTCTCACAGAGACCCTTAACAGAAGCCACACCATCCAGTACTGGCATTCCTTCCTCTTCTCCTTTTGTCCTACCAACATGTCTCCAGGTAGGAGCACTCAACATTTCCCCAAGCTCTAGAAAAGCCATGCTCATCATCCTCTGGGAAAAATCCTGGTTGCACAGCAGAACCCCAGCACAGTAATAGATGCAATAGACAACCCTGAACTAGACAAAGCTATTACTAAAGCAGCATAGAGCACTGGATGTTGTCTAAGCTGGCTGTTTCCATCATCCTTCAAACAGCAGACTCTCCTGCAGCACTAACAATTTTATTCACATAAAGAATGGACTCAGTGATCCTTGTGGGTCCCTTCCAACTCAGGATATTTTATATTCTAAAGCAGTCAAGTGAGCTTAATATACTTCAGTATCTTGACAACAATTACCCCCAAGCGAATATTACTTAGCCAGCCACTGAAAAACCCACGCAAGAAAAACCCAGCCTTTGGCAAGAACATCTCACCTGCTTAAGCAACATAAAACTACACAACAAGATGAACAGAACTCAAACTCAAAACCACAAGGATCATTCAGATGGCCAAATTGAAACAAAGCCATGCCATCAAGAATAGAGAGGGGGTATTTGGCCAAAAAGGTCAGACAGAACCAAAAGCTTCACACCATCTTGTTCAATTGAACTACATTATCTCTACAGAAAAAAAAAAAAACAAAACACCACCTTTGCCACGAGAAGCAAAGTTTAAGTGGCAACAATGGTCATACCAGTTCCAGGAACTCACCAGAAACAGCCTGTAAGCATCAATCCGCCGAATTGGCCCCCAGCACTTGTCCGTGTCATTGTACTTTGTGCCATCTCCAACACTACAAGAATGGTTGCCAGTGACACTGCTGGGAAAGGAGGGAGAACAAAAGACAGTAATTAACTCCTAGCAGATGTCTTCCCCTCTCCTGCATTCAAGAAGGAAGAATGAGCAGAGGCGATTCCTCTTCTCCCTCTCCGAACACCCTCCCTCTTTCTGTTTTATGGACTATGTAACAGAGCAAGTCGCCGAGTACTGGACATTAAAAGCAAATTCTTGAATTACCTACAGTTATTTCCAAGTTTGGTCATTTGGTCATCAAGCTGATGAGTTTAGGTCATACAGGGATCACTGAGGTTCTCCATTTCCAAGACACAACTGCAAATCCAGCCCAGATTTGATCAAATCAACCTTTTTTGTTATCTGTTTCTTTGAGAAAGGCACCACTCTCAGTCCAGTGCTAAGTCCATATAACATCACCACTCACTGGTCTTGGACTTGGTAAGTATCACATTCCTCAGCCCTTACCCAAAGAGACAGAGAAGCTAAAATATTGCAGAGTACTGCAACCAAACCATTGAGCAACAAGTCCCATGCCTGCAAGTGCTGAAGCAGGAAGTGCTTCCCACCTGAGAATTCTGAAATCAGGTCAGCTATTTTGCAGGCAGGCAGCAGGCACTTGGGTGGGGAATATAAAACAACCTCACCTACCCACCCACAAGAAATGAGCTGTACTTGAGTCAGATCTCCACTCAACTCTTCAGAAAGTACGAGCTGATCCTAGTGAGGTTTATAACCCCAACAAAGCCAAAGCCTGCCCCCTTCCCTGTTAGCACCCAGCTCCCCAGCAATAAGCATACTTACCAGGTCACCTGCATGAGAGAGACTGGTACTGCTGCTGCGTAGATTGCCAGATCTCCATAGAGGTAGATAATTATGCAGAAATAGAAGAGGTTGACACCCACTGCAAGAAAAGGAAATATTGTCCAGACACGGCAGGGTACACAGGAACTCCTGTACTCTGCACTTGAAACATGCAAAATTTTTAAGATCTTAAAAATCATCATTTGCCTCCACAGTTTAGTTCTTTCTGCAGCAAACTTCACCCAAGCTCAGGGAACTTAGCCAGCACACGAACTGATGAGCCATGAGGGACCTCAGAGCTCCACTCTGCTTCCTTCAGTACCTGCCACTGACACTAAACCCTCTAGTTCAAGCCCATCCTGCAGTCAAGACCAACAGGTCTCACGTAAGTCACCTGCCAGACGAAGCTGTCAGCTTGGAACAGCCACAGGCAAACATCCAGCTGATGCTCTCAGACTCTGTGTGAGCACAGCCTGACAAACACTGAAATGCAGAGAGAAGATGTTTTTAGTCTCTGCTGATTCCAAACCCTCTGCTTGCAAACCTGCAGGACCTTCACATTAGGGACTTGGCCCTGCAGAGCTCAGACTTCACAACGGCTGAAACGGAGCTGCTTTGGAAGATTCCCTACCACTGGCAACTTGAGCCAAGGTACAATTCTGCGAAGCTTTAAACCTCTGTTTCTCAGCACTCTAACCACAAATGCTGTTCATGCCCCTACTGATCATTTGGGTGGGGTTTTTTTCCTTTCTTTTTTTTTTGCTTGCCGTGCCTTCACCTAGCAGATTAAAAAAAAATTCGCACAAATGAATTGGGTGCACAGCAAGATACTGCTGTGGAGGGCTAAAACCTGCAGGGATAAAGAAATGTTTGATGAGACCCTGGGATTCTCCTCTTCCAAGCACTGTATAAATCTCACCAGGAAAAAACAAACTGGAAGATACTTCAGTTCAGAGACAGGTGAGTTACAGAAAAATTTGTTTCATTTAGGAAGTTGACATTGAAGGAAAACAGCTCAAGGAACCTGCCCATACTTTCAAGTTGTGATGCCAGCAAATCAATTCACCTGTGCAAGCCTCAGCTCACACTCACAGCTGTGACAGCTATCAACAAGGACAACACTGCTGCAGCAATGTGCACTCATTTCTACAGCTTGGATGCCCCAAAGTTTTACCATGCTTTGCCATCATACTGCCCCTGGACCTCAGGATGTTAGGAAACCTTAATAGGCAGTCTCCTTTGTTTAAATAAATTATTCAATATGTTGAGCCTACTTAGCATAAAACATTCCTAAAAAGAGGCTGTATCAGGAAAGCAACAGGAAAACTTCCCTGCTTCTGTACAGCAGCACACTAAGTCAGTGCTCTAGAATTGTTCCTGGTTTGTCTAAAGAGACAAATGGAGATATTACAGAAGTTGTCAGATCATTCCATATAGCTCTTCCCTTGTTTTCTTGTTCTGTGAAAGATTGAAGATGGCTTCACAGTTAAGGAGTCTCTGCACTCGTCTGGAGACAGCAACAAACTACCTACCAGGCTTCTCCAACTCCCCATTTAAAAGGGTTGAAGGTTATAACAAAATATCTGACACAGAACAGAAGCTACAAACACACTAGGCTTCATTACTACCCAGGCTGAGATACAGCGTTTGTTTTGGGATCTGCTGCTGATCTCAGGCCTCACCTGCCCCACACCATAAAATGAGGCTGACACGACCAGAGCAGCACCACCCACTACCCACCAGCACACACTGTACCCCCTTCCCATACAGACTTCCCCCTCTGTAGGAAGTCCAGGTGATACTCCTCTCCCAAACTCATCCTCTCGAAGACAGGAAGACTTTAGCATCAGTTCTTTTATAAACTGCTTCTGACCCTCCCTAATCAATACTTTCATTACTGAGCACATAACGGGGAGGAAAAAAAAATCAATGACTTCCTGTGATGAAACAGTATGACAGATGTGCCTGGAATCCATTACTGCAATAAATGACTGCTTGGTCCCAAAAGAAAGCACCTAACATTGCACATTAAAAAATAAAAAAATTAAAACAAGAAACAGAGCAGTTTTTCAGAGCCAGCTCTTTCAAAAGAGCACACAGGCTCTTCACAGCCTAAACCTAAGTCCGCTCCCTTTAAGAAAACAGACAAGACTGAAATTGAGATTTATCCCCAGCTCACCTCCTAGGACTGCAGATTCAACTCCTGTCAGATTGTTGAAAATAAAAATCAGTCAAGGGAAAGGAGCAGAGAACTCACTAGAAATCAGAGGCTTTGAGGTCTAGTGCACAGCTTTCACCAGCTTTCCCTCTGAAGACTGTAAAGCCTTCAGAAACCCTGGGTTTGGATCCACGCTTCATATATCGTGAGTAAACAGCCACGCAGACATTTGCTAGCTGTGAAAACACAGGGCTTGATGCTCGGGGCTGGGAATTGCCCAGTGTGGCCCAGTTCCTCAGCACGAGGCAGCAGGCACCGGTCACTGAGCCCTTACTGAAGGCCCTTCAGTGCAGCCATGGGGAGGGAGCACCTCAGCACAGACCTGCAGAGGGAGGAACTGCACTCGTCTGTCCCTGCAGCTGCTTCCAGGCCAGGCAGTGCCTCTGAACCAGGGATGGAGCCTCATTGCAGGGCTCAGAGGGAGGGAAAGCAGCAAATGAGTTACAGCTGCCCCAGACTCTTCTCGGCGTGCACCTTGTCCCATCTGGAAGTCACAAGTTAAGTCAGCGAATGGTCTGCAGCTGTTCCAGTGGCCTTCCTGCAGACAGGTTCATCCCTTTGTGATGGGCTGAGTAGACCTTGGGGAGGATCCCTAACACAGAAATCAGATAACTGTGGCTAAAGCAACATTAAGAAGAGGGATTAAGATTTAAGAGTACTAAGCAGTTTATTTCACTTTGCTCGGCAGCTACATCAGTGCTGACAGAGAGAGGACATGTATTCCCAGCACCCTCTACTGGCTGAGCACCAAAGAGGTCCAGAAGGCACCTGCCTGGTTTTGGGGGATCCTCTCCAGCTCCCCTCCGAAGCCCATACAGAGAAGGGGCCTCCTGAAACTTGGTTATGAGAACAGTCTGCCTCCTGTGACCCCCAGCCCTCCATAGCTGAGTCCTCAGCAGTACTGCTAAACCCCATTACATGGTGATTGCCCTCAGAGCAGCTCCAAATATTACTCCTCAGAGGAATATCAAGAGACAGTGTTTTATAGATGGCAAAGCAAACAAGCAAAAACTTCTCTGAGGTCAGAGTACCTCAGTGCTACAGGCAAGACCAGGAACAAGATGCTCCTGACACACTTTCTCTTCCCTGATTAAAAATGTGGCAGCCTGATCCAAGGTGGATTATTTTGATAGTCCTATGTGATTTAAATCTACAAAAGTCAGAAGAGACATGCATTAAAATTCACATTTTTTTTCCAATTAGACTTTAAAATCAGAAATAATAGTTTGTGGAATCTTCACTCCTTAAGCCCAGCTGTCCTTCAGAGGCAAAAGCCTTACGCTGGCATAAGGCTGATGTAACACAGTGGAAAAAACCAGCCCGTCACCTCTTTGCAAGGTGGCCAGTGAACAAAGGAAAACATCCTTTTCCACAAGAAATGGGGCCTGACAAGTTCAAAACTGCACAGCCATGGTGTCTGGTGATGTTCTGGCTCTGCACAGCATTTCACTGTGCTATTTTACAGGTTTCAGAATCCCTGTCATCGTGGTTTGCACTTGTACTGCACACAGCAATAGATGGGACTTTATTGCAGAATGGTTACAAGTTTGTTCCCTGGGATACAAGCGGCATCCAAAAACAAAAAAAGGACAAACCAGCTGCCTATCACATGCTCAGCAGGGACCTTTTCAGCAGTTCATGTCCCAGCAGCTCTCTTGAGGGTTCTCCAGACACACAAGCTCCCACCAGAAGTGTGTCTCCTTCAGACTGATACTTACAGGGCTCAGGGAAGCCTGAACATCTTATTCTCAAATGCTACAACCAAGATGGAACTGGCAAACACTGCAGCTGGGCTCTACTGCTTTGGACAGTGGAGATCACAGAGGACAGATGCAGTTCAAGAGGCAGGTGAAGGGCAGTCAGAAAAGGCAGTGACTCACACTTTCCTGTCTCAAGAAACTGGGCCCATAACCTGCAGTGTTTTGCTAGTTTTGTGCCCACCACAGCAGGTTTTGGCCCACCTGGCCCATAAATACTTTCGTTTGTAGAAAAACTACGCAGGAGGATGAATGCAGTTGACAGAGAGAGGGAATTACACTTTTGGGTGGAATTATCACAAGCTCAGGATGCAAACACACACTAAAAAACATGCAAACTTAAGGAATAGCCAAACACATGCGCAGGAGGACCTGAAGGGACTTCTGAAAATGTGCATCACTTACCTTTATTGAAAAACATGGAAGCCATTTGGCCCATTTCCACCCTCTCAGTAATTTCAAAGATATTGGGTGAGCCACGTCTCTCTGCAAGTTGAAAAAAAAAGAAGTGTTTCAACCAGTCCCTCCAACAAACCCAGAGGCCAAACTACCTGGACACGTGGGAAACCCTAGCAGCACTTTGAAGGACAGTTCGTATGACTGCAGAGTCACTGGTCCAATTACTCTGCTGAAGCTAGTTTAAAAGTGTTTAGAAAATAAGATGTTCTCATCTTAGTGACCTACAAGGAAAAGATCTTTATCAGACTGCCGAAGGTAAACTGAATTCTCAATGAGTCTTATCTTGCAAATGCTAAGGACTTTGGGATGTGAGCACATGGAATTAAGGGTGAAATGTACAGAGGAGTCCTCGCTTGTGGAGTTCTCTGGGACACACAGAAGAGGTCTTGGACCAGTGAAAGCATGAACTGGGTACTCACGAACTGACAGGATGGGCCGTGTCTCCGCTCGCTCATACCCATCTTGGAGGAGAACATCACTGTCAGATACTCCAGAGGAAGAATCCTCATCCTCATCATCCTCCTGGATGAAAAGACCAGACCACTCCTGAGATACCTGCTACCTGCAGTACAGGCTTTGGCACCACCAGTGCCACGGACACTTCCAGAGACACAGAGGAAGGTCCCAAACAGGGAGGGCACGACATGCAAGCAAAGGCAATGTCAGGGAGCCCTTGGGATGCTGTGGAGGGCAGAAGAGGGCATTAGCAAGTGAGTGACAGGCTCTGCTGTCCCAGCCCTAGGTCACACACACAACCCAGCAGTGCCCAATTCAAGAAGTGATACGTGGCACAAGGAAGTTAGAAACTTCCTGCAGATCTGCAGCGTTGCAGAACTGGTGGGAAAAAAATAAATCTGAACATATGAAGTCTTAGCCAGTCAGAGCAGGCAGGTCTAGCTCCTAACTCCATCCCACTAACACACAAGCAGGGGTCTAAATCAGTGCAAACAATTATGCCTCCCTCTGATCCAGAAAAGCCACAAGTAAGCTTTACAGCAAGGGCATAATTCAGAACTGTCCACTCCCTGGGATACAGCCCAAGTAACAGCAAGGACATTCCAGCCTGTCCCAGTTAAATGACCTGAGATCAGCAAGGATTTATGGTCCTCAGCACACTCCAAACAGCACCAATATATTGGCTGCCACCTCTCCACATTCACTGAGCAGCGCTTCTGGGCAAGGAGAGCATGATCAGTAAGAAATGTGAACAGCACAAGAGATTTTTCAAAGCAGGAGCAGAAAATCCTGTCTTTAATGAGCAACCCCACAGGGAACTAACAGCCATATTTTATATGGCAAAGTTAAGTACAGTAGAAATTTATTTCTTTAGAGTTAGTAATGAGGCAAAGCAAAGATTCAGAGGAATCCCAGGCAAATCCTACACAGGATAGAAGAACACAAGAAAATGTAAAATTAAAACCCACACAAACCTTGCGTTTTTCCATTCTTTTCCATCTCAGCTGGGCATTTGCAGCAGCCATGGCTTCCACCACAAAGGTCGTAGTCATATAGCTGCAGCGAGAGGAATTCAATTGATATCATCAATAACAGTCAGGAACCGTCACTGAAGAGAGATGGAGAATTATTCCCATCTGTTTGTAGGAACAAACAAACAAACCAAAACAACACTTTTGCCAGCTCCCCACACACTGTTCTGGTAGTGCTTCATCTCAGTTTATTGCTCCCTTCTGCTCTTGAGATTCAGGTGCTCAAGCAGACCACAAAATGCAATAAAATATAACATGCCTTCAGATACTTTAGACATTTGGAAGGCACCTTCCTGGTGCTTCTGTGGGCTGAAGGCAGGAAGAGGACTTTGCCTTTTGCTGGAAAGCAAGTTTCCTTCCTCTTTTTATGGCCTAGGATGAACACAGTACTATTCTGAAATTCATCTATTAGGGCCTTTGGCAAAGGTACTACAGTCTCTTAAATAATCTTACAAATGGCATCAGAAGCAAAGCAGCAATACAAGAACAAGGAGAGATCACATGTGCATGCAAATACACTTTGCTGGAGGCCAGGGGAAAAGCTGTTCAGGGAGACAGCAAGAGCCACTGATGGAAGAAACATCATTATCTCAGCTGAAAACAGTCCTATGATATTAATAAATTAAAAAAAAATTAAATCAGACTTATTTAAGGCTTTAAAGCGGTTTCTCACAGCTTTGGGAACTGGACTTGCTTATCGAGCTCAAAGGAGAGATTAGTTTTGCAAGAATAAAAGAAAGTGCTGAGGTCTGTGTAGCAATTTCCGCCCAGACTTTTCCTGCACTGAAGGTGCCCAGTGGGCACGAGGAAGTCACAAGAACCAGAACAAAAGCAACAAAGCAATGCAGCTCCCAAGGCATGTACTACTTTGGGCTGCTCCTTTTCAGCTTAATCCAGTGCAGTTCTGGTACACAGGTTTGGAGGTTTGTGTTCTTCTGCTGACCTTGAAGGACTGTCTGCTGGTATTGAGCTTTATACATTGAATTTATGCTTTTAAACTAATGGATCTAAAAGGAATTGCTTCCAAAGCTCCCAGTTACTGGTATCCCCACAGTTTACAGCATCTAGCTCTGAGGTGGGGCACTAAAAGCATTATTACAGTAAGTAATGACCATACAGTTCCCAAAAGCTCTGCCTCAAAACTAAAGGCACATTCAGGCTGAGAGAGCAGGCTAGAATTTTGAAAGTCCATTCTTACAAATAGCAGGAGGGGGTCTTGTTTTGCTTTATTTTAAAACCAAGCAAGCAGGGATTCACAGCCCATCAGAAGATGGCAATTCTATCAATAACTCCTCAGACACCAGTGCTGTATCCACAGCCTTCAGCTCCATCTGCTGCTCCAGCACGGAGGCACCTGGGCAGGAGCTCGTGGTGAGCCAGTGGGAAAATCAGGAGACCAGCTCTAAGGTCTCAAGCAGTGAAGTCTGGAGGGGGTAAGACAGGCCTGGCTATACAAGGAATTTGTTTACTTGACATTCTTGCAGCAGTGAGAGCATTGCCAGAAGCCAAGAGAAAGCTTCCACACCTGCATCACATCTGCAAGTCACGAAGCAGGCATGATCCCATGTCACCTGGCTGGTGTTTGGGCAACTGATCCACAACAGGGGCAAGCGTGGGACGTATCCACAGTGAGGACAAAAAAGGAAGGTGGGAGAAAGGTCCCAGAAGACTGTGGACTGGAGGAAAAGCCCTTCCCGTCAGTCAGAAGATGGATGTAGCACCATATTGCCAGCAGTCCGAAAGTGCCTCCCTTCAAATCAGAGTAACACCACTGCAGAGACCAACGTTCAAGGAGCAAAGGGACAGAGCACACAGGAAAGCAGCAAAAGTCAACACTGTCCTCCCAGCGCCACCCAGCTGAACTCCCCTCCAACCCCCTAAAGACACACCCTCATGTCCTACCTCATAAATCCCAGGAACATCAAGAGGATGAGGCTGACGAGCCACCCTGCTGTAGCAAAGGCCTTTGGCATTGTCAGGGCTCCCGTCCCGACGATGAGGTTGAACATGTAAACCAGGCCAACCTGCAACCAGCCACATGATGCAGCATCAGAGCGTGCCAGGAGTCACCCAGAACACCTCACACAGGCACTGATTCAAACACAGAGGGCAACCCTGGAGTGTGCAGCGTGGGAGCAAGAAATAACTGGAGGAAGGGACTGATACCCAAAGGGACCAAAGTGAGTGTCAGCACACTTCCAGAAAAACTGATATTCCTCTCCATTTTCCTAATTATTTTAAAATACAGTTTTTTTCTATTTTAACTTTTCAACTTGGAAAGCACGTGAGCTTTTTATTTGTTTCTTTTCAAATCACTGCCTTCTACCAGAAGGTCTAGGCTGTGGGTTGGGGTTTCTCCTTGTTTTCCCACCTGAACCCAAGTAATTATGACTACGCACCTGAGTTACCTTTCAGGATCTCTTGTTCTTTTTTGTTCTTACTCAAACCGGAAATAACCAGAAAGAATTCTAATTCAAAGCCTACTTGACATTTTACCAGTAAGCAGCTGAACACATTCTAAAGAAGGGATTTTATTTCCAGAAGGGAAAGGATTTTATCTCCTCGGGCAATGAGGTTTTTTATTGCCCAGGGACAAAAGAGAACTCTGCATCTGGACAGGAACCCCCCCCCCCCGGCTAAGCATTTAACTGAATTCAAGATCAAAAATCACCATAAAGTTGTAGTGCTTTGGGTTTGGGGTTTTTTTAATATAGGTCAGAATCTCCCCAGAGGAAAGCCAGTAAAGAACAGCATCTGAGCACACTTTTCTGGGTGTGGAACAATTAACATCAGGAGAACTATTCCCCAGAGACCCTGCAAGCACTTCACTGGCATAAGCACAGCAAATTCATCTTTTGCTGAACCTCCCAGAATGATGAATTTCCTTGACTTTGGTCAAGCAGACAGAGACAAGAATGATGCCCATGATTCATCTTCAGGGAAAGAGGGGAGTCACAGCTTCTGAGATTACTCCAGGAAATTCATCCAACACCAACTTAACAACATAAGAGCAGGTGACACTAATCCTTGAGGGTCCACACGTCCCAGTTGCTGTCTTAGTTCTCCATTTTCTCAGTCGTGACCTATTTCTGCAGCCTAATATCCAGTTCTCCTAAATTCAATCATTAACATGGGGATGAAAGTTTTAAAGCATTTAAAAGCCAACACACAGTTTCAGGGCTGATTCTACACCTAGTGAGTTCACTTCAGAAAAAACAAAAAAAACCAAATACGTTTGAAAAGCACTGTTTTTAAAAGCTGACATTATATGAAGACTTGTGGCTATGAAAACCAGTATTTCCAGTAACATAGGAAAGCAGTAATTGGCTCTGGAGTTGCACCAGACACCACATTACATGGAAGAAACATCCTGATTGCTAATTTTAAGTGGTTTAAAACAAATTACTGCAACAGCTACAATTAAGTAAACTTTATGAAATTCAGGGGGCAATGTTATATAAAGTAACAAAAGAAAAGAAAGTGGAATAGTTTCAATGTCACAGTTCCCTCAGTTTATGCTGTTTCACATGACAATTTGGGTTGATGAAAACATTAATGAGATACAAGGAAAGGGGGTAAAAGGATGGAAGAACTGGTGTGGGGCATTAAGCATCTTTTAGATCTATACTTTAGGCAGACATCAACCCTTTATTTTATTTAAAGTAATCTCTGATACCAAAACCCTCCAATAACTACAAACACTAAGCATTTTTAACTACCCTTTGACCTCCATCATCTCCTGAAACACTGAGGTTACATCCATGGGGAAGTGGAAACTGAAAACACAACACTGAGGGAGGAGTATTTTGAAAGAAAAAACTTGTAAGCAAACCCACAAGCAGCACAACTTACATATGGAGAGTAAAGCTCTCCAGTGTCAGTGATGCCACCTGCCATGCTGGACACAGAGGGGATGCCCAGAGCACAGCAAGGAGGGGTTTCAGGAGGGTGTTTTCAACTTCTCTTCCCTTTCACCTGGGGAAACACCACAATATCATGTTATTTTTGCTGGAAAGAGGAGCAACTCACCAGTCATCTTTTGCAACATCAGTCTTCTGGCATTTGAACAGATTTCAGCAGCACCTTGCCCTTCAGACAGACCCCACTCACCAGCACCACTCAGTCCAACACTCTAGAGAAGTTTCCATACCTGTTAAACCAGTTCAAAAGCAACCAAAAGGCCCTGCCCTTTCACAGCACGTGATGACCAAACTTCACCATCCCCAAACAGCCAGAGGGGCTCTTTCATACACTAAAACCTCAAGAGGAAGAATGACTGCCTTGAGGATGAGCTCAAACTGCTGCTTCTCGTGCAGCTACAACACTCAGCAGGCACGTGCCTGCTGCAAGTCAAACACTAAAAACAGCCTCAAGTCTCTCCTCGTAAATTTTAGAACGGAAATAAGTAGACAAATGAAAACACTGAACCTATTAAAGACACCACAAGAGGTTTTTCACATGCCAAGGTTTCCAAAGCAGAATTATTTGGGAAAGAGAAGAAAGTGGAACAGCTTCAATGTTACAGTTCCCTCAGTTTATGCTGCTTCATGTGACAACTTGGGTAGATGAAAACATTAATGAAATATTAAGGAAAGTGGGTAAAAGGATGGAAGAGCTGGTGTGGGACATCAAGCACTTTTTGATCTATACTTTAGGCAGACATTGTCCCTTTATTTTATTTAAAGTAATCTCTGATACAAAAAAAGGAGGAAGGGAGAACTGAAGCCTCCTGAAATGTTTCAGTGTCAATAATTAGCCATAGTAGAACTGTTTAAGGGCTTCGTACTTCTCCATGTGCTCCTACTCAGCCACCCAAACTGGGACAAGTCATCAGCACAAGCTTCACAAGGTAAGAAAAAAAATAAAAATAAACAGTTGTAGGGTGGCACAGACGCGCTGGATGACTGAAATCACTCGGGCAGCAGAGCCCTCTGCGGTCACAACCGGAGCAGCCCCAGGAGAAGAGGCCAAACATCATCTTTGACAACGGACCTGCAGCAAGCAAGCAAGACCGAGGGTGTGCTGCCAGACACCCCGGGGCACGGCCGGGACAGCGGCCCCGGGCAGGCCTGTGAGGGGACCGACCCCGGGCACCGGGACCCCCGAGGCCTCCGGAGCGCCCCGGCCCTGCCCCACAGCCGGGACGCTGCTTGTCCGCCCACCCCGCCCCGCCCGGGGGAACTCCACAGAGCCCCGACAGACCCCACAGAGCCCGCACAGCCCCACACACCCCGCGGCCTCCACCCGCTGCCCGGGCCCCGCCGCGCCGGTGCACCNGGCGGGAAATGGGCGGGGCCGAGGTGAGGGCGCAGACAGTGATTGGCTTAAGGGAAGAGAAGCCAGTCAGAAGCGAGGGCGGGAGGGGGCGGAGCCAGAGTGGGAGCATTCGGAGGCGGAGTCGATGACGTAACGCTTTTGGGGGCTCTGCGCGTGCGCGAGGGGCGGTGTGGCGCGCTGGCTTCACGTGTCTGTCGGTGCTGTTCCCGCCGTCCCGGAGCCCGCTGTGCCCCGGGGGTCCCCTCGGGCGTCCTGCTGTGGGGGGAATCGGTGTCACATGCGTCCCGCGAGCCGCCACTCCCTCCCGAGAGGCTCAAGGCACCGTCGCCCCATCCCGCGGTCTCGCCGCAGCCACGGAGGGCGGTGTTGAGTCCCTGTCCCGGTGCCGAAGCTATGAAGATTAACCAGGACACGGTGCTGCAAGGACGGAAGGTGACGTTGGTGCCGTACACCGCTGCGCACGTGCTCCGGTACGTGGTTCGTGTCCTCCCCGGACGCTCCCGCGCGGTGTGGGTTCGCTCCGCGCTTTGAAGGGAGTGCGGCGGTCAGGGAGGGCGCTGGCCTGGCAGCCCCTGGGAATCACTCCTGGGAAGGCAGTGAGTGCTCTCCGTGCCCGGCTGTGCCCTCTGCCGGCTCTGCTGGCGGGGAGAACTTTGCGCTGCCGAGTACCCGTGGAAGTGGGGAAATCCTAGGCTGTGAGTGAACCGACACCAGCAGTTCTCCTGCTCGCTGATGCCTTTCCCTACTGAGAGTGGGAAGGCAAAAATAAACCAAAAACTTCAGTGTGTAAAGCCTGGTGGCTGTTTGATAAAGTGGGTGTGTAGGTTTGTGAAGTGCTGGCCTGGGCAGGGGCAGCCTCAAAGGTGCCAGTGGTGGTGTTTTTGTCAGTGTCTAGGAGGTGCCAGATCAGGGTGAAATGCACCAGAACTCAATGCTCAGTGCTCTTAAAAATACGAGGTTTCCACTGGCCAAAGCCACGGGACGCAAACACCACATTTCCACAGAGAGCTCTGATTCCTGTGTTAGATAAGGGAGAGGAACTTGTGGACGCTTTTTAAGTTGCCACAAACACCGGGCTGATGTTTCCAGAGCTGTTTGGTGCCCTGATGCTCAGATTGCTGGTGGAGATCCCCCTGCAGTGGGTGCAGTGGGTGCAGCAGGGGCGGTGACCTGGCCCTGGGTCCCTTCTCAGGTACCACGAGTGGATGCAGTCGGAGGAGCTGCAGCGCCTGACGGCCTCGGAGCCCCTGAGCCTGGAGCAGGAGTACGAGATGCAGCGCAGCTGGAGGGAGGACACTGACAGTGAGCGCCCGGAACGTCCTCTGAGGGAGGGTGGGAGCAGTGGGCTGGTCCCTTCATCCTGGAAAGGACCCACAGTGAGCTGGGAGTCTCCAGAAGGGGATGTGAGAGCCTCCACCACAGGCAGCTTTGAACTGGATTTCTGTTTATATAAAAAACATGCTCAGTGAGCTAGATAACTGTTGGTGTCCTTTTTATGCAGTTTTTTAAAGATTACAGTGAATTACTTCCCTCTGTGTTGTGTCTCTAGGTCTGATTTGTTATAAAAAGGTGGAAGGGGGTTCTATTTTTCCTTGAGAAATCCAGTGGGTTTTATAATCATCTGGTCCAGGTGTGTTGACTGAATTGGTTCCCTGACTGTCCTACAGGTAGTGAATCACTGCCCATAAAACCCTGGTAGAAATAAAGTGAGCTGGCAAATACTGAAGCTGGCAAAGTCTGGAGCATTTGTCTTACTCAAAGCATTAAAAGCCTCACTCAAAACAGCAGTAACATGGATGAGGTGAATCACTCAGTCTCAGCTTCCTGTGCACCAAATGATCCTTTGCCCAAACTTGCTGCTGAGTGAGACAATGCGGACAGGACTCAGACACGGGATGAAAGTTTTCATGCTCCTTAAACAAGCTGTTTCTAGGCTGGTGTCTTTGTCACCCTCACAGTGGGTTTTTCCAAATATTTCTTGCATTTCCATGGTTGGGAGCAGGCACAGGTGGTGTGGGAAGCCCAGTTATTAGCTCTTCCTTGCTGTCAACTGCCCCTTTCTTGTCTTCCCCAGAGTGCACCTTCATCGTGCTGGACGCGGCGCGGTGGCCGGGGCAGGCAGAGGAGTCCTGCATGGTGGGGGATGTGAACCTCTTCCTCACCAACGCCGAGGATCCCACCCTGGGAGAGGTTGAAATTATGATTGCAGGTCAAGTTCTGCTTCACAGCTTCTTTTCCGTGGCTAAAGCCAGCTGCAGACAGATGTTCCATACAGCAGCCTTTTACTCTCCTGCTTTGCTGTGGCTGTTCAACCCCGATCAGTCCTTTGCATGTCCAGGTCACAGTCTCTTCTGGAATGTGTCTGGTGTGGCTGATTTGTCCCCCATAAGTGGATGCTGACTCTGCGACTGTCTCTTTCAGAGCCCAGCTACCGAGGCAGAGGGTTTGGCAAGGAGGCGACTCTGATGATGATGTCCTATGGTAAGGCTGGCTCAGTGCACGGGAACAGGAATGCAGGCAGGCTGTCATCCACAGGCACATATTCCCAGTGATTCAGGCAGGGTAGTAAAGGGATGCTTCTGCCCTAAAACTGGAGTTCTCTGCTTTTATAGATGTGGCTGCCCAGCAGGTGATAGAAATGCTTCTCTCTCTGATTTCTTTTGCAGGAGTGAGAAGCCTGGGGATCACCAAATTTGAGGCTAAGATTGGTCAGGAGAACGGAGCCAGTCTCTGCATGTTCAAAAAGCTTCACTTTGAGGAGGTGCAGTAACAGTCCATCTTGCACCCTGAGACCGTGAGCAGCATTTCCCCGTGGCTGGGGCTGAGCTGCTCTCCCTCTGTGTGGTACAGGTTGCTGTGAACAGCGTTTTCCAGGAGGTGACGCTGAGGCTGGATGTCAGTGACCAGGAGAGGCGATGGCTCCTGGAACAGACCAGCCACGTGGAGGAGAAGAGCTACACTGAGCTGAAACAGCCAGCTGGGGTGCTGGAGACCTGACAGACACATCCAGACACCGGCTGGGTTTCCAGGGAGGACCTGGACGCTGGTGCAAGGTCTGGGTGTGGAGGACACTGCTGAGCCAACACTGCACTTGACTCTTTTACTTTGTCATCTTGTCAACTTTGCACTTTGCTGCGCCTGCCAGGATTACTGCCTGAAGTTTGGACCTGGAGAACAGCCACTAATTCACAGGTTTGGCTAGGAATGACTGTAACCTTAACATGCTGTTCCAGCAGAGCCAAAAATCACCAGCAGTTGTTTAATGGTGCCACCAGTTTCTGTCCAGGCAGTAACTTCTCCCACTGCCCTTGGAGCAGGGTTCATCAGTTAGGCAGACATGGTCTCATACGCTGGCAGGTCGGTCTGTTTACTCTTGAATTAAAAAAAAAAGACAAAGCTCTGAGGTGCCTGAGCACAGTGTGGGCCTCAGCTGCTGCCTTTGGCTGCTCATGCAGTGGTTGGAAGTTGTAGAGAACATCAGAGACTCTTTGAACCCAATTTTCCAGGGTCTGGTGCATTGCAGGGGGGCACTGCTGGGTCCTGGCAGTGAGAAGCCCTGGCGTGGGTGAGCACAACCAGAAAGCAAGTTAACATGATGCAAGTTGTTGATATTGGCTGATCAAGACTAGAGCTGAGCCCCACCATGACAGCTGTGTAAGCAGCGGGGCCTGGGAGCTGCAGGAGGCTGCTGAGACAAACCCCCTTCAACTTCAGGGCTGTGCTCCAGATGTGGAAACCTCAGGCCAGCGCTGAAGGGATATTGCACTTCATTTTCCCCAGCTGCTTTGATGGAAGCCAGGAGGGAGAGGGGAAGATGCTGAAAGGACGCAGCTCCCTTCTTCCAGCAGCTCAGGACTTGCTCTGCTGGGCCTGGAGGCTCCAGTTGCTGCTCCACTAAGATGAACGGGGAGGGGAAATATCTCTTAACTGGGGGGCAGATGTATTTAGGTGGGACTTAACCAGCCTCTGCTGCGGGAGAGCCGAGATCCACGGATGGAGAGGAGGCACTTGCCTGACTCCCACTGGCCAGACTGGCCTGTGCAGTTACTCAGCCTGACCTCTCCTGCCCTGCAATGCCCTCCACAGCAGGGAGGCTTGCTAAGAGGAGAGGACAGAAGGTAAGGAGGATAACTGACTCCTGTGTGTTTTCCCACTTTAATAGCAGCTGTAATGGCTAATCCTAGACCAGAAATGATGACGCAGGGTCAGGTAATAACTTTCAGGTTTGCCCGGGGATGTTTTTATTGGAGATTGGCAGTCTGTGGAATTTTTAGTGTTGCTGTGCAAGTATTTTTAGGGCCTGGGGGTTTTAGTTTTCCAATTTTAGTTAATTTAAATACATGATTCCTGTGACTAAGCGTGGGAACATTGTATCATGGTATTTTAAACAACAAGTATTTAGCGTGGATTTAGTTGTAGGGAAAGCTTTGTGTGGTAATAAAGTGAAGAGCAGCTCTACTTCCCGCTGGGATTACCATGACAAGGGCCACTAATCCTCCTGCTCTTCGTCACCTGCTGCAGGCGGGAATGGATTCTGTCCTCCAGAACAAGATTTGCAGAACCTGCTGGGTGAACTGCTGGCTCTGTGCTCCTTCCATGGAGCGTTTCATCCCTGTGCCAGAGGAGCGGGGCCAGACTGGGAGGAGAGACGCAGCTGAGCTGGGATTTGCTCCCCTAATAACCGACCAAGGTGGGGGAAAATAATTGAACCTCTGGTGCGAGGGAAAAGGGGCACAGTGATATCCTGTCAGGGCTCCCCATGCCCAGTCGGTTGCTGCGGAGCCAGCGAGTGCCCAGCTTGGCATCCCTGGTGCCCCGGCAACGCCGCTGCTCTCCCACCTCTCCAGGGGCTGGGAAAAGCCTGTGCCTGGCAACCCAAAACAAAGTTGGGTCTGTCCCGGCGCTCAGCCCTCGCCCAGGCTGGGGTCGTCCCACAGGGAACCAGTTCCTGGCTGCCCCGACCACGCCAAGAGGCAAAAGGTGCTCCTGGGACCCACTGGATGCCCCCACTCCTGCCCTGTGGCATCGTACCCATCCCAGGCAGGGATGTCCTGCCTGCTCCAGGGGGGTGAAGGTAGGAAAGGAGGGGACAGGGTTCCTGTGTTCAGAGGACACAAAGGACACCTTTGGAGGATGAGGCTTGTTGGAAGGGGCTCCCCCAGCTCTCAGGGGGAAGTGACAGCCCGCACGTTCCCCGAAAGTGTGGTGACACTTTGTCACTTGGTTGTCATTTGAGGTGCAGACCTCTGTGACCACTCGTCAGCTCAGGCAGAGGAGCTTGTCGGGGAGTTTGGAGCACCAGACAAGAGCGTGCAGAAGGGGAGGACATGAAGGTACCAGGCAGAGGCCGGGCAGAGCTCTGCCTTGTGCCCAGTGCAGCTGCGATGCCATGCCACCAGCCTGGCCCCACTCGGCCACCCAGGGCTGGATCCATCCATTTGAAGGGCCAAGCAACCCTCACCCCACCGATCCCCCTATCTCGGTGCAACCCAGGCTCATCCCAAAAACCCCCAGAGGGGCTGGGGGCAGAGTGGAGCTGTCCCCAACAGAGCTGCTGCCCTCCAGCCTGGCTGGCAGACCTGGATTAGAGCCTTGCATCACTGCCCTCACCCCCCTGCACTCCCCAGGGGATTAGAGCCCTTTAATCACCCCGAGGCATTAACCCCCACTGAGACCAGCCTGTGCTTCCCTGCCTCCCCTTCCTGCCCCCCCAGGTGCTGAGAGGCACCCAAAGCTGGCCCAGTGTCCCCTATGGTACCTGCATCTTCCCCCAGCCCCTGGGCACAGAAAGCCCCCAAACCCCCTCAGGCTCTGGAAGGATTTAGCCTAAAACCAGTCACGTGAAGTCAGGAAGGTTTATTCCAGTAAACAGAATTTCTCTTGAGTTCAAACAGTATGACAACACTTGATTGCAGCACATAGAAACAAAACATCCACAGGAAGAATTTCCACAAAATACAGTTTTAAAAAAAAAGTAAATGGTGTGATTGGAAAACTCAGAAAAAAAAAAAGTCTATGAGAAGCCTTTAAATTAAACAGTGTTGGATTCAAACCCTGATCAGCTCTGTCTCCAGGAGTGTGCAGGAGCAAAGGAGACTATTATTGCTTGCTGTGCTGGCTCCGGACACCCTCTCCTCTCCCAAAATTGCCCTGAGGGCAGGGTGCTGGGGACTCCTCACTGTGCTGGGCACCCACATCCCTCCTTCCAGCTGAAGAGGCAAAGGGACAGGGTCATTGTGGACGGAGCTTGCCAGGCAGGGGTCAAACACCCCGGCTGTGGTCAGTGGCGGGGCAGGTGGGGTTTGGCAAAAGTCACTAAAAGCCTCTGGTTTTGCAGTTAAAGAGAAATTTTGGGGGGTGGCTCAAACGGAGAGGGGATTGGGGACGGGGGAAGAACCAGGGAACAGCAGGGATCAGAAGTGTTGGACATCAGGCCACCCCAAATCCTTGATCCCTCCCATACACCTGTTTGTGCCTACCGGGGTGTGCAGGGCTTCCAGGCAGGGCTGGAGGAGCACGCTGGGCAGGGGCTCTTGGGAGGGGGCACCCTCAGCACCCCTGTCTGTCTCTAGCCCAAACCCCCTGCCAGGACTCCTCTGCAGGGACACTCACTGGCCCCTGAGCCCCAGCACTCAGGAGTTTTCGATGGGGAGCAGCCCCGCAGCCCCACATCCCCACCGGGAGCCCGTGGCAGGGAGGAGGAGGAGGGTGCAGGAGAGGTGGGTGTGAGGCTGGGGGGGGCCAGCAGACCCTCACCCTGCCCCAGGGGGGCCTTCACAGGTTGCTGAACAGTTCGTTTTTCTTGCTCCAGTCCATCTGGGGTGCTCTCTTGCTGGTGCGCTTCTGGTGCGCCCGCTCCTTGGCCACTGCCAGCGGGATGTCGAGGTCCAGGAGGGAGTCGGATGCTGAATGGCGCTTGTCACCTTCCTGCGTGTGGGGCTGGGGGGGCGAGAGCCTGTGTCAGCCCCACCGTGTCCTCCCCAGGACAGCCCCACAGTGGGGGCTCATCCCAGATCCCACCTCCCCCTGGTATTCCCAGCCCTACCTCGCTGTGGGTCTCGCTGGAGTTGGGGGACACGGACAGTGGCGCGGGGCTGGACGGGCTCTCAGACACCGAGTTGGACTGTGGCTCTCCGCCGTTTTCCTGCGGGAAACAGGGATGGAGTGAGAGCTCCAGCCCTGCGGCTTGAGACAGCCCCTGGAGTTACAAGTCCCACCCGGGGGTCCGCAAAATCCGTCCTCCCCGCGTGTAATCCCCTGCGAGCTCCAGGCACATAAATACCTCCAGTGCTGCCCATCTGGGGCGGGGAAGGATTAAACCCCGTCCTGACTGCCCTGGCTTTAGCGGGAGTGGGAGGAGGAGGGTGGCTGCAGGGCTGGATGCTACTTCCCTGCAGCAGCACAAGGGCTCCCAGTCCTGGAGCATCAGGAGGCAAACAGGCATTGCATCCATCTCCGTAACACTCAACGCCACAAGCAACCCCCTTCCTGGGGGACACCAGTTCGCAGTGCCCTTCCCAGTGGCACCAGCTCATGTGTGGCAGCCTGGGAGCACTGCAGTCCCTGGTGGCATCATCCACCCATGGGCAGAGGGGACACCTGAACAGGAAGGTCCCTGCCTGGAGATGGGCATGGATGGGGTGAGAAGTAAGACGAGGCTCTTACCTTCTCTATATCGCCATTGGCAACTGGTTCTGGCAAGGGACCTGTGGGACAAGGACATGGGCACTGGGTGAGGATGTGTTTCCTTTGTCCCCTCACCAGTGTGGGGCAAGCAAAGGCTGCACGTGGCCATTGCTCACCCAACACTGCCCAGGGTCTGGCTGGGTCTTGAATTTTTCAACCACCCTCCTCAGCCGGCCCCACAGTACAGGGGGATGCTGCCAGGCACATCCCTGTGATGTGGAGCCCAGTGAGAACCCCTCCCATCCTCCTGGGAACCACCATGACAGCAGGGAGTGGGCCATGGAGCAGAACGAAGGGCAGCTGATGCCTGATTCCTCCCCACGCCATAAACCCTGACAAAGTGCAACCCAGGGCCATAAACCCGCCCAGGTCGGCCCCACCACCCCAGCACGGGGCCCTCAGACACGCAGGGAGATGCCAAAGCCAGGTGACTGCTTGACCTTGGCCCCAAGGCGATAAGACCTTTTCCTCCCAGGGTTCAGGGACTCCCCCAGCACACCCAAGTTTGGTGACAAGGTGACACAAAGCTGACAGAGATGACACAACCCCCCATCCCTGCAGCACAGCCCCCAGCCCACCTGTCAGGTGCTGCTCTGAGGGCACCACCTTGCACTTCTTGAAGAACTCATCCGTGAGGACGTCCACCACCAGAAGCCTGGTCTCATCACCACCTGCCTTGATGGCTGCCACCACGTCACTGTGCTGCTTGCCCTCCATGCACACACCATTCACCTGCAGGCAAGACCCCCATCACCACTGAAGCCAGGGGACATCCATCCCATGGCAGCTCCATGGGTACCAGCCTTGGTACCAGTCACAACACCAGCATGGCCACCCCACAGCCGCCACAGGCATTCGCAGCCTCACAGGGATTAGTGGCACAGCCAGGAAAACCTAATTAAAAGCAGATTTTCCTCTGAGTGATTAGCACGGGATCGAACGGGCAAAGCTGGCAGGGAGCACCCTGCAGGGCATAGACCCGGGGCTGGCACAGGAGGTGGGCTGCATGAGCAGGAGACAAAGCCCTCGTGGTCCCCAGAGACCCCAAAAGAGCCAGCAGCCCCACACATTGCTGAGCAGGAGGGTTGGGGCTCGGTTAGTCTTTGTCCTCATGGGTCATCGTCCCACCTGCCACAAACCCTGTCCCCAACCCCACCCTCCTCACATCCAACAGCAGGACTTGGGGCCATCACGCACTTTGCCCCCAACCTGCCCTGCCCCAGGGGGCATCCCAGGGACAGGGATGGTGCCGCTAATTAATCCACAGCCAGCTAATTAGCACTCAGTCCCAGCTCTCCACGGTGCTGCACCCCTGGGTGGGGACCGGCAGGTTGGTGCAGGTTGTGCGGCTGTGCCGTGAGTCACCGCCGGCGCCAGGGACACCACACAGCTTCCCGGCAAAAGGCAGCTGCCCCCTGGGCACTGGGATGCCAGGGAATGCCAAGCTTTTTGGAGAGACCCCCCCCCAGACCCCTCCCCAAGCCAGCATACCTCGACGATGCGGTCCTGGGGGGCCAGCCCTGCCGCCTCGGCCGGCGAGTTGGGGTCGACGGCGCGCACGTACTGCCCCGGGCGGCTCTTGTCACTGTGCAGGTTGAAGCCGTAGCCATCGGGGCCCTTTTTCATGTGGCACAGCCGAGGTCGCAGCTCCTCCTGCAATGGGGACAGCCTGTGGGTAAACTGCCCCAGACCTCCCCAACACCCAGGGACAGCACCAGGACCCCCAGATATCTGCTTGGGCAGCAGAGACACCATCCTCAGGTGGCCACCTGCAACCACTGACACCTCGCTGGGATGCAGCCCATTAAACACCCTGTGATCCCAGACTGTAATGAATTAATTAGGTGCAGGGCACACTAATTGCAGCGAAACATTGAAGAAACATGTTATTATGTGCGTCCCCAGACCATGCTCTTCCTTTTGGGATCAGGATTGCAACTGCCATGAAGGTGGAGGAGGAAACAGCCCAGGTTGCTGGGAAGCACCCCCACCCCACCCCATCCCACTCAGGAAGTCTTGGCTACCAGAGAGGCCTCAGCCATCGGAGAAGGTCCCTTCCATCACCCCCTTCCCAGTTCCACAGCAAACCCAGCCATGGGAGCAGTGGGATCCCCCACCCCAGAGCACCCCCCAGCAGGGCAGGGGCACGCAGGGCTTGGGCAGGCAGATGGGATCCCAATGGGGCAGCTGTGATGCCGAGGCACCTCCATGGCCCGGCATGACCCCTTCTCCAGGATTGCAAAACAGAAACCAGCTCCACCGGGGCAGCGCGACACGGGACGTTCAACTGCCAGGAGGCAACACCCAGCTCATCTGCACCCGGTTTCACCTTGACCTGTGGATCCAGCAGCACCTGGCGCCAGGGAACCCCACAGGGGCAGCCACAGCCTCGTACCTGGCCCACACAGAGCCCTTTAAGCTCCCCACACTGTGAACAACAGGAAGCAGGATCATCCCCGGGAGCCTGGCACACAGGCACTGCCTTTGCTCACCCAGTGGGGACTGGGATGCCCAGGAAGCATCAGAGGAACCAGAGAACAAGAACCAGCCCCCTGCACACAGTGCTGTCAGAAGTGCTGTGACCCCAGCACCCAACACCACATCCACTCTTTTATATATAAAATGGTTTGATTCCCCCTTGACCACCAGCCCCTGGGCTTTGGTCAGGCTCTCCCAGCAGCAAAGCCTCGCTCAAACTGGCATATTCCTCATCAAGGGGTTTTGTATTTAATCTTTCTTCCCAGATAACTTTTTCTCCTTTGGTACCCATAGCATCACTGGGAAGAGGCACTGCAGGACTTTCCCCTCCCACACTTGCACTGTGCTGCTCTTTAACCCCTGTACAGCACCCTTGCTCCTTGCCATGAAATCCCCTTTGCCCCCAGCCAGAAAAACCTGGGTCCGGGGGTAATTACACCCCTTATCTGAGAGCACTGAAGTGGCACAGGGTCCCACACGAGCCAGGATGGCACATTTGCAATTGCTGAGCCAAATGCTGTGATAAAGCCCTGATAAAGCCCCATCCTCTTGCACAACACGTTCCTCCATGGTCAAGGCCAGCTACCACTCTGGCACCACTTGCCAACGCCCCGGGAAGGGAAGGCAACACCCAGCACATCTGCCAGGAGGGAAGATGATCCCAAGACATGTCAGTGCTGGCACGCAGGACCCCACAGGCAATGCCCAGTGCTGTGGATTCCCCAGCTGGGTGGAGGATTGTGACCCTCAACTTTGCCCGGGCCACCCTTTGGTTCCCCCGTGCCCGGGTGGCAACAGGTTCACAGGGTGTGACAGCATCCTCTGCCCAGGCAGCAATTCCAAGCAAGGACGGGGACAGACAATACCCAAAATAAGGACAAAGGCAGGAGCTGGTGGAGCCTGGGAGAAGGCAGCACCTCCCCGGGTCTCTGCCCCGGCCTGACCCCGAGCAGGGGGGTCAGGCTGCGGAGCACCCACGCTGCCGGTGCCCTTGGCAGCACTGTGAGGTTGCTCCACGCCGATAGCTTGGGACAAAGCCGGAGGGAGCACCCGGCAAGCGGCGCTGGCAGCGCTCCCAGGAGAGGAGGAGGAGGAGGAGGGAGGACCGTGTTCCCACCCATACCAACAAAGCCCTGGCAGCCTGGGCTCCATAAGGGGCTGGTGCCATGAATTTTGGGGGGTTGGGAGGGGTTGGGAAGCCCTGCAGGATGGACAGGGATGGCCTGAGGACAGGGGGGACGGGTCATGGCAGGGAGGGAGGCACTGACCCCTCAGTGGCAGCTGGCCAAGGCAGGAGCACTTGGTGTGAGGGCAGCCCGGCCAGGCCATGACCCAGCCCCCCAGAATCCCCCCACCAGAAGCTGGCAGCTCCTCCAGCCCAGCATGCCAGGGTGCCTGTGCCCTCCCCAAATCCCCAGTGCCAGCAGAAACCCAGCAGCCACCATTCTGCCTCCTGGAGAGGAAAACAAATGCATGCGATCCTCTAGCAGCTGAATCCTGCCCATCCATGGGTCGAGCACCCTGTGGTAGGGCATCCTTCCAGCCCCAAAGTCCCCCTTGGGCTGGGCAACCTGAGGAGAGAGGGTTTGGGGTCAGCATCTGGGATGTGGAGAAGCCCCTGTGTGGCTATGGAGCTGGGCAGCAGGACAGCGGAAATGCCCCTAATTTCTATAAGCTGCTGCATCCTCTCCTCCAAGGCCAGCAGCCCTCCCATCGCTCTGGGACGTGGATTAGCCGGCAGAGCCTCCTTACAAGCAATTACAACCTCAGGCGAGGAGGGAGGCAGGCAGGGGAAGCTGCACTCAGTCCCCAGCACGGGCATCCTGTCTCACCCCTCTCCTCTACACCCAGGGCTTGCAGAAGGACATCTGCCTGCAGAGATGCCCACTTGGGATGGGGAGCTTTGCAGCAATGCATCCCTGCTCCTTACCCGGGAACAGGATTTGAGGCACATGCTTCTCCCTCCAGGAGCGTGCTGGACCATCCCTCTGCAGCACCTTCAGCCGCCTGGCAGGACCAGCAATGCCAGGATCATGGAAACCCCAACTGCAGAGTTTATTTGGTCCTGCTCCCCACCTCCCAGCCCCACCCAGCAATTTCAGGACAGCTTTTGAAGCCTCAAGTCACAGGAAATTCCCCACAGCCCTACAAGCAGCAGCAAGCCCATCGGCGGCGGCGGCAGCAGCGTTCCCAGTTATTCAAAGAGAAACACAACAGCTCAAGGACGCCTGGGCCAGCAAATTCACACGGGTCCCGAAATCTGGCGCACACATTCGGGTTTCATACAAAGGGGATGCAAAGCAGCCTCCTCGCAGCATCCCTGTCACGTCCTGTTTGACTGGAGCTGCTTTTCATGCAGCTGCCTTGAGAGGAAATTTAATTCATTTCCTAATTAAACACCCAGCTACTTCCAGTGCAATGCTCCCAATACGGGGGAAATGTTCCCCGTTACACCCCAAAACCCAGCCGTGGGAAGCTCTCCTGGATTTTACAAGGAGGGATGAGCCTTGCTGGCAGGGAGGGCTCTGGTTTAGCATGAAATTTGCAAGAGGGAGGCCCAGAGCTGGCAGGAAACACCCTGCCCTGGTACAAGCAGTCCCAGCCCATGCCAGGGTGTTGTGCTGGTAGCACCTGGTGCTGTCCCATGAACACTGTGTGGTTTGCATGAAACTTTCTCAATATACTCCTGAGCAGCTGAAGCCTCCGGAAACACAAGGAGGGAGGATGAACTGTCACAGCTCTCGCTGGAGACACCCCAACAGCACAGGGCCCCAAGAAAGGGGGTTGGCCTCAGGGGTGTAAAACTGTCACCGTGCTGTCCCAGCACCACAGACAGGGGCGCACGGATCAGCTCCCCAGGGAGGCTCAAAACCTCCACCCCAACACCAGGGGGATCTGCACGCCCAGGATTTTACGGGAACGAAAAGGAAGCCCACGAGGAGCCCCTCAAAATTTCCTCAGCCCACGCCCAGCACTGGGAGCTGTGGGGGTGTCCAAGCCTCCTGGCACAGCGGGCTCCCAGTCATGCAGGACTCGGCAGGGTTTGGAGAGAGGACGGATTCTGCTGAAAGGTGGGAGATGTTAAACGGCCGGTCACCACAGGCAGCTCTCCCAGCTCTTGAGTGTCTCCAGGCTCCTAAAGCAAATAAAGGCAAGTCCAGCCCTATAAAGCAAACAGGACTCTGACACGTGCAAATCTCCTGCTTCCCTGGTGACCCCAGGGAATCCCACCCACCGCGAGCGCTGGGATGGGGCTGCAGGGGGATGGGGCGGCCGGCACCGGCGTCCTGCCAGTGACCAGAGAACAGGCACGACAGTGTGTTCCTGGCCTGCCAGAGAGAAATCCCTTCCTGCCTGTTCCGGCTTGGCTCGGCATCCCGCCCGGCATCTTCCCACCCCACTTGGGTGCCTGGCTAGGGCGATGTCTCCAAACCCACTTGCTTTTTCTTTCAGGCCCTGCCCCCCCAGCCGCAAGATTTCCTGCCGATACCTGTTGAGAAACCGTCGGGGGCCTTGCGGTAATGTCACCCCATGTCACCCACGTCACCTGCTTCCTGCTCTTGTGAAGGGAGAAACTGCCAGTAGTAACTGCGTGCGAGCTGTGCTGTGAGCCTGCTCCCCAAGATGTGAGGAATCTCTAGCTAAGACTGTCTCCCAAAAGCCTGCAGGGAATATCCAGATAAGACTGTTCCTAAAAAAACCCATGGGGCATCTCTAGCTGGAGCTCTCCCCCAAAAGCTTGTGGGGCATCTCCAGTCGGGGCTGTCCCCCCAGAGCATCTCCAGCTGGAGCTGTCCCCCAAAAGCTTGTGGGGCATCTCCAGTCGGGGCTGTCCCCCCAGAGCATCTCCAGCTGGAGCTGTCCCCCAAAAGCTTGTGGGGCATCTCCAGCTTTTCCCTTTCCATCACTCCAGCCAACAGTGCAAGAAGCAGCCACCCCACAGCATGTCAGGGCTCTGTTCTCCATGTTCTCAGCCCCCCCCAAGCCTGGCAGGAGACTCACCCGAGCTGCATTAACTACATCATTTTTATTTTTCCCAGCGCATAGAGAAGACTGGGAGTGGAAAGCAGGGCACAGACGGGCTCGCTGGCCCGGAGGGAGCGCTGGAACTGTGACATACAGAGACCAGGCATGTTCCCCCCCACGCGGGGCAGCACCACATCCCGGGCAGACCCAGGGGACGTGGGATGCCACAGGGGACAGCGAGAAAGAGGGGCAGCACAGGGGCAAAGCCTGGCTGTTCCCACCTGAATAAACCCATCAAGGAGGTGCCGGGGCAGTGCAGGGATGAGAGCTGTGCCTGCAGCCCTGACCAGGGGCAACAGGCAGCTGGCACAAGGCTAAAGTCCAGCAGGAGACAACTCAAACAGTCCGGTCCTAAGCAAAACCCTGCATGACAACAGCCCAGAGAGGCACCAAGGTCTGCCTGGAGCTCAGCATCCACTCCGGGAAGGCTCTTTTTGCACCAACCTCTCTGGGAACGGTCACAAGATCTCCCCAGGAGGTTCCCCACCCTGAGAACACCCGGAGACTGCTTCCCAGGAAGACCATCCACATCTCTGTTGTCACAACAAACACATCTTTGCTGGGTAAATAAAAGGCAGTATTATCTCGAGTCTCTTAGGAACTGCTGGGGCAGGAAAGGTCAGCTATTTCTCAATTCCTCACCTTTCTACATCACTTTGTTTGTGCAACTGCTAACTCCCACACGCACTTAAGGCCAGCATTCCTGAGTTAGGAAGTATCTGTACGTGGGGTCCGACAGTCAGGATGAATCCTCTAGCCCGGGAAGGGCTCCGCTAGTTTCACTCCACAGCAGACACCGGACACATTCAAGGCAGGAGTGACTGCCACCAACACCTGCAGTCACAACCTGAAAAACCACCGCCTGCCACGGGGTTTTTTGTTGTATTTTGGGGTGGGTTAGTGCCATCCACCCGCAGCCCAGCCCCGGGCTCACCTACACGTCAAAGCTCGCCCTGTCGCTTTCCTCACCCCGTTTTACCGGCCCTGCAGCATCAGGATGGGCCGAAGGGCTCCGGGACACAACAGGCTGCTCAGTTATGGGTCCAACCGCCCGACCCCGGCACGGCTGGGAGAGAAGAGTATTGAGGAAAAAAAATAAAAGTATTTAAAATAAAAAAGGCAAAGCAGCCGGGCGCGGTAGGGCCCGGGGCTTCTGGGGAGCCGCGTTTAAAGCAAAGCAAAAGAGAGAAAGAAAGAAAGAAAGAATCGAGACCGAAACCAGATACGGCGCCAGGGGGAGGGCAAGGAAGATGCGCTCGCTCGACTGGAAGGTGAATCCTACCGGGGCCGGTCGCGGGAGGTCCGACGCCCCCTGCTCGGACACCAACCCCTTCCCCGGGAACTTTTCCGAGCCCCACTCCCCGCGTTTACCCTCTGGCTGCCGCCGTCGGGCTCCCGCGCCGCGGGCTCCGCCGGCACCGGCACCGGGGCCGCCTGCCCATCGGCCATCGGGGGCTCGGCCCCCGCCCCGCCGCCCTTCGACAGCTGCTCCTCGGCCGTCGAGTCCACGACGAGGAGGCTGACGACGCCAGCGGCGGCGCGGATCCGCTCCACCACCTGCTGATGGCTCTCCCGCTCCACGTTCTCGCCATCCACCTCCAGCAGCCGGTCCCCGGCACGCAGCCCCGAGCGCTCGGCGGGCGAGCCCGCCTCCACCAGCCGGATGAACTGGCCCGGCTTCCCCTTCTCGCCGTGCAGGTGGAAGCCGTATCCGTCCGGGCCGCGCTCCAGGCGGCACAGCCGTGCGGCGGGGCCCGCGCCGCTGCTCATGGCGGGGGGAGCGGGCGGAGCTGCAGCCGCCCCGTCCCGCCGCCCGCGCTCAGCGAACTGCGTGGCCCCGGCCCTGCCGCTGCACTATATAGGGGGGCGGGGCGCGCGGCGCGAGGCGGCCAATCGGAGAGCGGGACGGGGAGACGGCCGCCAAATAAGGAGAGCTATGGGGCGTGAGTATGCAAATATTCAATACGTGATTATGCAAATACAAGTGGATATGCAAATTATTCTCGCCCTGGTGGGGCGTCCCGGGCGCGGCGCCGGCGGGTCCTGCCGCGGGAGCGAGGGCCGAGCGATCCCCCGTGGGACTGGGCAGCTCCCGGGTGGGGCCGGGCTGCTCCTCCTTGGGGTCCGGACTGCTCCCCCTCGGGGTCCGACCGTTCCTCCGTGGGGTCCAAGCGGTCTCCCGTGGGACAGGGCAGCTCCCCCTTGGGGTCCGGACTGCTCCCCCTTGGAGCCCCACCGCTCCTCTGTGGGCTCCGACAGCTCCTTCGTGGGGTCCGGACTGCTCCTCCGTGGGGCTGGGCGGCTCCCCCGTGGTCACCTCGGTCCTTCCCTGCCGGCCATCCGGCAGCCCCCGCTCCCCCGTGGGAGCCGGACTGCTCCCCCGTGAGGTCTGACCACTCTCCCGTGGGAGCCGGACCATCCCGCCCACCGCCGCAGTCCCCGCTCCCCACTGTGCTCCCCCCACTGTGGGTCGGCTTTGCCGATACCTCGGACTGGCTGTAGAACGGTGGGGCTGTCCCCGCTGCCCTCGCACATCCCAGCTGGCACACCTTGTCCACTCGGGGCACGTCCACCCTATCTTCTTGGCCAGCCCTCGAAGGGCGCTGCCGGCCCCGGGGCTGCTCCGAGGCGGATGCTCAGAGCGAGATAAAAACCCCAAACCGAAGCGGCGTGTGAGTGCGGCCGGGGTGGCCGGACTGGCCCGCAACCCGCTGTGCGGCGGAAACGGAGAGCAGCCCCCCGGCCCCCGCAGCCCCCGAGCCCCCGAGCCCCCGCACGGCACCGCGGGGCTGGGGGCCGGCGAGTGGGAGGATGGAGGGAGCCCCTGGGAGGGCGCGCTGCTCTGGCTCCGCGTTGTCTGCCCGGGGGCTGGGAAGCAGAAGTGGCTGCAGAGAGCTATGAGAGTGTGAGAGCCTGAGGTCTGGGGTCAGCCAGGGCAGAGCAAGGCACCAGCGAGCCTGGGCTGTCCCGACAGCACAGCAGGACCGCTGGTGCCCGGCAGAGCTGGCTCCTGGGGTTGGCAGAGCCAGGTTGGCACGGAGGTACTGCTGGTGTCTCCCACTGCGGGGCCTGGCTGAAGTTCCACCTGGCCAAAGGTCCTCGCAGCAGCTGGGACCACGGATCCACCGCAGCCGGGATCATGGAGCCGCAGCCAGGGAAGCAAGGAGGGGACGGCTGCGTGCCGTAGGACATGTCCTTCACAGGGGGTTCTACTGCACACCCCAGCTGAAGGGATGCCAGCAGCTGAGGAGCCCCGCACGTGCTGGGGATGGCCGTGCTCCCGCTCCGTGGGACCCAGCCCGGAGCAGAGGGTGGGCTCATTTGTTTCCTCCACTCGGCTGAGCATTCGCCCGCGGCCGCCCGTCCCTGAGAAAAGCGGCGGAGAGGAATCCCACGGCGGCCAGAGGCAGATGCCTGCAGAGAGGAAAACCAGGGCAAGCGTGTTGTGGTATGGCCCAAGGGTGGGGGGATCTGTCTCACCCGTGTCACTGCCCTCCCCTTGGCGAGGGGGATGTGGGCAGCACAGCCTGAGTGTGAGTGTTCGGGGGGAGATGGAGGCACACTACCCTAAGCCAGGAAACAAAACCCCAGCTCCAGCAGAGCTGGTTTGAGCTTGGGACAGCGATAAAGAGGAAAGGCAGCAGCCGAGGAAACAGCTGGAGCTGCTTTGGGTCCGGCAGTGCCCGCGGGATGACTGGGCACAGACAGCGCCGTTGCGCCCCAGCTGCCTCCTGCCCTTTGCATCTTGGTGTGACGTTAAAGGAGCTCAGGCTGGAGGGGGGAAAAGAGAAAAGAGCCAACGTCTGTTTGTGTTGAAGCCATCCAGCATTTTTTGCAGACATCAGCCAAGCAGCAGCAGCAATGCCATTGGTGGGAAGACAGAGTTATTTGGGGAATGCTGGACTCCGCACCATGAGAACAGCAGGGGAGGAGGTTGGTTTTAATTTAACAGGCCATGTTTACTCTTCCCCTCTCACCTTTGGACTGTCTGAAATGTGCAATGAAAGCCCTGGCAGGGAGGAAGGGGCCGTGGGTGTTTCCCCCTCCCCACGGCTGCTCCCATGGGCCCCCAGCCCCGCTGCTCTGCAGCGCCTGTGTGCAGCAGCCTCCCACGTTGCAGACCCAGGGCAGGGATTTCTCATGCAATAAACAACCAGACAGATGCAAAGCCTCAAAAATACCCAGCTTTAATCTGTAAACTTGCAAAGAGAGACCCGGGAGCGGAGCAGAGGCAAAGGAGGCACTGGGACAGGTGAGAGAGGAGCAGCTTGGGCGCAGGGCCAGGGAAGATGCTGGTGGGGACAGATGTGCCAGACAGTCCCCAACTCCTACGTGCAGCAGTGCCATGTCCTCCACAGCTGCTCTCTGCTTCAGTGCTTCAGCTACAGAACCAAATATTCACCATCTGAATGCCCTGGGTAGTGCTCAGGGGAGCAGGCAGTGTGCTGGAGGGGTCAGAAGTGCCAGGCTGAGCACCAGGGATGTGCAGCAACAGGGAAGTCAGGCCTTGCCCATGTGCCCTGGTGATGCCCAACAGAGCAGTATTTGCTGGCTGAAGGCATCTGCTCTCCAGGGAGTGGGCTCCAGCTGCTACTTGCCAGCAGCAGGAAGGAAGAGTTGTATTGCATGGGCAGCAATGGGGGAGAAACCCAGCCTGGCCTGGAAGCCAGCAGAGCTGGAGCATCACCCCAGACCACAGTGAGCATCTCCTGCATGAGGCTGGAGATGGTTCAGTCTGGAGGGAATGAAAATAAAAAGGCTTTTCTTGTTAAAAAAAGAAGAAAAAAATCCTCTAATTCCTATGGCTACAAGATGGGGAAAATAAAAGTTTTTTCCAGATTGCTCTGTGTGCTAGAAATGCCCCAAGCATTGACCAAGTTATATGTCCTATGACAGTTGTGTGGGCAGGGAGCAGGTTTGGCCGGACCCTTCACCATCCCAGCCCTTCCCTCGAGCAGAGCCGGGTTACAGTGAGGACATCACTGCCCTCCTGGTGGCAAGAGGATAAAAGCCAAAGGCAGCAACTGCATCAGAGAGGAGCCCCAGCTGAGCGTGAGTGCTGGGGTACGGGGCAGCCCTGGGGGCACAGCAGAGGATCCCTGGTGGAAAGCCAGAGCCTGGCAACACCAGGGACGCAGGGGCTGGATCAGGCCCTTCCAGTCAGACAAGAGCAGAACGGAGAACAGGGGTGTCTGCAAGGGAGGAGAGGGCTGGGGGCTGCATCCATGGCACACACCCGGCCCCTCCAGCCACTCCAGGGGTCCCTCAGTGAGGGGGACGTGGCTGTGTCCTGCAGCCTGCTCAGGTGATGGTGGCATTGCTGTGGCTCGCTGGCTGGGCTGGCAGTCACCACGTCGCAGTGATTCCAACAGCGGCACACAGCAAGCTCCAGGCATTGCTCCACAGGGCTGCAGGGTCTGGTCCCTGCATTCTGGAACCTCCTCATGTGCTCTCTGCTCTGCTGCACTGTCCCATCCACCTTGGCTTGCCAGAGCCTGGTTCCCTCGGGTGCTCGAGGGCAGAAGTGGGCCCCTCTCTGTCTCCTGCCTGTGCCCCCGGGGCTGCCAACTCCTCCCAGCCGCTCTCAGGAGAAGACACAGCAGCTGGATTTCTTCGTCTGTGACTCGATGTAGTCGTGGATCTGGAAGTGGGGCTCGTCCAGCGGCTGCGCCGCGCGCCGCTTCAGCTCCCTGCAGTGGTGGGGCTCTGTTACCCCACACGCCCACTCCAGTGCGGTGTGAGAGGTGGTGGGGCTGCAGGGGACACCTCCCTTGCCCCAGGTACTCACTTGGCAATGGCCAGGAAGGCCAGCTCCACGTTCATGCCTGTCTTGGCACTCGTCTCCATGAAAGGCACCCCGTATTCCTGCAAGGGCAGCATGACCCCATCAGTGGCTATCCTCAGAATGCCCTCCTGCCCCTCTGAATCACCCCTGTCACCTGGCCGAGGCTTTGGGGCCATCCCTTCCCTATCTTGACCCAGGTTTTGTGTGCAAGTGAGTGCTGTGCTGCCAGGCAGGTCTAGGCAGCCGTCAGAGGGGATGGCACAGCTGGGTGGGGACCCTGAGTGTGTGTGGAGGGGCTGCAGTTGGGTTAGACCTCAGCATGGCTCACCCTGGCCAGCGATGCTCCATCCTCTGTCCTCACAGCCCTCTCACTGCTCACATCAGCCTGCCAAAGGAAGGAAAATGTCACCACATACCAGGCCAGCTGGCACCCTGGGGCATCAGGCAAACACACGTGGGCTGACAGGAATAAGAGGCATCAGGGATCCAGGAGTATCCAGTGCCCAGAGAGTCCAAGATCTGTGAGGCGTCTGGGATCTGGTGGCATCCAGGACCTGGGGATACTGAGGATCTGGGGCAGCATCCATATCTAGGGGCATTCAGGACTCAGGGAAGCTCTGGTAACCCTGCTGGGCATCAAATGTCCAGCACCATCCAGGATCCAGGGGCATCCAGCTCTAATGGAAAATCCAGTATCCAGTTGAGCATTGGGCACGCAGCAGCATCTGGGACCCTTGGAGAGCATCTGGGACCCATGGAGAGGATCTGGGACCTTGTTCAGCATCTAGGGCTTGGAGTTACCTGGGATTCAGGGGTGCATCCAGGCCTGAGTGGGCATCCCACACGCAGCAGCATCCCATACTGGGAGCATCCCGTACCGGGAGCCTCAGCCTCGTGCTGCCCCCCACTGGCTGCTGGAAGCACTGGCCACCCCCGGCCCTCCCCAAACCTCTGGGGTCCCCCCTGGGCCTGGCGGAGCCCGGAGAGCAGCAGAACACAGCAGAGGGTGGAGGCAGGGTGCACACAGCTGGCAGGCAGAGCCCAGCGAGCCCCATCGCTGCCCAGCCACGGGCACGGCCAGGGCATGGCACAGCACCGCATGGCAAAGCACAGGGTGAAGGGGGGCCCTGCACACACCTTGTTGCCCAGCAGCATGATGACCACGTCCTTCTGGGCATACTCGTGGATCTCCGTCAGCCAGGCCTGTGGGACAGCAGGGCTGTGTCGGGCTGATGGTGCCCCCGCCCCTCCTGTCTCAGCCCTCACAGCCCCATGGTCCCCCTGTTCCTCCCCTCTCAGCCCTCACACCCTCTCCATAACCTCATCCCTCCCCTCAGCCCTCACACAAGGACAGGGATAATGACTTTTTTGTTGGCACAAGAACAGTTCCAGCATCAAAGCCGAACGGCTCTGAAAACGCCCTGTCTCCTGGCTACAGTCCAAGCCTACGCGTTGTTCACATCCTTCCCAAACAGCATTTTCTCCCTCCAGGCATTTACCGTGTCCCCGGACAAAACTCACCCAGCCATGCAGGACCCAGCCAGGTGCCCTGGGACGAGCTGGTCGGGTCTGGCCAAAACAGCCAGCACTTACACGTAAAACAGGCTCCCAACCGCCCTAAACACGCAGCCAGTGAAGCAGAGCACCCACGACCCACTCCCGACCCACGGGGGGACTCACGCGGATGTTGTCAAAGGACATCTTGCTGGTGATATCGTAGAGCAGGAGCAGGGCTGGAGGGGAAGAGGCAGAGGCATCGCCACGCTGCAGGGATGCACTCTGGGCAGTCCCTCCATCCCAGGCAGTCCCTCCATCCCTGCCAGAGCCCAAACCCACCTTGGGCATCCCTGTAGTAGGCGTGGGTGACGCTGCGGAACCGCTCCTGTCCGGCCGTGTCCCAGATCTGCTGAGAAGCCACCACGGTGAGAGCAGGGATGGGAACCTTCCCCCTCTCTGGGCATGGCTCTGTGCCCCTGTGGACCACCAAGCTCAGCCTGGGGGACGTTTCCAGCAATGTGGCTTGGAATTGCTTCCCCCTTCCCAAAACTCACCTGCAACTTCACCTTCACACCGTCCACAGCCACCACTTTGTTCTGCAGAAGAGAAGGAGAGAACGTTTATCAGCCCAAAGCATGTCTTGGCACACGTGCCAGTCAGCCCTGGTGCAGAGCTGCCCCTCCCCAACCCTTCAGCTGCTCTTCCCTGGCCAGGGGGATGAAGCCAGGCTGCCCATGGGGCTGGATGTTGAAGTTTCATTGCTGCAAAGCCTGATCGTGCTTGCTTGGCAGCTACAGGGACATCCCAGGGCAGCAGCACCTCTTTCCAGGATGGGAAAGAGCAGAACTGGCAAAGGCAGGACAGCGGGATCCCAGCTTGCTTTGGGTCCGGTGCCTCGCCTGCACCCAGCACCTTGTTCTGTGGCTCCTGAGTCCCCCAGCTGATGCTGCCCCTGCCCTGCAAACCCCAGGGACACCGACCAGCTCTGTCTCCTGCTGGAAAGGTCCGGGATTGCAGCATTCCCTGCCTGTGCGGCCAGGGAAGCTCCGCAGAGCAGGGCAAGTGGGGAGGTCTGGATGAACCACACACAAATGCGCATTTATTAATAACACCTCAGTGTGCTTTTATAGTACCCAAAAAGCCCTGAACATTTTGCCGGGATTCCTCTGCTCCATGTGCTGGGGGAACCAGCTCTGTGGCAAAAATTTGGCCAATTCACAGCAATTTAAGGGCTCTGGATGCCACAAGCTCCCTGGGGACACTCAGTGGGTGGTCTGGGTGTCCTGCTCAGGTTTCCTCGCTGGTGGGAGCCTTGCTTGGTCCTTACAAGTGATTGCAAACACTGAGCTGGGGGCTTTGCATGCAGCACACAGCTTTACCCAGCGTGACAGAAGGAAATCTCCCGGCTCAAGACAGTGCAGCCAGGCAGCTGGGCTGGGACTGGGAAAGGGAAGAGCCATTTCCATCTGAGCAGGGAAGGCAGCTATCAGGGCTTAAGCAACCGCTCTACCCAACGTGGAAGCTCGGGGACTGCTCTCCAGAGGCCAGAAGAAAGTAAAGCAGAAGTTACTGAAAAGCTATTTTAAGACTCTTAAAGAATCATACTTGGAGGGATGAGTCTGAAAAGAGAAGACCCCTATAAATAATTTGGTTGCCTGGAATTGTTTGAAATGGAAATTCAGCCCATGTGGAGATGACAAAACTCAAGCAAAAGGGCTGGATAAAGCAAAAACGTGCCCAAGGAGACTCTGGAGATTTTCTACCACCAGCCAGCCATGAACTGCTGGAGGAGATGCTTGCACGAGTCAGAGCAGCTACCTAAGGCCTGGCAACACCTGCAGGGACACCAGCACTGAGCCCAGCAGAGGGACATGGGAGATTTTCCTTCTTTCATGACTTTATCAGAAGGGAAGGCCTCACAAGCCCTCCAAAGCAAACCCACAGCCCTCTCTCTCCCTCCGGCCCTGCTCTCCAAGCCCCCTGGTTGCACCACAAAGCGGGAAACCAGAGCGGCTGCAGCTGTGGCTGCAGAGGAAGCTCCAACCGCGCTCGACACGTGTCGGATGTTGCAGACAGAGCCCTGCCCGGGGACGCCCCCGTGACTTCCAGCCTGCTGAAATGGTGCTCTGCCCTCTGCTGCAAACAGCTCTGCCTCCCCAGGCACCCCAAGAGAGACCCTGCGGCTGAAACTTGGTGAGCAGAAAGCAGCACAGGCATTTAAACAGGATTTGGTGATCTTAACAACTACTCAGCAGCCCATTTCAGGGCAAAAATTATAGGAACTGGTGTCTATCCCCACCAGCCACTGGTCCCAGCCCAGCTGGCGGAGCACACTGGCCACCCATCCCACCCAGGTGGGATGAGCTAAACCCAGGCTGTTTGCTGATTCAGAAGCAAGAGGTGGCACTACCAGCGAGCTCTTCTGTCTGCCACCGCTCTCCCACGGACAGGTGCAAGGATTTCAGAAAACACCTGCTGCTGGCTGGGAGATTATTTGGGGTGCAGAGGCTGGAAACGCCCAGTTCCCCCTTCCCAGCACCCCGTCATGGCTGAGGTGGGGGCTGGGGGAGGTGAGGGGCTGGCAGCCGTGGTGGTCTCACCCGGAAATCTATGCCCACGGTGGCTATGAACGTCCCGGAGAGAAAGGCCCCGTCTTTGAACCGGAGCAGGAAGCAGGTTTTCCCCACGCCTGAGTCTCCAAGTAACATCACCTGCAAGATGCGTGCAGGGAGAGGTGTCAGTGGGACACGGAGGGGGCAGCACCCCTCAGTGGTGCTGAGCCTCCCGCCTAGACCCTTCTGGCCCTTCCTTTCTTTCCCCAAGGCTGGTCCTGATGGGATTAGGGAGCCCTCTGGCAGCTCAGGTTAGGATGGGAGCCCCAAGGGAGCAGCAGAGCAGCCCACAGCCATGAAAAAGGGCGACAGCAGGAGAGATGGGAAGGCAGATACCGAAGCAAGAAGAGATGTTTCCTAGCCAGCTTCTGGCCATCTCCGAGCCCAGGAGGCTCCCGGAGAACCAGCAGTAGCTCCCATATACATGGAGCCACTCCCGCCCACGCTTTGCCTCTGCCCGGGGTGTGACTTGGGCAAACCCTGCGTGTCCGGGACACTCTCCTGTGGGTGTACAGGGCCCTGCCCGCTGCAGACACCAAAGCAAACACGGTGCCTTTTCCCCTCCTGCTAAGCAAACAGGCTCAGCCCAGGTTCCCCGGCCACTCCGGACCCAGGCAGGACGGATGCTGGGCTCCGTAATCACCGCCTTTCCCTATGCTGTGCTCCTCCTGCTCACCTGCAGCAGCCTTCTCCTGCCCAGCAATCATTAACCTAATGCCGACTGCATCTGTCCCCTGACGACAAATGGCAGCGAGCGGCACTCCAGCAAAGTGCATCCCCCCAGGCTCACCCCTGCAGAGATGCTGGAGCCTGCAAAGCAAACCCCTGCAGACCCGCTGCCTCTGGGACGGGCAAACGCAGCGAGCCACGGCTGCCTTCCACAAGGATGGCACAGCAAATGCCAGAGCTGGGCTGGAAATGCTCTGCCAACTCACTTTGCCAGTCAAGTCCTTCCCCGGGACTGAAGGACAGCTGGAAACACCCCTCCTTTCTGCCTCCATCTCGCTCCTGACCAAGCTGAAAATTTATTTCCTCCCTCGAACACAAAAATTTCCCTCCACTGAGATGAGTCAGAGCAGAGAGGGTAAAGGCAGAGGAAGTAAAGCGGTTTAGGGAAAGTGGCAGCGCGCAGAACTTTGAGAGCCGGCTCAGCAAGGCAGCGGGAGGTGCTGGGGCTGACACCGCGGGTGCTGAGCTCAGCCTGGGGCTGCACATTACGTTTTTTCGGCTAAAATGTTCATCGGCCCTGTGCCTCCCCTGAGCCGCCGGGAGGAGGAAGGCGCTGCCTGGAGCAGCCCTCACCCGAGCCGGGAGGGGAAGGGGAGCGCCCAGGGAGGAGGGTGCCCACCCCAGGGCCTGGCAGGGGTGCAGAGGCATTCGCAAGGCGGGGACAGAGGGATGGGTGGGGAGGGGGGGCTCCGGGGCACTCCCACTGCTCCCTCTTTGGAGCCCTTGGAGAGCTGTGATGGGCTGGATGGGGTTCCGCTTCCCCTGCCCTATGTCGTGGCGGGCACCACTGCTCGCTTGGCAGGAGCTCCTTGCCCGGGGCAGGGCAGGACGGGCTTTCCGAGGGCAGAGCTCGGCTGTGCCCACCCCGTCCGGGGAGTCCCCCCAAAGCCCTGCTCCCGCAGCCGGTCCCTGCCGTTGCCACTGCCGGGCAGGGACCCCCAGGGACACAGAGCTCCCGCCGCCCCCGGGGCAGGGACCCCCAGTGTCCACCTCGGGGGGAGGGAGGACCCCCATCCCCACGCCTGCTAGATCTGGGGACTCTCGGGTCACGGGCAAGAAGGTCTGGTGGGGGTTCAGCTGAGCTGCCGCCTTCTTCCCCTTCCCGCGGCCGCTTCCTGGGCGCGATGGCAGCAGCGGAGGAAGCGGCGGCCCCCGGGACCTCCCTGCACCCCCTCCCCGTCTTTCCTGGGTCGGTGGGCGACCCCAAACCTCCCCCCCATGGCAGGGCTCGGCGGTCCATCCCTCCTCATCCCGCGCTGTTCCCCACCTTGCCGGCCAGCTCGTAGTCCCGGGGCAGCGCCGGGAGGTGCGCTCTGCCCCTCGGGGGTACCCCGCGTCCCTCAGGGGGGATCCCGCTCCCGGACGGGGGGGTCCCGCTCCCCGCCGCCCCACCGGGGCCGTTCATGCTGCGCCCGAGCGGAGCCACCAAAGTCCCGACGCTGCGGGACCAGCGGGAGCCGCGGCCCCACCCGCCTTCCTCCTCCTCTTCCTCCTCCTCCTCCTCGGCCAATGCCACCCTCGAGGCTGTGCCCCGGCAGCCTCCGTGCCCAGCCCGGCCGGGATGAGGAAGAAGAGGCTGAGCGGTGGAAACCTGCCTCGCTGCACCCCTACATGGGGGACCCCGGCGTGCTTGGGTTTGCCGGGGGCTGGGCTGGACCGGAGGGCGGGCAGAGCACCGGCACATCCCTCCGGGCACACAGGCGGGGAGAGGAGGAACTGCTCACCCCACAAATGAACAGACCTCTGTCCCCCACGGGAGACCCTGGTGCTGCCAAATCCCACCCTGCCATGCGGGGACGGTGGGACTGGCAGGCAGCTCCCACTCCCACCCCAGGGTGGAGGGTTGGCCCATCAGCTGCAGTCCCAGTGGTGCTGAGCTGGGTGAGCAGCAGGGCGCAGAGGCTGGGAGGGAAGCGGCAGCAGCGGCTGTTACCTGGAAGCCACACTGTCCCGAGGTGCTTCCTGCATCTCTGCCAGGACAGCTGCCAGGCCTCCTGCCCCCCTGGCTGCTCACAGGCCCTCCACATCCTACATCAGCCATTAGGACCCACTCACAGCCCCTCCACATCCTACACCAGCCATTAGGACCCACTCACAGCCCCTCCACATCCTACACCAGCCATTAGGGCCCACTCACAGCCCTCCACATCCTACACCAGCCATTAGGGCCCTGCTCAGAGTGTACTTCATTTGAGAAAAATTCAAACATGGGAATGCAGGAGAAGTCCCTGGAGAGAGAGAGAGGGATGTTGTGTTACCCAAAATCTCACTCTGTAAACCCCCATCCAGGTCCACACACTGCAGCTGCCCGAGGTCTTCAGCCTTACAGGCACCACCCTGCAGACAGGAGCCTTGAGGTCCCTCTCATCTCTTTTCCCCAGGATACCCAGCCCATCTCCCCCATGACAGGGCTAACCTCGGTGTAACCCCCATCCCTGCTCATGCCACGGGGATTCAGGGGTGCAGGGCTCCAGTGCAGAGCAGTGCCACTCTCTTCTCACCAGGTGGAGGCCACAGGAGGCCCGATGACAGGTATGCCCTCTGCCACAGCACCCACCTCTGCACCTTCCCGGGACACTGGCTCAGGCTCCAGCCAAACCTTCCTCTGTCCCTCGGGAAATAGAACCTGTATTTCCAGTCCTGTAACTGCGCTCGGACCCAGCCAGCGGATTTATAGTTGATATATGCTCCTTGGCCAGGAAAGTGCCCAGAGCTGGAGGTACTCAGAGCTCCTGGAAGTGGCTGAGCTTTCCTGCAGCTCACTGGGGAGAGGGCTGGAACGATACAGCAAACCATGCTGGAGCTCATGGAGTTGTCTGGGCAGGAAAAACACCTGGCTGAGCATCACTTCCACACTCAACATTTGCTGCAGCAGAAACAAGGCAGCTGGGAGCCAGCGGAGATCAGTGGTATGGCTCAGCCTCCTCTGCCTGCCCAGGGCTCAGCACTGCCCACAGGGGTGCCCTTGGCTGCTTGGCCCCAGACTACAAGTTTCCCTATTGGCCTGGACTAGAGAGAAAATCCCTGCAGGTAACAGCATCCCATGGGTAACAGCCCCTTGCTGAGTACCAGCCTTGCCATGATGCTGAAGGGATGACCATCTCTCTGGGGTGAGGTCCCAAGCACTGTCCCTGTCCCGAGATCGCTCAGGAGAGGGGACACACACAACAGAGCCACTTGAGACCCTGCGGCAGCTCTGCAAATAGCTCTGGATGGCAGCCGAGTGCTTTTCCCAGACACTGTCACCATCTGCCTGACTTTATGCGAGAGCCCTGGGCTGGATACTGGCAGGACACAGGCTGGCATCTCTCTGGCACAGTAGGACTGCCCCAAAAGCAGCTTTCTGCAAAAGGCTGCACTCAGACACAACCCTGCCAAGAGTTTTGGGATGCAAAACCTTGTCCGTCTTCTGTCTCTCCCAGCAGTCCGAAGCATGCCAACAAGCACACAGCCAAACTGGGCCCCTCATGCAGCGGCACTGATGCAAATTACCCAATTCTTTGTGCTCAGCACTGCTCAGAATCACAGATTTGTAGATTCTGATTCCCAAATAAAGCTGCTCCCCAAGGGTGGGTGCACAGCCCAGGGATTGGGCTCTTACCGTAAACCCAATGCCAACCGTGGCGGAGAAGGAGCCAGGAATGAACTTGCCCTGGTCAAACTGGACCAGCAGTGATGTCTTCCCCACGCCACTGTCTCCAACCAGGATTGTCTGCAAGGACCAGATGAAGATGGGTCAGCATGGGTACAGGTGGTGCTGGAGCCTGCAGACACAGGGTGCAGCTGGGGTCCAGACATCCAGGGAGAGGGTGCTGGAGGGATGTGGCAGAAAATGCAGCAGGATCAGGAGGGACCAGCTCAGCCCCAGATCATGGCAGAGCTGTCACTTTTGGTCCTGACACCTGCCTAGAGAGGAATTTCCACCCCTCTGTCCAGCTCTGTAATAAATGAAATGTGCCCCTGGTTGAGCTTCAGGCCTGAGCCCCACTGTGCTCTCTCCAAGTGCAGACAAGTGGAAGGGAGAGCACAGCACAGCTTGCTGTGGAGAGCAAGCAGAAGAGATGCTCCTACCCTGGCTCAGGAAGCTGGCAGGCAGAATCAGCCTTAACTTGCACAGTTGGAAAACCTCTTTGGGAGGACTCGAGTCACCAGATTAGGTCAAAAAGTGTTCAGTAAAGAGAGCATCCCCTGCAGCTGCTGCACACAGCTGCTGCCACAGCCACACAGCACTGCCGGGTCACTGGGCAGCCTTCATGCTACATTAATGCTGTGAACGCCCAGCACTCCCCCGAGAAGGGTGCCGGGTTTAAATCACAGCACCCTGTGCCTCTCCAGCCCTCCATGGGGAGTCCCAGGGCTCTCCTGTGGGGAGCAAGGCTTGCTTGTCCCTGAGCAGGAGGGATGAGGGAGCTGTGTGGGTGTCAGAGCTGTCACCTCCTGTGGTCCTGGTACCCACAGCACACCCCTGGGGAGCTCTTCTTCCCTTCTGCTCCTGCCCCTCCAAATCCCTGACCTAAGGGAGACCTGAAGTGCAAACACAACACCCTCCCACCCTTCTGCTGGTATCTGGGTTTTGTTTGCGGAGCCTCTGGCGCAAACATTCCCATCCTTTCAGGAAACTGAGGCACTTTCAACCTTTTTGCAGGGACACAAGTTAAAATAAACACTCTGCTAACAGGCTTCTTGCTCAGAAGTGGTTTTGGCTGTGTCTTTCAGGATGTGGGTGTTCCTGTAGCTGCAGTTCTGGCAAACACTGAGTGTCCCCCCTGTCACCAGGCCCCTGTCACCCCTGAGGCTACGGGGCTGAACCTCCCCACTCTCTGCTCCACCTCTGCTGCATCTGTTGTTTCCCTTCTTGCCTTGTATTTAGTCCAACGCAGCTTCAGCAGCCACCCTGGGAGCTCCAGCCCTTCATCCCCAACCCAGAAGGTGCTTCAGCATCTTCCCCACAGCCTCTGTGCATGGCTGGTCCCCTTCCTCCATCCCCTCCCCTGCCCTGAGGCACCCCAGGGAGTAACCTGCCCTGGCACCACTTCAGGCACTGTGTGTCCCCCTCTTGAAGTGCAGGATGAGCGTGAAGGAATGTGTTTAATCAAGTGCACCAACAGCCCTGGCAGATCAGGGGCTGATTCCATGCTCTGGAGGCCACGCGTGTTCCAGACACCAGGCACATGCCACAGCGCCCAGCACCGTGGTTCCTGCCATCCCACAGACCCCAAAGAAGTGACCTGAAGCCAAAAGCCGAGGAGCTTGAGGACCACAAACACCACAGGAATGTGGACTGGCAGGAGATCATCATCCTGCCCTGCATAAAGCACTGCCCCAGCACCAGCCTGGAGCCCGTTCACCACAGCACGCTCCAGTGAGCACTCACTGCAGTGAATCAGCGCTTCCTCATGGAAAAAACATCCCAAACACCAAACACCTCCTGGGAAAAGCCTGACCTGATGAGCGGAGCTGTTGGCAGGAGGGAGCCCTGCACCTCTGCCAGACACTCACCGCTGCACAGAGCTGTGTGCTGAGAGGCAGCGACCCGCGCCCCGATCCGCAGCCGGAGGTTCCTCCCTCCTCCCTAACTGGGCTGTTTGCAGGTCACTTGTACATTCCGAGCAGCCTCGTGAGCTGGGAGCCAGCACAGGAGCTGAGGGGATGTCGGGAGGAAGAAACGTCCGGGTGACAGCCTTGCACGTGGGCCAGAAGAGCTGGGTCACCCTTTTCCCTGAGGGAAATGTCCCTCCCCAAGTCCCCTTTGGCTTTGCCCTGGGGTCCAGAACCTTTCCCAGTGCAGAGATCAGAATATGTCTGGGAGCAGCCCCATAGGAAAACATCCCAAAAAATTCATTACCGTGCACTTCCTGCAACTCCAGGGCTGCATTTTTTTGTGCCACAGACAATTTCCAGGCAAAATACTGATCCTGGGAGGTGCAAGAAGGCTGAAGGCACCCTGCAGCGCTCGCTTTGGAAGCAGTTAATGCAGAGAACACCATTAATTATGGAGGGAGGAGAGCTGGATGGAATGAGCACCAGAAAGCCTCCAGAGCCTAAGGTTTACAGAGAACATGTACAAAAGGCAGATTCCCCTATTAATAATTCAAATGGGGTTTATAATAGAGACAACTCATGAATTGCTTCATGACTTAATAATAATAGTAAAAGTTGGCCTGGATCAGCCAAGAGATATTCCTAATGACTTTATGAAAATCTCACAGGTTCTGTGAAGGGACTTCACAGTGGAAATCATTGTGACCCTCCTGGCTACCAAATAGACATAAAAGAATAATAGAAAACCCACTGTGGAGAGGATGTGGCCAGCTCTTGAAACCTCAGGCTGGATATACCTGAGTCATGACAGCAAAAATCTCCCTGTGACAAAGTTCTGTACCTGTTTTTCCTCAGCCCCAGCCTGGCCTCCTCAGTCCCCACTCAGCCCCCCAGGTTTTCCCAGGTTTTTCCTTTGTCTGGAAAACTTTGGTGAAGTGTTGCAGGATTCCTCTCGGTGCTGTCATTCCTCTCTGTGTGTCAGTGTGGGGATGGACCAGTGCTTTGCCAGGGCTGGACAAGGCACGGAGGGAAACCTGGCCAAGACCTGGAGGGCCACTTGGTGACAGGTCCCCCAGCCCCACTGCTGAGCCCCAGCACCATCAGAGCTGTGTGCAGGCAGCAGAAATGATTCCCAGGGGGCAGGCAGAGCTGACCTCACTGCTCCACCACCCCACAGCTCTGCTGCTCCACAGCCCCAGCAGAAAAGTGGGTACAGCTCGAAACACCTTCCTGAAAAGACCTGTCTACCCTGCCCTGCCATAGGGAAAGAGCAAATATCCCTTTCTGCACCTTGAATTAGCAGTTTTGGGGCTAAATCAGGCCTAGATGAATCACACACAGTCAAAATCATTGCTGACTTGGCATAGGCTGTGGGGACAAGGTAAAGCAATGGAGTGGTGAAAGCAAACCCACTCAAGCTTCACCCACCCGTGCTGGCAGCCAGCAAGCAAAGGAGGTATTTTGGACTGACCTGCGGAGGGAAGAAGGGCTTGCCTGGCTGTCAAGGCAGTGTAAGGAGGCGACTGCTGCATTTCCAGTGCCAGCCAGGTGGGAGGAGATCTGGGACAGCGCGTGTGGGCTGAGGTTGTCTTCCCAGCTCATTTCTGAGCTTTAGCATGTGGTACCTGGACCTGAGCTAAATGTAGCTAGGGGAAGCCTAAGAGGGTAAAACCCCAGTCAGAGGGATGCAGTGCGGGTAGAATTGCCCCCCAAGGGCTCTGCTGTTGCTCTCAGAGAGTGGCTGAAGCCCCAAACCCGAACATTTGTGCTCAGGTGAGCAGAATTTATCTCGATGAATTGTGGCAAAGGTGTACGTGCACCTCAGCACAGCTGCCTGCAGAGCTCAGCTGGGACATGGCCCTGGGAGGGGTCTGACAGTGAAGCCATGGCTGCTTACAGCCCTTCACTGCCTCACTCTCTGAGACACTCAGGGTTGCATTTCTGAGACTTATCTCTACCTCCTCTGCATAAAAAACTCTTCTGCCTCTCCCCTGCTCCCAGCAATGCTCCAGGGCAACTTGAATGCTGCTTGAAGCTGTCCTGTGCCACAGGGACAGTGCAGGGTTTGTTCCCACCTACCCAGGCACAATTTCACCGTGGCCAAGGCACTTGCACTGGCTTGAGACAGAGCCCAGGGCCCTCTGCCAGCCTGGCTGGGCCCTTGCCATGGCAGAGGCTGTATGGCAGCCCTGCAGACATCCTCTCTACGGCTGTGAATCAAACAAAAACTGGCTCAGATCAAGCAGGAGATCCCTGTGTGCAAACCCCCTGCTAACACCTTGTATCAACAACAGCCACAGAACACATCCCTCTGCCTCTGGGGCTTGTTCTAGCTAAATGAATCCAAGAATCCCACAAGAGGAACAATTTGGCAATGGATCAAACCACCTGAAAGCAGAACTCATCATATTGTGTCAAGCGAAACTTTTCTGGAACAGCCCAGAATGAACCTCTCCTGTTCCCACTTTGGTTTGCTCCTGGCCTGTTTCCTCCCCAGACCTGGGTTTAGCCACTAACCAGAAATCACTTAACCTTTGTCTCCAGAGTGCAAAGCTCTCTCAGGGTTTCTCAGCACATCTGAAATGTGATTCCTTGCTCAGACACAAGATCCAGTGAGGTATTTGCTGCTTCACACCCCTGGAGTGAGAGCAGGCTGGTTTCTGCCAGATTAACAAACTAGCCAGAAAAAACATCAAGGGAAACAGCAGGGAACATGGGACTGGGATGGTTATTTGCCTGGGCAGCTCTTCTGCCCAGAGACTTATTTCCGCCAATGTCATTCCTCAACAGCAGCTCCTTGCTGGTGAAGAGAGAGTTAAGGCTTTGCAAAGAATCCAAGTTTCTCGAGTCATCCCTGGAGGCATGTCCTATGTACTGCATGTACAACAGAAATGAGAGCTGATAGTAATTGATATTTTTCTGCTAATCAAGGGCTGGGCACGTTGCCCTGAGTACAGCAGAGTACCGAACAGACAGATTTGCAAAGAGTGATCCACATAACCCCAGCCCTTTCCTCTGCCTTGCCCCATCCCTGTTTTTCCCCTGGTCTCCAGGGGTGCTGGTCCCTGCACAGTCACTGGGGCTGCAGCAAAGCAGCGTGAGGACAGCAAGAAGTGATGGGTGGATCTGGCAGAGATCAGCGTCTCCTTCATGACTCCACGAGTTGCAGGGCAGCGTCTGACTGCAGGGAGCAAAAGCCTTGCTCCTGCTGTCCCTGCAGCAGAGCCCGAGCTCCCCAGGTCTTGCAGGGACAGCCGCAGCCCCGACCACCCTCTGTGCAAGTGGAGTTACAGAACACAGTCCCAGGGACTCCTAGAAGAGGATTTCAAAACAAGGAGGGCAGGAATGGATGTCTTTTGGGACACCACTATTTCACGGCAGAGAAGTCTCGACTCCTTAGTCTGCCTCTGGGAAACAGAGCCCCGGCGTTTGGCTCCCCACGACCCACCCTGAGCACGCACAGGACAGCGGGAGCGGCTGAAGGGCGGCTGTGGGCTGTGCCGCGGGGCTGGCCCCGTTCCAGCGCCCCCGGCTTCCCAAACACGCCGAATTCGGCCACCCCATTCCCCACTGTCACCCGGCAGGGGTCGGGGACCCGGGCCAACCGCTGCGGGCTGTCCAGTCCCGGTAGGGTGACAGAGCTGCAGCCGCATCCCCCCATCGCCCCGCCGGGATGAGGGACCCCACCGGGGGACAAGGAAGGGCGAGGGATGCAATTTGTGTGGAAGTTCAAGCAGGCGCCCTGCCCCGTATCCCCCATCCACGGGCACTCCGCAGCCCCCTCCGCGGTCCCTCCTCCCCATCCCCATCCCCAGCCATACCTTGTGCAGCAGCGCCTCGTCGTAGCCGTCCCCCCCCGGGCCGGCGGCGCTGGACCCCATGGCCGGGGGGGATCGGGGGGCACCGGGCAGGGCCGCCCCTGCAGCACCGCGGACAGCGCCCAGCCCTGCTCAGCACCGCGGGCAGCGCCGGCCCCGCCCGGTGCCTGCAGTCCCNNNCCCGCAGTCCCGGCTCGGTCCCGCACAGTCCGGCCCCGCAGTCCCGGCTCGGTCCAGCACAGCCCGGCCCCGCTCGGTGCCCGCAGTCCCGGCTCGGTCCCGCACAGCCCGGCCCCGCAGGACAGCGCGGCGGTGCCCGGCGCTCCTCGCGGCCGCTCGCAGGGTTCCCCCTCCCGGAGGAGGCGGCGGGGGGGACAGGGGAGGAGGCCGGTCCCGCCCGGGGGCGGGGAGGCGGTGGGAGCTCCCGCAACGCCGGCAGAGCCCGCCGGACTCTCCGCAGCACCGCCGGTCCCTCCCCGCCTCCGCCCGCCGCGGTAGAGCCCGCCGGCCCTGCAGAGCCCGGGGCTCCCCGTCCTCGCCTTTCCTCCCTCCGCTGCAGGAGGCGCCCACGGGGCACAGTCAGCCCCGGCAGGGAGGTTTGCTGTACCAGCTCCGAGCTCAGAGCACGGAGCCAGGCCCGCTGCGCTGCTCCAGCCCGGCCTCATACCCGGCTCGTTGGCACCCACCTTAGGGAGCCCCGTGCCCGCACCGGGGCTGTGCCAGCTGACACCCCCGACAGCTGCTGGGTGTCCACAGGGCTGCGTGGTCACCAGTGTGACATCCCAAGGAGGGGCAGCAGCTTGTGCTAGCCAGGCAATTGCAGCTTCTTTACCAAACTGAGCTCAGTTACCCTGCAGGACCCCTTTGGAATCCCACTGCTTTTACAGAGCCCAGTTGGGAGCCTGCTTGGAGCAAAAAATGAATTGTATTTAGAAACAGGAGGAATCTGTGCCTAAATCTGGAGGTGACAGCAGATATCTCATCGAGATATCTTCTTTACAACTCCCTTTAGAGCTATCTGATGTTGTTGATTACATTGAAAATAACTTAATCTTTACTGAGAGGTTTATTTAAGAGAGACTTGACTCAGTCTCCAGTTTCCTCCTTCCAGATTAGCAGATGGCCCTAAGCCAGAGGAACAGGCCACGCTTCCAAGAACCATCTGCACCTGTCCAATTGCTGCTTGACTGCCTGGGCCTGACATTGCTAATTATATTTGCCCATTACTTCCTCTGACTGCAAAGACAGTTCTGCTGGGTCAGATGATCAGACTTCACAACAACAGCCAGAAAAGGCAAAAAACAACCCACAGGGATGTGGGGGTTTCAGGCTCACCTGAGGGCAAGAAGCCCAACCCAACCTGACACAGACCATTGTGTAGACAGACCACCCTTTGGCCTCATGCACTGGAAGACAATCAACAGCACAAAAATAAATGATATCATGAGCCCAGTGTCAGATCAGATAATTGACAAGTGGTGCAGCCAGCATTGTAGTTCAACATAGTGCACACACTCCACAACAAGTAGGGCCAGGAAAATGAGAGCAGTAAACCTCAGGGCAGCTTCAACAAAGCCAGGGCAACTCTCTGTCCTCTTAAACACACCAAGAACTTGTCAAAACTCCCATGGATGTCAGCACAACGCTTTCCATGGTTGTTCCAGTGCTGTAATAGCCCCTTAAGGATGGAGATTCCATGCTAACATCCTGAGTGCACTCTCAGCCTTCTCGAGTGCTGCCCTAGCCAAGCTGTCTGCTGGGCCACACAGACCCACACAGGCCACAGGCACCATTTGCCCTGGGCACCCAAACTGTGCTGGTACTCGGTCAAACCTCTCCTGGAAAGTGGGATGAGCTTAACCCCCAGGGAAGAGGAGAGCAAGCCCCCAGTGGCCCACCAGGTCTGAGACTCCAGACCTGCTTATCCCCGAATGGGACTCTCTGGCAGGTCCCCTGGTGTAGGAAAGGCTCTGGCGCTTGGAGAGCATCCTCTCATCCTTCCAGCTCCAGCAACGTTTGTTTCCTTTTCTGGGTCACACAGGAGAGCAGGGGGGAGCTGCTGCTGAGCGAGAAGAGACTCACAGAGCCAAGCTGCCCAGTCCCTCTGCAGGCACTGGCGTTGCACCAGAGACACACTTGACCCTGCAGGTTTAATTGCAATCAGGAGGAAGATGGTTCTCCTTTCTATCATGATATTGCCAAGTGTAATGCACCCTAGTAAGACAACAGAGATTGCTGGCAAAAGGCAGTCATCAGCACAGCCTGGCACTGCTCCAAGGGCTTTATCCCACTTTATGGCACTGGAAGACCTGATCCATCACCGATAAACGCTACCTACAGCCCAACCTCTGCATCACCACCTTCCCTCACCATGCAGAACAACTCATTCACTCTCCCAGCTTCCCCCAGACTCCAGCAGAGGTTCCTGGGAGTCAGTGAGCAGTTTATAGCCCCGAGCAAGCGCTGACCAGCTGAAATCACTGCAGAGTAATGAAATTAGAGGAAATGACCTGCAAAAGGCAGGAGTGATTCCAAACGAACCTGCAATTTAGCTCTATTGTTTGGTCTGTTTGTAAGCAGACTGTATCTCTGATAGCTTAATTGCTTGTGTATTTGGCTTGAGAAGTAGAGCTCTGACAGTGGAACATTTAAATCCAGCTCAGGAGTTTCTGCTTTACTGTACTCCTCGCCTGCTCCTGCTGGTTCTCTGCTGCCTAATCCCATTAACCTGCAGTAGTGTCTCCCTGTACAACACTTTTAGGGGGAGATCTGAGCCCTGCTGAAGTCATTCCTTCCCCATGAGCTAGGGAGGAGTCAGAATTTCATCCTCTTAATCCACTCAGTATGGACTCTCAGTGTTCTTGCAATAAGTAACCCCTGCTTTAGCCCTTCCTGGCTGAGTCCAGCTTAAGACACAGTCCAGTAGTCTACACTCTGCAAGTGCTTTTTGCCACTTTTACTGGCTTTGCTAAATCAAGATATCTGGGAATGGTCTGGACTCATCTTGGTTATCTGAGATGGCAGCGGAAGGGAGAGATCTGACAGTGCCTGCCCAATCAGGCAGCACTAAAGGAGCTACATTAGCAATTATTATACTCAGCCTTATCTCCTGAGGACAAATTCACCAAATTTGCTGAATCTGCCCACAAAAGAACAGGCTGACACTACCTGAGTATTTTCAAAGGCCCTAGATTAAATAACAGAATCAGGATTTGGAAATGTCATCAAAGCACAGAGTAGAGAGGACTCTGGAATGGCTCAGTTGTGGTGGTGGGCAATATGGTGAGAGAGGAGCTGAGGAAGACCTTACAGAACCACAGAATATCCTGTGTTGGATGGGACTCACGAGTCAGTGCTGGGCCTTACACTGTCAGGGTTCACTCACAGATTGGCTCAATTACTGCCCATCCCAGGAAGTCTTTGAGCCTTTTTCTTAGGGCCAACACCAGAGACTAAACCCGGACCCAAAATCTTGCAGAACTGAAGCAAACGCAACATCTGATGTCGCCGTGCTGGGTCCATCGCTGCTGGGTGCATTGGGAGCACTGCCCACGGGCAGGCATGGGGCAGGAGCTGCAGGAGTGAAGGTGCCAGCTCCTCTCCTCTCCTCTCCTCTCCTCTCCTCATCTCCTGCTGCTGTGCTAGCGCATTGCCAGTGACACACTTTGCTCGTGACACGGCCACTGAGCCAGGCGAGTGCTCCATCCAGCCCCGTGCGAGGCGAAAAGACAAACCGATGAGCTCCTGTCGGGATGCATCAGCTGTGACTCCCGAGGATTGTTTCAGCAATGCTTCTTCTCTCACAGAATAGCCTTGCCTTGGACTTTCCGGGCCATTTGCTGCCAAAAGAGAGAGGCCTTGGCTCGCAGGACCCTGACACAGCCCTCCAGAGGTGCTGGTGCAGAGCAGGGCACCTTCCCCTGCCCTCTGCAGGTGGCTGTGTTTATTCACCCCCCCCAGGCTACCTGGAGCACCCCAACACCCATGCCCTGGCTGGAGGCCATTGGGAGGGCTCTCTGCAGGGCTCTCCCCGTTTTAGGCAGCCTGACTCCTCATCAAGTTCTGCTGCTCTGGTTTTTTATTGGATTGCCCTGCTTCCTTTCTGGTTTTGTTTTAATTGGAATAAATATCACAGCTCCTCATGTGGCAGAGACTCCTGTGTCAGCACTCTGGGGTTCCTCACTTCTGCCTCCTCCCATCTTCCTCTTCGCCCCCACGAGCATGTTCATGCACTGCTGAGTTGGTTCAGGGCTGAGGCACAGAGCTGGAGCCATTCCCTTTGCAAACCCCCATGGACAGCACCTTGTGAGTGTTCTACTCAGCCAGGACCTCTTCACCCAGCAGCTGGGAGGAGAAATATCAGAGTAAAACTCCACCTGGGAGTTGAAGTGTTGATGCTGGAGGGCTGTAATCACTGCAGTGTCCTCAGGAGCAGGCAGGAGACGTGCCTTCAATCAGGAGTCCTCTAAGGGGTAACACCATCCTGGGAACTGCTGTGAAGGGGCAGAAGTGGTCCTGGTCTGTGCTTGGGGTCCAGCCCCTGCCCTGGACTGGGCAGCTGCTCAACCTGCCCAGCACCAAACCTGGAACAGAGAAATGGAAGGGGAAATGACACCTCACATCTGATAATGAAGTGATGGTGATGTGATAATGATGGGATGGTGACGACACAGCACTGATGTGGCTTGAGAAATTCCCCCACGACTCTGCCAAAGGGGCTTTTCGAAGAAGCGCTTCTGGCTGCTTTCAGGTAACTGAGCTGCCCTCAAAATCCTCACGCAGTAAATGCCTTTGTAGGCACCTTCCCTGTGCACATTCCATCCAGAGCCTCTACCTCTAAGCCACTTCTCCCGATCCTCCTCCCACTCCAAGGGAAGGGTGGGAAGGACAGACTGTGCTTTGCCAGGCAGTGGCAGGGATGCAACCCCAAGGAAGATGAGGCAGCTGGAGCCCCAGCTGCACCACCTTGGTGGGAAGCTTCTCAGCAGAAAGCAGGTTTGCCATCTCCAGCCACTTTTTGAGTTTAGATCTTACCATTCCTTGCAGAAACTTGGCTGGGAATGAAGGGGTTACTTGGTGATTAAAAGAAAAACTCAGAGCTTCCTCTTGATGTGATGAGGGACAGACAGGGAAGTGGTTTCTGCTTTCTACTCTTTCCAAGGGGCATATCAAAAGGAAGCCATTGGCAAGGCAGCTGCCAGGGAAATGGCCTTGCTTTTTGGGTTTGGGTTTATGAAACTTTCAGTGGAAGCATTTAATTCTGGATGAAAAACAGCTTTGTCACTCAAAACCCCACAGCTGTGCCCAAAAAAAAGTTGGTTTGGGGAGGAAATGAGACATTTCTTCTTCAGAATACAAACAACAGCAGCCCAGCTCACACTGGCGGTTGGCTTGGGAGCAGCAGTGCAGTGAGAGGGTTGTCCATCATCCCAGTTCATCATTCCAGTCCATCACAACTGGGAGAGCACCCTGGCAGTCCCAACCAGTCCATCTTCAGGGGCAGACCTGCTTTCACTCTACCCTGGTCCCTGCAGCCGTGCTCTGGCCTGGCACCCCTGCAAAGCTCCCCAAAGTCCTTTGGGCTCTGTGCAGGGGAAGGGGCTGTGCTCCCCACTGGGATGGGCAGTGGAGGAACCTGTTGCCTTTTGGCACTTTGCTGGGAACCCAGTAACTATTTCATAGGAAAAGCAGAGTTTGTCTCATGAAACACCCCATGGTGAGTCACAGGCCCTGAGCGAAGGGGAGGAAGCAACTGACTTAAAAAAAGACATCCAGGGTTATCTATGGGTGAGCACTGCCCAAGGAAGTGACAGGAGAAGAAGGTTTGAAAAGCTTCTGGACACCCAAGTAAATGAGGACCTGGGTCCGACCTGTAAGGTTCTTCATGACTAACCAGGGAGGAAAATCCACATTGGGAGCAAGAAGCTGGAAGATGAGGATTTTCCTGGTTTGGACCCTTTTTCCAGGTGAGAGCCAGGAGCACGGGTCAGGGTGTTCCATCTCAGGGGTTCTGGCAGAGCTGTGGAGGGGTTGGGGCCAAGCCAGACCAGGAAGCCCACGATGGTTGCACCAAGAGCCCAGCTGATCGTGACTTTTTCTTGCGGAAGTTACAGGTAGTGATGTCTGAGATATGTTTGTACTGCTGCCATGTGAACCCTGGGAGTAAGGCTGTTTGCTCTTTTAATAACACACACTCTTGATGGGGGCTCTTTTTTTCCTGACTGGGGACATTTCAGCACTGTTCCCTGTCACAGCAGGTTCACAGACACAGCCTCCCTTGGGATAGAGTGCCCCCAAGAAACCTGGATTCAGATCCTTCATGGTTCTCCAAGGCAATGCCAAGGCGTGTTTGCAGCAGCTATTTTTGTCCCCTGCAGGTGGCTGGGCAGTGACAGGCCCCAAGCAGGTGACAGCCGACCAAGGCAGCTTGCTGGCAGTGTCCTGCAGCTACAAGCCAGGCTACGAGCTCAATTCCAAGTACTGGTGTCGCCAGAGCTCCCTCGGGTTTTGCTTCACCTTCATCCAAACCAGTGGCTCGGAGGTGACGGTGACACAGGGCAGGGTGTCCATCAGGGACAACCACACGGCGCGTTCATTCACGGTGATGCTGAGTGGTGTCACACCAGAGGACGCAGGCCAGTATTCCTGTGGGGTGAAGAGGAAACTGTGGTTCAGCAGGTCCCACACCACCAGGGTGATGGTCTCTCCAGGTAAAACAGGGCTGGAAGCAAAACTGGCAGTAGCCCCCCTCCCTTTTTCCTCCTCCTCCTTGGTGCCCATGACATTGCTTGGATACCCCCATCTCCACCTCCTGCACCTCCATGGCCAAAGTCTCAGGGCAGAGACCCCTGTGCAGGGGGCAGGATGGGCTGTGTGTGGTTCTTCACTTTGCTCTGACTCTGTTTCCTTCGCAGCTGCTTCAACCACAACTGAGGGCAGTGATGTGGGCCCGCTGACCAGAAATGCTCTGTGCCCCAGCAGCTGTGGGGAGCCTCCAGTGCTGTGAGTCAGAGCTTGGGATCTGGGCAAGACCTCAACAGTATCCCCTGGCCAAACCCTTCTTTTTCCCTGCACACATGTCCCAGCTTTGTGTTCCTCCACTGCAGCAGCTCCAAGGAGCATCGCAGGGACAAGCAGGGCAGCTGGCAGACATGCCAGTGTCCCAGTCCTCATCCTTGCACAGACTCTACACAGGTTCCAGCATAATCTCCTTTCTCCTACATAGGTCCCAGCTTGGTGTCACTCCTCTGCTGCTCCTTCTCAGCTTGAAGGCGTTCATAGCACTGGCTCTGCTGTGTGGGGCAGCCTGGATGAGGAACCGGTGCAGGAGTTGCAGCCGGGAGAACTTACAGCTCTTTGAGGTGTCCGGCAGCACCAGGGCACCCAATGCCCTCAGAGCCACAAGGACACCCTCCTGCAGCCTCTCCCCCAACCCTACTGGGGCCGTGCCACCCATCACAGCCACCCCATGCCAGGAGGTGCTCGGCTACAGGTGATTCTCCCCCTGTGGAACCCCCACCTGTTCTGGCAGTACCTGTGCTGGAGAGGGAAGGGTTTGGGGTGCAGAGAGCCCGTGCCTGCTGAGCTGGAGCTGCCCACTGAAGACAATTTTGCAATAAAGCTTGGGTATCCTGCAGGATCCTGCCTGCCTGTCTGTCTGCCTGTCTACTCCCTCCTCCAGTTGCCAGCACTGGCTGGAGTGCCTGTGGCTGCCCGTGCTGATGCACACACTGTGTAGGGACACGCTGCATTGTGGTGAGGGGGGACATGGAGTCACAGAGAATACACAGGCACCTGCTCCAGCATGGCCCAGCTGAGCCCCATCACATGGAGAGGAGCCCTCAGCCCCAGGAGCCTCAGCCCTGCCAGCTCTGCCTGATGCCACCAAATTCCCATCTCCAGCTGAGCAAGAGCCAGGGAAGAGAGTCCTTGCACAAGTGTCCACAACACTGCAGCAACTACTGGGGATGGAGACACAGGGGGAGAGGCCTGGGGGCACCTCATGAGGGCACAGGGGTCCTGAATCACAGAGGGGTTGTGCTGGGAACACTCTGGGGGGATGTGCTGGTGAGGACAGTGGAGTTGGGTGCTCGTGTCCAGCTGCACTGGGACAGGAGGCTGGGGCTACACTTTTGCATTCCCATGGGAAGGACACAGTGGTCATGCAGAAGTACAGCCCCTGTCTGGGTGCTTGTGTGGTGCTCAGAGGGTGGCCTGTGCAGTCCTGAGCCACCCCTTGAGAGGCAGGTCACCCACTGGGGACAGAAAGGGAAGCCTTTGAGACAGGGCTCAGAGGACAGGGCAGAGCAAGTGATCTCAGGAACCAGGGAAGGCAGGAAGGCAGATGAGAAAAGAGGAAACAGGAACCCCCACACTCTTGCTGAATCCTCAGCTGTAACGGAGTTGGTACCAGAGGCAGAAGAGAAAGAGAAACGCCAGAGACACAACGGAGAAGGAGCAGAAAAGCTGCCCTGACTGTGGCCCAGGCTACGCTGTCCATGTGGCTCCTGCTGCTGCTTGTCTGGGCACTGCTGCCAGGTAGGGTTGAGGGGACCCTTGGGCTGGAGCCCCACACTGGATCATCCCCATGGGGCGGGAGGTGTCGGTGCAGTGGCAGCATTCCCACAGCTCCGTGTGTCTCCACAGGCTGTGGGGCAGTGACGGGACTCAGGACCGTGCAGGGATTCCCGGGTGGGTCCCTCTCGGTCACCTGCACGTACCAGCCTGGCAAGGAGACGAAGCCGAAATTCTGGTGCAAACCGGGAACAGTTTATACCTGTACTGAGGACATTGTCATCACCTCGGAGTCACAGCCAGTGGTGCGGCGGGGCCGATTCTCCATCCGGGACAACCGCACACGCCGGGCGTTCACGGTGACTGTGCAGAGTCTGTCTGAGGAGGACGAGGGCACCTTCCTCTGTGGGGTACGAACAGGACTTTTTGAATCTGATGACATGGCTGATGTGAAGGTGATCATATCCTCAGGTCAGTCCCTGCACGTTTCCACCCCTGCAACAGTGACAACAGTGTTGGGGAGCTGGAGCCACACTAAGGGAGGAGGTGTCACCCTGGGTGTGGGGGGATGGAGAGGGACAAGGTGCCCATCCAGCACCCGCTGCATCCGTCCCTCCTTTGCACCTGCAACCCCGATGCTCCAGCTGGGAGAACCACACACGCAGGCCATTCACTGTGACCGGGGAGGGTCTGCCCGAGGAGGACGCAGGCACACTCCGTTGTGGGCTGTGAACGGGAATAGACTGGTTGGATGGGAGTGATTTGTGTGAAGGCGATCGTGTTCTCAGGTCAGTCCCTGTGCTTTCCCCCCACAGCAAAAGCGGCCACTCCCTTGGCCGTCTCGGGCCATATTGTGGAAGGAGGTGTCACCCTGAGCGCGGGGGGATGGGGAAAAACGAGGTGCCCACCTGGCACCGACTGCACCGGTCCCTCCTTCACACCCGAACCGCCGACGCTCCAGCCGAACACTCCGCTCGGGACCCTCGGCCCTTTCCGCTACTTCGCAGCGCTGGCCGGGCTGCAGCTGCTGGCGCTGCTGGCCATGAGCGCGGCCGTGCTCTGGGTGAGCCTGCGGGGCTGAGCCCCCGCCGGGCCCCCCCGGCAGCGCTCGGAGCCGCTCGGCCGCGGGCGGCCCCGGCCCCGGTCCCGGTCCCGGCGGCGCAGGAGGAGGAAACAGCCCCGCAGCCCCTCCTCGCCCTCCCTGCCGCTCTCCCCCGCTCCATCCAAGGCTCCCCGCCACCGCCCCGAGCCCCCGCCGCGTCCCACCAGCGGCCCCCACGGACCCCCAGCCCCGGGGGTCCCCGCGCTCCGCCCCGACGGGGCGGCCCCGGGGGCGGGCCGGGATCCGCCGAGAGGAACCGGCGCCGGCAGGACGGTGAACCCCGCTGTGCCGGAGCGGCCATGCAGCTCCTGCCTCTGCTCCTCTGGGCGCTGCTGCCAGGTAAGGCCGTGCCACAGCCCCGGACACCGGGAGCGGCCCGAGGGGTGGCCCCGACGGCGGGAGGGGTCGGTACGGCGGCAGCGCTGCCTGGGCTCCGTTTGTCTCCACAGGCTGTGGGGCGATGACGGGACCCAGGACCGTGCAGGGATTCCTGGGTGGGTCCCTCTCGGTCACCTGCACGTACCAGCCTGGCAAGGAGATGAAGCCGAAATTCTGGTGCAAACCGGGAACAGTTTATACCTGTGCTGAGGACATTGTCATCACCTCGGAGTCACAGCCAGTGGTGCGGCAGGGCCGATTCTCCATCCGGGACAACCGCACACGCCGGGCATTCACGGTGACTGTGGAGGGTCTGTCCGAGGAGGACGAGGGCACCTTCCGCTGTGGGGTGCGAACGGGACTTTTTGTATCTGATGACAGCGCTGATGTGAAGGTGATCGTGTCCTCAGGTCAGTACTCGTGCGTTCCCCAGGTCGGTCCAGCCTTGATGGGTCCTCCTCCAAGTGCTGGGAACGGGGGCTGTGTTGGGGACAGCCTGCAGGTTGTGGATGCCCATTTTCACCAGACCACAGCAGATGCCACTGTCACTCATTCCCCATGCCCAGTTGTCTCCACAGCCCCTTTTTGGCACCCCAGGATCATCCGCCTCTGTTACTGGGATTCATAGCACTGCTCGGTGAGCTGTTTTCCCCATCATGAGGTCTTGCTGGCCCTGCCTGTGCTCTCTTTGCCTTATTGCATAACACTAGGGCACTCCTTGCCCCACGGTGCTGCCCCATTTCCCACTCGGGGCAGACAGTACCTCTCGGCACCAGGCCCTGGGCTTTGGGAGATTCCTCTCCATCACCTAGCTAGGGATCATCTCCCGTGCCAGTGCAGATATATGGGGTTGTTGTGTTAGCACTGAATTAGGCATGGGGTGCCCAGACACCCTTCCTGCAGGGTGAACTGTTTTGTGCATGTTTTGAGGGGCACTGGGACTCTGGAGGGCCTCCTGAGCAGGGACAGGGTCTTACAGCCCTCCCACTTCGACAGGTGTCCTCCATCTTCTCCCGGTGTGACAGTGAGTCACTTCTGACTCACTAAAAAAACCCCCAGCATTTTCCCCCCATGGAGACAGAGATCAAACATCCCTTTCCTCTTTTTGTTACAGCTTCTTCAACCTCCCCATCATCGACCTACACCAGCAGCAGCAAGTACTTTGATCTCACTAGCTCCGTAACATCCTCCACACAGACAACTCCCCAGGGGAAAACTGGGCGACCAATATCAAATCCTTTCCACCACAACCCTCAAAAGTGAGTAGCCCTCCTGCACACAACAGCCGCCTCCTCCCTTGCACTCTCTTTGGCACAGATGGAGCCTTGCAACCCTTGCGCTCTTCACATGTCTCTTGAGGATCCAGACTCATGCTTTTGCCTTTAGAGACCACTCCACATGGAAAAATTCTTCTCTGAGAGTGGTGAGACACTGGCACAGATTGCCCAGAAAAGTTGTGGATGCCCCGTCCCCATAACTGTTCAAGACCAGGTTGGATAGGGCTCAGAGCAAAGGTGTCCTTTTCCATGGCAAGGGATTGGAACTAGATGATCTTTCAGGTCTCTTCCAACCCAAACCATTCTATGTTTCTGTGACAGTAATTCCAGTGCCTCTGATCACATACCCCTGGAAAAGCCCAGTTCTCCCCCATCTGTCTTGCGTCTTAAGCAAGACGTGAGTTATTGCCATGGAAGAAGTGGCTTCTGCCTGCAACACTGAGCCTATTTCCTTCCTTAAAACTCCAAGGGACTGTTTGCTTATGGGAAATCAAGTGCAGGCCTGTGACCTGTTCTTCTTTGTAGTCACGCAGAGCCCAGCAGAGATAGTTGACAAAGCATTAAGCCAGAGTGGGAGGGCTTCCCCTATTCTCTCCTGCCTCGGAGAGGTGATGCCAGCAGCAGGCAAAGCGGAGGCTCCCCATCAGCACCCTCCATGGTAGCTGGCACACCAACCTTGCTTGCTTGCCCATTACAAACAAGGTCTACAAATAGTGGATTTAAACCAGAGCAACATTAGGTGCAGGAGTCCATCCTTAAACCAGTGAAGACTCTGCAGCCCTCAGACCTGTCAGTTTGCTTCTGCAGTTTCTGGGGTGCTTTGCTTTGCTCTGTGCGTGACCACCCCACACCTGCTGTCCTTCCTCCTCTCTCACCCACAGCCGCTTCCTGCAGCCCTGCCCTGTCTGGTTCCTCCTGAGAAGTGTGAGAACAGAAACTCTTTTTTTTTTCTTGCAGCTTGGATGTGGTTGAGCATATCCTCATTCCAGGCATTGTAGTGGTTGTCCTGTTGCTTGCAGTGGCTGCTGCTGTTCTGGTAATACTGTCTAGGAAGAGGAAAAAGGGTAAGTGAAGCTGTCACTGCCACACACCTCCTGTTTCTGCACCAGAACCTGCCACTGCTTGATTTTTTTCTCTGTGTTTCTTTTTTTGTCCCACATTCCCTCCCTGATCCATCCAATTCCTTGGTCCATCACTGAGACCTCCACCAAGGAGGACTCTTTCCCTTGAGGGAACAGTGGGACCATCCCTACAGGATGGGTCTCAGCCCTACAGGAGCGTGGAGTGGGAGCCCTTGCGGTGGGTGCAGCAAAGCACAACAGCTGCTTGAGTTTGTGTGGGCACTGCCTGCTTCTCCAGATGGGCTCCCTTGTGTGGGCCAGGCTTGCACTAGGCTTGACACAAAGTTTAAAGCCAGTGTGAAAGATGGGGAGGGACAGGAGGGAACATCACCGGCTGGCAGGTGGGGTATGACCTTAGTTGAAGGACTGCTCCAGTTTAGAAGGCTTATGGGGTAACAGGTTCCTTTCCTGCTTTATTGTGAGATTCACAGTGGCAACACTGTTTCTTAATACATTTCTTTTCCTGTTTTCACTCATGTGCTTCATCCAGCCCTCTCCAGAGCAGCCATAGAGATGGACAGGACTCGTAGCGTGTCGCATACAGTAAGGAAAACCTTACCTGGGGTCTTGGGATGCCGTGCCCCAAGCTTGCATGGAGAGGGGAAGTGTTAACACCCTGAGCTGCCAGAGCCACTGCTTTCAGCCTGGTTCATGGTGCTTTAAGCTGGGAGGGATCCTTTGGGCTCTGTTTGCCACTACAAAGACACAATCAGGGGCTCTGTGTGACTGTTTCAGAATATTCCTGGAAAGGGAATTTAGGATTGAGCAGAGGGGTTTCTCCCCAAGCCTCTCCAAGCACGGGAGCTGCTTCTGTGGGTGAAACAGCCTTGTCAGCAGAGCACACCTGTGACAGCAGTGGAGCAGCTGCTCTTTGCTCACTGCTTGGAAAGTGTTTTCTGTTGTTTTCTGCCAGATTTTGAAGATGGGGCTGGTGTCACTAACTAGAATTCCCTTGGGAAATGAGCCAGCCCGTGCTGCTGGTTTTATTTTCCTCTGGTGCTCCTGAAGCCATCAGTCTCAGCATCCATGAGGACAGGCAGCAGGGTGGGCGATGCTCCCACCCCTATGGATGCAGGCGGCAGTGGGTTAAAAGCTCATCCCTCTCCAGCAGGACGCAGACACCTTGAATTATGCAGACGTTAACCACAACACAGGCACAGCCGAGAGCCAGCTGTACAGCAATGCCGAGGCTTTCCGCAGCCTGGAAAACTCCACGACCCAGTACATGGAGGTCAGGCACAGTATGAAGGTAGGAGAATGCCAAGCAGTGCCAAACTGGAGGTGGTGGGGGGAAAGCTGGGGTGGGGTGGGTGGGTGATGGGGTAGGCAGCAGAATGGGCAGGACAAGGAGGGAGGGGGTGGCAAAAGGATGTGCCCAACTGGGGTGCAAGTGACCCTGGAAAATGTGGGTTCCCTCTCTAGTCCTTGTGGCCGCTCCTGGGTGCTTAAAGCAGCCAAGAGAGGTTCCAGCAGACACTGTTTCCCTGGAGCAGCCCCATAAAGGATGTTTTTTGTTTATCCCCCTCCTTTCTCAGCATGTGGAAGATGAAACAGAGGCGATATATGCCAGGGTGCAGAAGCCTGTGCCACAGCAGGAGCAGATCTACTGCAATGTGCCACCAGCTCCATGGCCCAGTCAAGAGCCCAACAGCACAGCATAGGGGGTGTGAGCCACCACCCAGCCCTGTGGACTGCTCCAGTGGGATCTGCAGGGAGGATACTGCGTTGGCATTCCACTCAGACAGGGGCTTGCTGAACAGTGGAGCTGCTGCTCTCCAAAGCTTGGATATTTCCTTGGAGCAACATCGGAGAGGATGAGGTTGAGTGGAGGCACGAAGCAGGATGGCGATAAAATCATCCCTTTGCATTTGGAGTCCTCCATACAGCACTGGTGCTGGGAATAAAACTTTCCCTCTTGAAGTGGGGTAGCCCAGGCCACAGACCCACCAAGCAGGGTGTAGGGGAGCTGGGCCGGGGAGGAGAGGCTGGGCTGGGGGTTTCAGGTGGGCTGGCTCCCTGCACCCCTCACCCATCCCACTTGCCCCTTTGACTGCATTATTCTTGGGGGCTGAGTCTTCCAAACCCACTGGTAACCTCAGGCTGACTTTTTTCATGCTGGTGCCAGCTGGCAGCTCCTGGGAACCAGGACAGTGGGAAACATATCCAAGTGCATTTGCATGGGGTTCTCGGGTCAGGGGTGCAGCACATTAGGATCTCGGTGAAGAAATGGCCCCTCCCCTGACCCCCCAGTTCCACAGCCCCTGGGGAGGTTTGCTCCTGCTCTCTCCCACCACCCCCAAGGGTCCTTGACCTGGAAGCACACGGATGGGCTGTAGCCGTCACCCTGCTCTCCTCTGCTTTGCTGATAGCTTTTTTTTCCTGGCACCCACTGAATACTATCTTCTGTGTGAAGTGTTGCTGCCTTATCAATGACAGCAACTGAGAATCTGATGGCATCGACTGTGGTGTGTGGCTGTGTTTGTATGGGCAGGTTTCCACCTGCTAAAGTGCTGATTGCAGAGTGTCACCATGAAAGCAGATCCAGCCCCTCGCTGCTGACCAGGTGGGCTCCAGCAGCGTGAGAACTCAGATTTTTAAGGACTCTTGGGGCTCCAGCATGGACCTGCAGCCCCATGACTGGCTGCTGTGGCATTACTCCCTACCAGGAGGTCCCATGGAGTCTTGCCCCTCCTCCATGCACGTTCACTTTGCTTCTGCTCACCCCCAGGCAATTCATCTATTGGGACAACTCACTCCCAGAAAAAAAAGAATTTGGACATCTGTTTGTGATGGGCTGGGAGCAGAAAAGCTGAGCTCTTCCACACACATGGTCCCACACATGTGGTTTTGCATGGAGAGGTGAGTTTTCCTTTGCCATGGGAATTTGGGTGCTGTAGCTCCCTGCAGCAGGGCTGGTTGCAGAGCAGGGATCCTGATTTATGCTGCAACCAGGAGGCTGAGGCAGGAGCTTCCTGCTTTCTACAACTACCTGAAAAGGGGTTGTAGCCAGGTGGGGGTTGATCTCTTCTCCCAGGTGACAAGTGACAGGAGGAGAGTCTCAAGTTGTGCCAGTAGAGGTTTGGGTTGGATATTAGGGAAAATTTCTTCACCAAAAGGGCTAACAAGCACAGGAACAGGCTGCCCAGGAAAATGGGGGAGTCACCATCCCTGGAGGTATCTAAAAGACATGTAGATGTGGCACTTGGGGACATGGTTTAGTGGTGGCCTTGGCAATGCTGGGTTAATGGATGGACTTGATGATCCTAGAGGTCTTTTCCAACCTAAAGGATTCTATGTGGGAGCCTATTCCTGCTGCTGTGGAGATGCGGAATCAGTTGTGGAGCATCTGAGGTGCAGCTCTCAGCTTTTACTGGCATGGACCAAATTGCTCCTGTACAAGGGGAAGCCCTCCCAGAGCTCAGGAGGCTGCACAGAGCCCTTCTGCAGCCCGGGGAGTCCCTGTTATCAAACCCTCTTCCTCTTAAAACCCTCAGGGCTGTTGAGGCTGCAGTGTTCCCCCTGCTGTATCTGCAGAATCTGCCCAGGAAGCTCACAGGAGGTCACAGAATTCCCCAGAGCTGCAATCGCCACCCAGACACTGCTTCCTATTTCCTCTGCTGAAATACGTCCCCCTCAGCGGCTTTTACAGGGGGAAGGCTGAGAGGGCTGGGGCTGTTCAGCCTGGAGAAGAAAAGGTTCTGGGGAGCCCTTAGAGCCCGTTCCGGTGCCCAAAGCGGCTCTAAGAAAGCTGGAGAGGGACTTTGGAAAAGGGGGGATGGCTTCCCACTGACAGAGGGAAAGATTAAGTTAAATATTAGGAAGAAATTCTTCCCTGTGAGGGTGGGAAGGCCCTGGCACAGGTTGCCCAGAGAAGCTGTGGCTGCCCCAGCCCTGGAAGTGTCCAAGGCCAGGCTGGAGGGGACCTGGAGCAACCTGGGCTGGTGGAAGGTGTCCCTGCCCATGGCACACTCACACACACACAGAGTCTCTCATACTCACACTCACACACACACAGAGTCTCTCATACTCACACTCACACTGTCTCTCACACTCACTGTCTCACACAGTGTCTCTGTCACACACACACACACACTCTCACAGACACTCTCACTCACTCACACACACTCACTCACTCTCACTCACACTTACACACACACCCTCTCACTCTCACGGTCCCTCCCTGGCCCCGCCCCGGCCCCGGCCCGGCCCCGCCCC